>NC_069399.1:102956345-102961345 GCF_026875155.1 Cherax quadricarinatus
AATTATTTATACCATTTTTTCAATAAAGCAGTAGTCTGCATAACAGTAAATCTTCTATTTTTTTGTGAATAAAAATTCAAAATGAAAAGCAAGCATAATATAAGAGGAACCTAAAGCGGGAGGAGCAATTGGAGAGAGAGGGAGGGGCCAGCAGAAGGAGCATTCAGTATCTGATGAGTTGTCTTGATAGTTGGATACTGGCAGTGGTGCGAATACAACGTGTAATTACGCTAATATAAGTAATAAGGGTTTTGTATCTATCACATTTATTCCAATTTGATATCAGAAACACGATAGATAACCTAGAAGCACAATAAAGACACCGAAATTAACAACAAAAGGCGTATTATATGAAGAGGCGGAGGCAGTGTTTACATCATGGTTAACACACACTAATTTTCTTTTTGGTTGACTGTTATCACTAATCTTCTTAGGCCCCATGGTGACTTATTTATACAAATAATATATTAAAAACACCAAAAAATGCGAGGAAACACAAAATAATTTACAGTGTTCAGCGGCGTTTTGGACTGAGCGACAGCTGCGAGGAGACTGCCGCACATGGTCTGGCAGGTTGTGTTTGTTTCGTTGAGTGCCGACTAGAGAGCGATATTTTTACCGAACAAAGAATTCCAGTACCGAATTGTTCAAGTACAGAGCAAGTTCTGCCTACTCGGCACGACATTAATATATATATATATATATATATATATATATATATATATATATAATATATATTATATATATATATATATATATATATATATATATATATATATATATATATATATATATATATAAAGCTCCCTGTCTCTCCTGAGACTCAGCTCCAGCTCTCGCTGCCTCTCGTCAGTCTTATGAAGGCTTTGATCCAGGCTAACACAAAGCTCCTTCCTTCCGTGGTTGCTTCCGCCTCATGTTCAACATATATTGTTATTTCTCATCAGCTTAGTAAGGCGGCTGTTTGACCGGTTAATGTACTTTCTGATGGTTTAGTGTGTGTGTGTGTGTGTGTGTGTGTGTGTGTGTGTGTGTGTGTGTGTGTGTGTGTGTGTGTGTGTGTGTGTGTGTGTTGTGTCTGTGTGTGTTGTGTGTTGTGTGTGCGCGCGTGTACTCACCTAGTTCTCACCTAGTTGAGGTTGCAGGGGTCGAGTCCAAGCTCCTGGCCCCGCCTCTTCACTGGTCGCTACTAGGTCACTCTCCCTGAACCGTGAGCTTTATCGTACCTCTGCTTAAAGCTATGTATGGATCCTGCCTCCACTACATCGCTTCCCAAACTATTCCACTTACTGACTACTCTGTGGCTGAAGAAATACTTCCCAACATCCCTGTGATTTTATCTGTGTCTTCAACTTCCAACTGTGTCCCCTTGTTACTGTGTCCAATCTCTGGAACATCCTGTCTTTGTCCACCTTGTCAATTCCTCTCAGTATTTTGTATGTCGTTATCATGACCCCCCTATCTCTCCTGTCCTCCAGTGTCGTCAGGTTGATTTCCCCTTTAAACCCCTCCTCGTAGGACATACCTCTTAGCTCTGGGACTAGTCTTGTTGCAAACCTTTGCACTTTCTCTAGTTTCTTCACGTGCTTGGCTAGGTGTGGGTTCCAAACTGGTGCCGCTTTACTCCAATATGGGCCTAACGTACACGGTGTACAGGGTCCTGAATGATTCCTTATTAAGATGTCGGAATGCTGTTCTGAGGTTTGCTAGGCGCCCATATGCTGCAGCAGTTATTTGGTTGATGTGCGCTTCAGGAGATGTGCCTGGTGTTATACTCCCCCCCCAAGATTTTTTTCCTTGAGTGAGGTTTGTAGTCTCTGACCCCCTAGACTGTACTCCGTCTGCGTGGGTGCGTGTGTGTGTGTGTG
This sequence comes from Cherax quadricarinatus, assembly GCF_026875155.1. NCBI lineage: Eukaryota > Metazoa > Arthropoda > Malacostraca > Decapoda > Parastacidae > Cherax > Cherax quadricarinatus. The sequence continues at coordinate 102,958,214 of NC_069399.1, forward strand.
TGTGTGTGTGTGTGTGTGTGTGTGTGTGTGTGTGTGTGTTGTGTGTGTGTGTGTGTCTGTGTGTGTTGTGTGTTGTGTGTGCGCGCGTGTACTCACCTAGTTCTCACCTAGTTGAGGTTGCAGGGGTCGAGTCCAAGCTCCTGGCCCCGCCTCTTCACTGGTCACTACTAGGTCACTCTCCCTGAACCGTGAGCTTTATCATACCTCTGCTTAAAGTATGTATGGATCCTGCCTCCACTACATCGCTTCCCAAACTATTCCACTTACTGACTACTCTGTGGCTGAAGAAATACTTCCTAACATCCCTGTGATTCATCTGTGTCTTCAACTTCCAACTGTGTCCCCTTGTTACTGTGTCCAATCTCTGGAACATCCTGTCTTTAGTCCACCTTGTCAATTCCTCTCAGTATTTTGTATGTCGTTATCATGACCCCCCTATCTCTCCTGTCCTCCAGTGATCGTCAGGTTGATTTCCTTAACCTCTCCTCGTAGGACATACCTCTTAGCTCTGGGACTAGTCTTGTTGCAAACCTTTGCATTTCTCTAGTTTCTTTACGTGCTGGCTAGGTGTGGGTTCTAAACTGGTGCCGCATTACTCCAATATGGGCCTAACGTACACGGTGTATAGGGTCCTGAACGATTCCTTATTAAGATGTCGGAATGCTGTTCTGAGGTTTGCTAGGCGCCCATATGCTGCAGCAGTTATTTGGTTGATGTGCGCTTCAGGAGATGTGCCTGGTGTTATACTCACCCCAAGATCTTTTTCCTTGAGTGAGGTTTGTAGTCTCTGGCCCCCTAGAATGTACTCCGTCTGCGGTCTTCTTCGCCGTTCCCCAATCTTCATGACTTTCCACTTGGTGGGGTTGAACTCCAGGAGCCAATTGCTGGACCAGGTCTGCAGCCTGTCCAGATCCCTTTGTAGTTCTGCCTGGTCTTCGATCGAATGAATTCTTCTCATCAACTTCACGTCATCTGCAAACAGTGACACTTCAAAGTTTATTCCTTCCGTCATGTCGTTCATGTGTGTGTGTGTGTGTGTGTGTGTGTGTGTGTGTGTGTGTGTGTGTGTGTGTGTGTGTGTGTGTGTGTGTGTGTGTGTGTGTGTGTGTGTGTGTGTGTGTTTGTGTGTGTGTGTGTGTGTGTGTGTGTGTGTGTGTGTGTGTGTGTGTGTGTGGTGTGTGTGTGTGTTGTGTGTGTGTGTATGTGTGTGTGTGTGCGTGTGTGTGCGTATGTGTGTGCATTGTTTATGTCTTCTGACCGAGTTGTGCTTTGTGGGGGTCGAGACTTAGCTCCTGGCCCTGTGTTCTAGACAACCTTGATCAGCATCACTGACTTTTGAACTCTTAAGTTTAAACATATCCACTCTTACAGCTGTGTATTAAGCTTGCCTCCACCACTGCCTCATTCGAGTCATTCCACTTTTCAACCATCCTCACACTAAAGAAATACTTCCATACATCCATACAGTTAATCTGTGTCCTCAGCTTCCACCTGTGTCCTCTTGTTCCTGGTCCTCTGTCTCAGTCTGTCCTTCTCTGTCCTAGCTGTCCTTCTTTGGATTTTAAATTTTATAATCATGTCTTCTCTTGTATAATCTTGTATGCAATTATCATGTCTCCTCTTGTATAATCTTGTATGCAATTATCATGTCTCCTCTTGTATAATCTTGTATGCAATTATCATGTCTCCTCTTGTAAATCTTGTATGCAATTATCATGTCTCCTCTTGTAAATCTTGTATGCAATTATCATGTCTCCTCTTGTATAATCTTGTATGCAGTTATCATGTCTTCTCTTGTATAATCTTGTATGCAATTATCATGTCTCCTCTTGTATAATCTTGTATGCAATTATCATGTCTCCTCTTGTATAATCTTGTATGCAGTTATCATGTCTCCTCTTGTATAATCTTGTATGCAATTATCATGTCTCCTCTTGTATAATCTTGTATGCAGTTATCATGTCTCCTCTTGTATAATCTTGTATGCAGTTATCATGTCTCCTCTTGTATAATCTTGTATGCAGTTGTCATGTCTCCTCTTGCATGATCTTGTAAGCAATTATTATATCTCCTCTTTTTCTAACACACAACAAAAAAAAATTAAGTCTCTTTCTTAACTGAGAGGTGTGTGTCTCTGCCTGGACACTGAGAGGTGTGTGTCTCTGCCTGGACACTGAGAGGTGTGTGTCTCTGCCTGGACACTGAGAGGTGTGTGTCTCTGCCTGCACACTGAGAGGTGTGTGTCTCTGCCTGCACACTGAGAGGTGTGTGTCTCTGCCTGCACACTGAGAGGTGTGTGTCTCTGCCTGCACACTGAGAGGTGTGTGTCTCTGCCTGTACACTGAGAGGTGTGTGTCTCTGCCTGCACACTGAGAGGTGTGTGTCTCTGCCTGCACACTGAGAGGTGTGTGTCTCTGCCTGTACACTGAGAGGTGTGTGTCTCTGCCTGTACACTGAGAGGTGTGTGTCTCTGCCTGCACACTGAGAGGTGTGTGTCTCTGCCTGTACACTGAGAGGTGTGTGTCTCTGCCTGTACACTGAGAGGTGTGTGTCTCTGCCTGTACACTGAGAGGTGTGTGTCTCTGCCTGTACACTGAGAGGTGTGTGTCTCTGCCTGTACACTGAGAGGTGAGTGTCTCTGCCTGTACACTGAGAGGTGTGTGTCTCTGCCTGCACACTGAGAGGTGTGTGTCTCTGCCTGCACACTGAGAGGTGTGTGTCTCTGCCTGCACACTGAGAGGTGTGTGTCTCTGCCTGTACACTGAGAGGTGTGTGTCTCTGCCTGGACACTGAGAGGTGTGTGTCTCTGCCTGGACACTGAGAGGTGTGTGTCTCTGCCTGGACACTGAGAGGTGTGTGTCTCTGCCTGTACACTGAGAGGTGTGTGTCTCTGCCTGTACACTGAGAGGTGTGTGTCTCTGCCTGCACACTGAGAGGTGTGTGTCTGCCTGTACACTGAGAAGTGTGTGTCTCTACCTGTACACTGAGAGGTGTGTGTCTCTGCCTGCACACTGAGAGGTGTGTGTCTGCCTGCACACTGAGAGGCGTGTGTCTCTGCCTGCACACTGAGAGGTGTGTGTCTCTGCCTGTACACTGAGAGGTGTGTGTGTCTCTGCCTGCACACTGAGAGGT
>NC_069399.1:102966345-103031888 GCF_026875155.1 Cherax quadricarinatus
ATACCTTTCACTGTCTCCGGGGCCCTTTGTTGGGTGGTCTGGTTGAACATTAAAATGGTATAAAATACCGAAAAGGTTGTTGGGAAAAGACACATTGAAACAGTTGGGTTTATCTTTTTTTGGGAAACTTTTCCCCGCTAAAAACGTTCAAAATTTAAAGATACCTAACTGTTGCATATGTGTTTTAAACCTAAAAAACCCGTCGGTATTTTACCATTTTAATGTTAAATTTCTGTCAAAACACTGAAACCCAAAAGGGGTTATTTTGGGTACGGGACCGCAACCCAATTTTCGACAATTTCCCCCACTAGTGAGGCGGTGGTTTTGGAGGGACCTGACCTCTTGGGCATCTGAGTTTTTAAAAACCTCCCTAGTGGCCAAACGTCTCACCTTTTTGGCGCTTTAAAAAACCCTCCACCCTGTACTTTTTCTCCATATTTTTTTCATACTAGGGGAAAAATGCTCTTCCCCAAAGGACTGGGGGGACGCCCACCTCAAAATTTTAAAGGGTATGGATGATTACATTTTTTAAAGGGGTATCTTCTGCTTCTATAAACTTTTCTGTACTTGACTAAAGAAGCCTACTGTGTGGCAAAACTTTTACATAATAAAGAAACCAAAACTTTTGCATAGGGTGTCTTACCAAAAAAACGGGTTCTGGAAAATTTGAAAAAACACGCAGGGGACTTTTGGTGGTGCCATCATGTTTATTTTTCACAAAGGGGCTTCACGTAGTTCTAAATGTCTCTTTGGTTTTTTTCTGAGTCTGTCGGGTTTCCGCATATGATATCGGGGAAGCCCTGAAATTTTCAACAAAAATTCTTGGGTCAAAGGGTAATGCTCCCCGTAAATTTTCCTGTAACTCCTGGGCTACAGTGCTTCTCACTGGGTGAACCCCCCGTTTTTTTTTTTTTAGTGTTCCAAATTTTACGCCCTTTGTTGCGCGTGTTCCCTGCAGCCCTGGTGCCTGTGGTTTCTTTGTCGGGGGGCAGTTTTAAAAAGGAGAAACGGGAAACAGCTAACCTGGTATTTTTTCCCCCGTAACCGAGTTTCCCAAATGGCTGGGGGGGGGGGTTTCCCGTGTTGTTCAAGAAACCGGGCTCCATGGGGGCTCGTCAATAAAAAAATGGGGGGGGGGTGGACTGCGTACTGCAAGCCTTCCCTTTGAACACCATAATAAACCCTTTTAAATAATAATTTTTTTAAAAATTTTTAAAATGGTTATGTAGTCCTTTTTTTTTTATTTTATTTTTTTACTTAAAATCCCAAATGCGAGAGGTTAATACTTCGTAAATATTTAAAATTTGGGTTTTCTGTAATTTCCCTTCAAAGTTTACAAAAAGGATTAAATTTAACGCTATGAAAAGAATTTAAAAGGCCACCAACACCAATAAGGCCACGCGTTATAGCGCGCACACTCACACGTAAAAAGACAGATTGCAACTGGGTGTTGGCGCAAACGAATGCAGCTCCTCGATTCCAGATGTAACGCCAGTAATATTATACCCATTGTACCCCAAACAAAACTTCCCATTTTTTAATCGCTTATAAATTCGATTATAAATACATTGAAAACAACATACAACAGAGTTTTCCTGTAATATACCGGAGAGTTTACCGGAGGATTTCCCGGGGGGTCAACGCCCCCGGGGCCCGGTCTGTGCCCAGGCCCCTTTTCTGTGCCCGGGGCCTCCAAAAGGCCCAATATTTGACATTTACCAAATTTTATTTTAGCGAAGGTGATGATGTCATAGTCGGGAGAAGAAACATCGGGGGACGACTTTTTTTAGCTCTGCACCCCCCTTTGGAGGCCACCACTGCCTCCCTCGTAGGTATATTACCGCCCTTCTTGTTGGGACCCGCAAAAAATCTCAGGATGTTTTGATTACTGTGGATTGCATCGAAGGAAAAGTCTTTAGTGGATAGCACATTAATATCCCTTTTTATCACCCACTCTGTGGATTAGAGTTCTGTGAGAATGAGTGGTGATTCGGGTCGTTTTACTTTCTGCATACCCTTTATTCTATGTTTAAGGGGGTGGAAAAACTCCTCTTTCAGATTTGGGGCACGATTTTCTTCAGGGGGAATTTTTTCGCAGAGTAAAGGTGTGTTGTAGTGTCCTTTGTTAAAATCTGAATTTTTTTGCCCCAATGTTTTAAAACTTGTTCTACAAAGGGCATATTGTGCCCCCTTGAACCTGAAGATCGTACTTCCTGCCAACCTTACCAAGGTTTTTATGTAGCTGGAGGGGGATTTTTTCATTTTGTCACGTTCGATGGTCCAGTGAGTGGGCTTTGTAGGACTGCGCCCCCATTTCCCAAAAACCGAAACCTCGGGGTTTAGTCTTGGAAACTCGTACCTTTTCTTTCGGAAGAAACATTGCGTCATCGGACTCTTCAAGTGTATAGTTTTGGGTTTAATGCGTTTGGGTTTTCCCTGAAGATTCCGCACATCAAAATGTTTGGGAGTTATTATGAGGACGTCGTGAACATAACGAAACAAAGTGACGCTGGTGGGGACGACGCTGGCGAAGTGTTCAGCTTCCAGGTGTTCCATATATAAGTTAACTAAGACTGCGCTGATGAGGGACCCTATTCCGATACCATAGATTTGTGTGTTTACCTGGAGTTTACCTGGAAAGAGTTCCGGGGGTCAACGCCCCCGCGGCCCTGTCTGTGACCAAGCCTCCTGGTGGATCAGAGACTGATCAACCAGACTGTTACTGCTGGCTGCACGCAATCCAACGTACGAGCCACAGCCCGGCTGGTCAGGTACCGACTTTAGGTGTTTGTCCAGTGCCAGCTTGAAGACTGTCAGAGGTCTATTGGTAATCCCCCTTATGTATGCTGGGAGGCAGTTGAACAGTCTCGGGCCCCTGACACTTATTGTATTGTCTCTTAACGTGCTAGTGACACCCCTGCTTTTCATTGGGGGATGTTGCATCGTCTGCCAAGTCCTTTGCTTTCGTTGTGAGTGATTTTCGTGTGCAAGTTCGGTACTAGTCCCTCTTGGATTTTCCAGGTGTATATAATCATGTATCTCTCCCACCTGCGTTCCAGGTAGTACAGGTTCAGGAACCTCAAGCGCTCCCAATAACTGAGGTGTTTTATCTCCGTTATGCGCGCCGTGAAGGTTCTCTGTACATTTTCTAGATCAGCAATTTCACCTGCCTTGAAAGGTGCTGTTAGTGTGCAGCAATATTCCAGCCTAGATAGAACAAGCGACCTGAAGAGTGTCATCATGGGCTTGGCATCCTTAGTTTTGAAGGTTTTCATTATCCATCATTTTTCTTTGCTCACTGGTTCAGTGGTGACCTGTACTTTGTTCAGTGGTTCAGTGGTGACCTGTACTTTGCTCAGTGGTTCAGTGGTGACCTGTACTTTGCTCTGTGAAGACTTGTCTAGTGTGTTCTCCCTTCTTAGCTACCTGAGATTGTGATAATGGCTTCCCTGGTCTACGAGCAGCTATATCTGCAGCTTAAGGCAGAATTACCGGAAGCAAGAAGAGAAATTCAACGATTGAAGGGTATGTGCAGGATTATCCCCGGAACAATGTCGCCGATGATCGGACCAACGAATGGATGCTGGTCGAATCTGAATGGACGAAGTTGAAGATGAAGTAGGTCCAAGAGACTGCTGTGAAAACCAGCAACTATTTTTCCTTGTTATCAGACGAATGTGAATCGACCATCCATGATCTTCCAACAAGTGCAATTGTTAATGACACAGTGAAGCAAGTCAGGAGGCTACGACGCTCGCACCTTCTGTGACCCTTGTAACAGCGGAGTAAGATGGTCATATAGGAGAGATGCAGATGTTTGAAAGTAAGTGAAGTTGTTTTAGGTGGTAGGGAAGTTATTAGGGGAGGCAGGGAAGTTGTTACAGATGGTAGAGATTTTGTTAAAGATGGTAGGGAAGTTGTTAGAGGGAGTAATGCAGCTCTTAGAAGCGGTAGGAAGCTGTTAGAGGTAGGGAAGTTGTTAGAGGAGGTAGAGAAGGAACACTATCGAAAATTGACTACTCTCTGGAAATCCTTCCAGCCCCATCCCCAAACATGTTACTGCTTGTTGATTTCAGTATATAACATACACAATGGAAGAATGTAGTAAATAATGTTGTAGCAGAAATAATTCCTGGAGGCAGCTCAGATGAAAGTTACACACACACGAGCTGCTGAATTTCTGCAATAAACACAAATTAAGTCAGCAGATAGTGGAGCCAACAAGACTGGAGAACACACTTGATCTTATTTTCACAAATAATGAGGACCTGGTAAGAAACATAATAATATAAAAAAAATAACTAATTCAGATCACAATCTAATCGAAGTCCAAACATACATGCACAGGAGTCCTCATCAGCAAAATGCATACAGCTACGAGAGTGCCTTCACCAAATTCAACTTCAACAACAAGAACATCAACCGGGACCAGGTAAACTATGTCCTAAATGAAACATGTTGGGAAGATATCTTAAATAACATGGACCCTACCCAGTGCCTTGAAAAGATCAACTTCCTGGCAGCTGAAGTATGCTCAAGTCATATTCCCCTAAGAAAAAAAGAAGAGAAGAAGTAAACTAGAGAGAGAGAGAGAGAGAGAAGAGAGAAAGAGAGAGAGAGAGAGAGAGAGAGAGAGAGAGAGAAGAGAGAGATCCTTCCTCTACAGGAAAAGGCGAAGAATCACTGAGCTCCTCAAGAATGCTAGATTATATGAAACTCGGAAGGAAGCGCTTTCTAGGAAAGTGCTTAAGTTAAAGGACTCATACAGGATCCAGGAGAGACAAGAAGAGCCAAGAGCGATTAGCAAAATCGAAAGAAATTCTACATATTTCTTTTTGTATGCTAAAAACAAGTCAAAAACACCATCTAATATAGGGCCCTGCTCAGACAAGATGGAATTTACACAGATGACATCAAAGAAATGAGTGAGATACTGAAATCTCAATACAACTCCGTGTTTAGCGAGCCACTAATCAGTCTAAAGATAGACAATCCAAATATTTTTTTTCATGAATGAACCTCAAAACCTTGTCAATGTATGCTAAACTTCTGACATAACCCTAACTCCACTAGATTCTGAGAAAGCCACTGACAACATGCCCATGCACTCAGCCCCAGGCCCAGACTCGTGGAACTCTGTGTTCATTAAGAACTGCAAGAAACCCCTCTCGAGGGCTCTAAGTATGCTAAGGAGGAACATAAGCACAGGTGAGATTCCACAGTCACTAAAAACAACGGATACAGCTCCCCTCCATAAAGGTGGCAGCAAAGCAGTAGCTAAGAACTATAGACCAATAACTTTACCGTCCCACATCATAAAAAAAATCTTTGAAAGAGTTTTAAGAAGCAGGATTGCAGACCACTTGGATTCCCAAATATTGCACAATCCAGGGCAACATGGGTTGAGAACAGGTCGCTCCTGCCTCTTGCAACTACTGGACCACTATGATATGGTTTTAGATGCACTGGAAGAAAAAACAGAATGCAGATGTAGTATACACAGATTTTTCAAAAGCCTTCGACAAGTGCGATTATGGTGTAATAGAACACAAAATGCGTGCTAAAGGAATAACTGGCAAAGTGGGGAGATGGATCTTCAACTTTCTAGCCAATCGAACACAAAGAGTAGTGGTAAACAGAGTTAAATCAGAAGCTGCCGTTGTGAAGAGCTCTGTTCCACAAAGCACAGTACTCGCTCCTATCCTGTTCCTCATCCCCATATCAGTCATAGACAGAGATGTAAACCATAGCACTGTATCATCCTTTGCAGATGATACTAGGATCTGCTTGGCAGTGTCATCCATTGAGGACACGGTTAACCTCCAAGAAGATATAAACCAAGTTTTCCAGTGGACAACAGAGAATATAATGTTCAATGAAGACAAATTCCAACTACTCCGTTATGGAAAACTGGAGGAGATAATAACTAGGACTGAGTATACTACAAACTCTAAACACACAATAGAGCGGAAAAGTAATGTGAAGGACCTGGGAGTGGTAATGTTTGAAGATCTCACCTTCAAGCACCACAAATATGCCACTATCACATCTGCAAGGAAAATGATAGGATGGATAGTGAGAACATTCAACATAAGAGATACCAAACCAATGATGGTCCTTTTTAAATCCCTTCTTCATTATAGGCTGGAATACTACTGTACATTAACATCTCCATTCAAGGCAGGTGAAATCGCAGACCTAGAGAATGTACAGAGAACCTTTACTGCACGTATAAGTTCCATTAAACATCTTAACTAATGGGAACGCTTGGAAGCACTTGACTTGTACTCTCTGGAGTGCAGGCGAGAGAGAGATACATCATAATCTACACCTGGAAATCCTGAAGGGACTGGTTCCTTATCTGCGCACAGAAATTATTCCCTACTAAAGCAAAAGACTTGGCAGGCGATGCAGCATTCGTCCATTAAAAAGTAGGGGCGCCATTAGTACACTAATAGAAAACACAATAAGTATCCGGGGCCCAAGACTGTTCAACAGCTCCCACCAGCCATAAAGGGAATTGCCAATAGACCCCTGGTTGTCTTCAAGAGGGAACTGGACAGATACCTAAAGTAAGTGCCGGATCAGCCGGGCTGTGGTTCGTACGTTGGACTACGTGCGGTCAGCAGTAACAGCCTCGTTGATCAGGCCCTGATCCAACAAGAGGCCTAGTCATGGACCGGGTCACGGGGGCGTTGATCCCCGGAATACTCTCCAGGTAGGTAGACATGCACAACACTGTGTAAAGGAGGTGAACGGTGACGTATCACATGAAGGGTCGTGGCAGATGTTGGTATTGTTCTGAAATACGAGTGGTGGTAAAGATCCTCTATCTCAGTGTCTGCCTCACAAGCTCTCGCCATACTTGAACAAAAAATTAACCCAAATTATGTACTAAACTTAACGCCTCAGCCACGATGGGGGGAGGTGAGGCTGTAGAGGGGGTACCGGGGCTAAAGTCCCCTCCCAAATGAAAATATATATTATTTTTTTATTAGCGCCTAATTTTCACTGCAGTAAATTGACCAGTGACCACGGAAGCCCGATGGTTTATGAAATTTCACATAAATACTGAAAATCGGGGCTTTAAAACGATTTCTTTGATCTTTCATCATCTTACGATTTTTATGTCCGCGCCCAGAATAAAATCCTGGCTGCGCCACTGATTAATTTTTTTAGTTTCTCATTATTTTAACACCAAGTAATTTCATAATCTCTCGAACACAACTTCCCCCCAAACAAGTTGGTAAGTGCCAATGGTCCGTGTGTGTCCTTACCTTCCATGCCTGAAGTCTGGCATCTCTGCCCTGCACTCGCTCACTTTTTCTCCTGCTTTTCCAGCCACGCTCCAGTACTAACACTATACACGCTGATGTTTCTAAATCCCTGAGGGAGTGAAATTCCACACAGACAGTGTGGTATTTCACACGCAGCAGTTTCTCCCAGTTGTGTGATGCAAAAACATGGACTACAGACAGCTGGTATTTTCACAAAAGAATTGTATTCTATCGCTTCTGTTCCCCGCATCGCTACCAAATCTGCCTCATCTGTTGTAGTCCCAGGCTCTCAAAGTGCTTTACAAGCAATCCACAGCCTAGACCTCCCACATTCCATCGTACTTGGCGCTGAATACCAGCTGTGTCGCATGTTTACCAGACACACACACACACACACACACACACACACACACACACACCCTTCATTTACCCATAGGGAAGGTGTGGGCATTTTTTTTTTCTTTACTTTCAGTGCTTTTCCAGCTCATTAATTTTAGTGATCGCTGATGAAGTTGTTGGTATGAGTTAATAACCAACACGCTCTACTCCATCGAACTTCATATATCTGTACGTTTCTGGCCATCTTCCCTTCTTCACAGAGAAACGTTTCTGGCCATCTTCCCTTCTTCACAGAGAAACGTTTCTGGCCATCTTCCCTTCGGACAATTGATCAGAGAAACATTTTTGGTCATCTCCCCTTCATCACAGTTAATCAGAAAAACGCTTCTGGCTATCTTTCCTTCATCACAATTGATTAGAGGAACGTTTCTGGCCATCTTCCTTTCATCACAATTGGCTATAGGGCTGGATACTCCTTACTGAATACACATTTACGCCTCATGGAGAGATATCCAGCACCTCTCTCTCTCTCTCTCTCTCTCTCTCTCTCTCTCTCTCTCTCTCTCTCTCTCTCTCTCTCTCTCTCTCTCTCTCTCTCTCTCTCTCTCTCTCTCTCTCTCTCTCTCTCTCGCTCTAATGACTGCTGAGAGTTATCTATCTTTTAAATATATTTCAACTTATCAGAGAGCAGGAAGACTTTATTCTCGACATGCTGGTTACCGTCCTGACACACTCCCCACCATAGCTGCTCCTCTCTCTGACAGCCCCGTGTAATGGTGGGACTTTTGTAATTTTTTTCACTGAATCTGACTATTTTTTATCACCTACCAGATTTTTTTCCCGTCACAATATACTTACCCTCCAAACCTCTGCCCACTAACATAAGCCTATACTTGCCTCATGTTGCGGCCTCCAAGCAAACTGTCCGTTAGATCGTTAACCTGCCGGCCTGCAGTACCACTGGGAACGTCATCGCACCCAATGTTGTGGCTGTGGGGCTGGACTCCCTCAGTTTCTCGCTGGCTTCTGTTACCTGTGGGTCTCTTCATTCTGCTGACTTCAGTTGCAGACTTCATGACCTGTGAGTCTCTGGCCTCAGTCTGCTAATTTCAGTTCCTCGCTGACTTCTGTTACTCGCAGACCTCAGTGACATGTGGGTCTCTTTCAGCCAATCTACTGATTAGTCTACTGACTAGTTTCGCAGGCTGATCCTGGCCTCAACTGGTCACTACCGCATATAGTCGTATGATATGACAAGTAGAGTCGTGGAGGTGTCGTGTAACCCGGTGAGTGTTGTAGTGTCAGATGACACGGAGAAAAGGAAGTACGGAGACGGAGTGTTATGACACGGAGAACAGGCAGTGTTGTGGATGTACCACAGAGGTGTGTCATGGAACACGGAGAATAGGTGTGTCATGGGACACGAAGATGGAGCGTCATAACAGGGGGATAAGGAAGTGTCGTGCGACACTAGGCACTATAGGGTCATGACTATTTACCTTGTAATTGGTACTTGACATTGCGTAGTGTGACACAATAGTGTCGTGTCACATTAAGTATTATTGGAAGATAGTGTTGTGTGATCAGTGTATGTTACTTGGTATGTGATATATATACCAATGAGAAGAGTAGGAGTTAGACTCCTTATTTTTTTTGCCAAACAATTTTAATAGCAAATATTATAAATATTAGTGATGTTTTGTAATCCCGAATTATATCTCATGTTACAACACAGGTAACAGGCTAACTAAATGAAAATAAGTTTCCTCACACTCTACCTGTGTGGAGATGTTGTTAAGACACCAGCACTTTGTAATACCTTACAAAGCTGAACGAGTTCTTGTGCTCACTTGCCACACCTCTGCCACTAGACTAAGCTTCACTAAATGAGCTCGTAAACTCTGTTTTACCCTGGATGACCCACCTGAGCTTTGTATTATTTGTGTGACTGTAACAGTAATCGAACACAAATAATGTTGGGGCGAAAATACTTGTAAACAACGTTGGCCACACACAGGGGTCAGCAAGGCTCCAGCAACAAGCAATCCGGATTCTGGCGAGAGAAAATTCTCTGAGTCCTTCAGTGACGGCATCAAAGAAGCCAACACAGGACATCAAAAGCATCAACTTCAACCTTAACCCATTAAAAAAATGAGCCCCAATTTAGCGGGAGAAAAATTAAATTTTCAAGACGTTTCGACAAAGCAGATTTCTCCGCTGACTCCCAAAAATATGTATTTGTGTGGTGAAAGCGAACAACTGCACCTCGTCAGCCACCAGCCATGTCAGCGAGCACACTAATTCACCTTTGTTTGTAACTCCAGAATTAACTCTACTTGAAAACAAGCAAGACGAAGTAAGATGATGTCTTTGATAATTAAGCAAGAGGAAGGCAAGATAATGTCTTTAATGATTAAGAAAGAGGAAGGTAAGATGACGTCTTTAAAGACCAAAACTGTACAAATTTTTCATTACAACAGAGGTATGGAAATAAATGGTATAAAATACCGACAAAATGGAAATATAAACACATATGCAGTATAATGTGATTCTTTATTGACAACGTTTCGCTCACACAGTGGGCGTTTTCAAGTCACAAACAGATCTAAACATTAAAATGGTATAAAATACCGACAGGTTGTTAGGTAAGACACATATGCAACAGTTAGGTATCTTTATTTCGAAACGTTTCTCCTACACAGTAGGCTTCTTCAGTCGAGTACAGAAAAGTTGATAGAAGCAGAAGATACTTGAAGACGATGTAATCAGTCCATCACCCTTAAAGTTTTGAGGTGGTCAGTCCCTCAGTCTGGAGAAGAGCATTGTTCCGTAGTCTGAAACAATATGGAGTTGAAGTGACAAGATGGAGCCTTATATAGCGTCAGCAGGTGAGACGTAGGTCACTAGTAGAACGTAGATGTTGGGAGGTCAGGTCCCTCTCAAATCCAGCCGTTCTCACTAGTAGAGGTTGTCGAAGTTGATTTCAGGTCTGTACCAAGATACCCTTGTGTTGCAGTGTCTGACAGATTGAACATTAAAATGGTATAAAATACCGACAGGTTGTTAGGTAAGACACATATGCAACATCGTCTTCAAGTCTCTTCTGCTTCGATCAACTTTTCTGTACTCTACTGAAGAAGCCTACTGTGTAGGCGAAACGTTTCGAAATAAAGATACCTAACTGTTGCATGTGTCTTACCTCACAAACAGATCTACCTGGGGTGGAAGGTACGGGAGTATTTATAGTCAGGTTCAGAATTCTGTGGTCAGGTGGAGAATGCTGCATCTGATGATCTACCGGGTGGGGCTATAGAGTTTAAAATCTTGGGTAGCTTGGAATGGAGATTGGATAGGTTTGTGAGCAGACCTTCTGCAGTGTTCTTCCATTCCTATGTTCTTATGTGGGATAGCGATGAAGAAGTTTCTTGGCAAGTGGTTCAGCTATGAACATCAAAATGTTGATAAATTAGACACATGTGCAACTCTTGGGTATCTTTATTGAGGAAACGTTTCGCCACACAGTGGCTTCATCAGTCCATACGTAGGAGAAACTTGAAGAACAGGAGAATAATGAGGTAATCAGTCCCTCAACCTTGAGTCGATGTTTTCAGTCCATCAATCGTGAATAGAATCTATTCAAGATCTATTCAATCTATAGATTCTATTCACGATTGATGGACTGAAAACATCGACTCACGGTTGAGGGACTGATTACCTCATTCTTCTCCTGTTCTTCAAGTTTCTCCTACGTATGGACTGATGAAGCCACTGTGTGGCGAAACGTTTCCTCAATAAAGATACCCAAGAGTTGCACATGTGTCTAATTTATCCACATGTCGGTTTTCTGAACCATTCATCTACAACATCAAAATGGTATACAATACCGACAGGTTGTTAGGTTAGACACATATGCAACAGTTAGACAACTTTATTCCGAAACGTTTCGCCTACACAGTAGGCTTCTTCAGTCGAATACAGAGAGTAGGCAGGAACAGTAGAGATGTGAAGACGATGTAATCAGTCTATCACCCTTGAAGTCGTAGAATTTGAGGTTGTCAGTCCCTCAGCCTGGAGAAGTTCAGTTCCATAGTCAGGAACTATCTGAAGATCAAGCGACAGTGTGGAGACTTAAATACTGTCAGAAGGAGAGGTGCAGAGTAGTAGTAGAAGATTGAGACACTTATGCACTTATGGTTTGTCAAACCATTCATCACACAGAGTAGTAGTAGTGAGAATGTAGCCACTGAGAGGTCATGTCCCTCTCGGATCCAACACTTCTCACTTGAAACGGTTGTCCAAGGTGTTTTCTGTACCAAGATGCCATGTGTTGCAGTGTCTGACAAGATGAACATCAAAATGGTATACAATACCGACAGGTTGTTAGGTTAGACACATATGCAACAGTTAGACAACTTTATTCCGAAACGTTTCGCCTACACAGTAGGCTTCTTCAGTCGAATACAGAAAGTAGGCAGGAACAGTAGAGATGTGAAGACGATGTAATCAGTCCATCACCCTTGAAGTCGTAGAATTTGAGGTTGTCAGTCCCTCGGCCTGGAGAAGTTCAGTTCCATAGTCAGATAGTTCCTGACTATGGAACTGAACTTCTCCAGGCCGAGGGACTGACAACCTCAAATTCTACGACTTCAAGGGTGATGGACTGATTACATCGTCTTCATATCTCTACTGTTCCTGCCTACTTTCTGTATTCGACTGAAGAAGCCTACTGTGTAGGCGAAACGTTTCGGAATAAAGTTGTCTAACTGTTGCATATGTGTCTTACCTAACAACCTGTCTAACTGTTGCATATGTGTCTAACCTGGTTCAGCTATGTTATAGAAGCCATTGTTCTGGTTGAAGCTGTCGGATATAGAGATAAGCGATGATTCCTGCGCACACTCAGAATCTGCAGCAATGAGTATCTTGAGGAAGAATGCACTATAATTAAACAAGTATTTTCTAAACTCCACTATCCTCATCACTTCATCAGACTGCAAACGACGGGCATTAAACATCTTCAACACACCCAGAGAAGACACTGCCGAAAAGAGATACATAGTCCTCCCCACCAACTCCATTGCCAAACACGTTTCCAACATCTTTTCCAATACCTCATTCCAAGTATCTACCTCCACAACCACGACCATCAAGGACATTACCAGTAATAGACAGTACAAGCTTCCATCCTCTGCAGGGGTATACATAATCCCTTGTAGTGACTGCAGCAAATTATACGTGGGCGAAACATCAAGGAATCTCTAAACACGTATTTCAGAACACCAATACGCAAGCAGGTCTGACGATACAAGGAATGCCTGTGTACAACACCGTAATTCACACAACCATTTAATAAACTACAGAAACTCAAGACTTATTGCCAGAGAAGACAACACTCAATACCGAAGAATCCTGAAATCATCGCTTTTCTCTATATCCGACAACTTCAACCAGAACAATGGCTTCTATAACATAGCTGAACCACTTGCCAAGAAACTTCTTCATCGCTATCCCACATAAGAACATAGGAATGGAAGAACACTGCAGAAGGTCTGCTCACAAACTTATCCAATCTTCCTTCCAAGCTACCCAAGATTTTAGACTCTATAGCCCCACCCGGTACATCATCAGATGCAGCATTCTCCACCTGACCACAGCATTCTGAACCTGACTATAAATACACGCGTACCTTCCACGCCAGGTAGATCTGTTTGTGACTTGAAAAAAAAGCCCACTGTGTGGGCGAAACGTTGTCAATAACGTATACAATACTGACAAGTTGATGTAGATGATGCCCACCTGGTGGGCCAGATGACCCATCTCGTGGGCACAACCTGCCTCCACTAGTGGGTTCCACCCACCTATGACGATGTCTTCAACTACTGCACCTCATGCTTCCTTCAGTAGTTCATTACCTTTGTAATTTGTTCAGCTATCAAAACTTTGGAGTCCAGTCCCTGGACCAATTATGTACCTCTGTAATTTTCTGTCTACCGCCCACAGGATGGGTACCTGGAGTACCTGGAGAGAGTTTCGGGGGTCAACGCCCCCGCGGCTCGGTCTGTGACCAGGCCTCCTGGTGGATCAGCGCCTGATCAACCAGGCTGTTGCTGCTGGCTGCACGCAAACCAACGTACGAGCCACAGCCCGGCTGATCAGGAACTGACTTTAGGTGCTTGTCCAGTGCCAGCTTGAAGACTGCCAGGGGTCTGTTGGTAATCCCCCTTATGTGTGCTGGGAGGCAGTTGAACAGTCTCGGGCCCCTGACACTTATTGTATGGTCTCTTAACGTGCTAGTGACACCCCTGCTTTTCATTGGGGGGATGGTGCATCGTCTGCCAAGTCTTTGCTTTCGTAGTGAGTGATTTTCGTGTGCAAGGTCGGTACTAGTCCCTCTAGGATTTTCCATGTGTATATAATCATGTATCTCTCCCTCCTGCGTTCCAGGGAATACAGGTTTAGAAACCTCAAGCGCTCCCAGTAATTGAGGTGTTTTGTCTCCGTTATGCGCGCCGTGAAAGTTCTCTGTACATTTTCTAGGTCGGCAATTTCACCTGCCTTGAAAGGTGCTGTTAGAGTGCAGCAATATTCCAGCCTAGATAGAACAAGTGACCTGAAAGAGTGTCATCATGGGCTTGGCCTCCCTAGTTTTGAAGGTTCTCATTATCCATCCTGTCATTTTTCTAGCAGATGCGATTGATACAATGTTATGGTCCTTGAAGTTGAGATCCTCCGACATAATCACTCCCAGGTCTTTGACGTTGGTGTTTCGCTCTATTTTGTGGCCAGAATTTTTTTTGTACTCTGATGAGATTTAATTTCCTCATGTTTACCATATCTGAGTAATTGAAATTCTCATCGTTGAACTTCATATTGTTTTCTGCAGCCCACTGAAAGATTTGGTTGATGTCCGCCTGGAGCCTTGCAGTGTCTGCAATGGAAGACACTGTCATGCAGATTCGGGTGTCATCTGCAAAGGAAGACACGGTGCTGTGGCTGACATCCTTGTCTATGTCGGATATGAGGATGAGGAACAAGATGGGAGAGCTAGTACTGTGCCTTGTGGAACAGAGCTTTTCACCGTAGCTGCCTCGGACTTTACTCTGTTGACGACTACTCTCTGTGTTCTGTTAGTGAGGAAATATAGATCCATCGACCGACTTTTCCTGTTATTCCTTTAGCGCGCATTTTGTGCGCTATTACGCCATGGTCACACTTGTCGAAAGCTTTTGCAAGTCTGTATATATTACATCTGCATTCTTTTTGTCTTCTAGTGCATTTAGGACCTTGTCGTAGTGATCCAGTAGTTGAGACAGACAGGAGCGACCTGTTCTAAACCCATGTTGCCCTGGGTTGTGTAACTGATGGGTTTCTAGATGGGTGGTGATCTTGCTTCTTAGGACCCTTTCAAAGATTTTTATGATATGGGATGTTAGTGCTATTGGTCGTAGTTCTTTGCTGTTGCTTTACTGCCCCTTTGTGGAGTGGGGCTATGTCTGTTGTTTTTTTGTAAAATGAGGGACGACCCCCGTGTCCATGCTCCCTCTCCATAGGATGGAAAAGGGGTCGTGATAGGGGCTTCTTGCAGTTCTTGATGAACACAGAGTTCCATGAGTCTGGCCTGGGGCAGAGTGCATGGGCATTCATTTAAACGCCTGTTCGAAGTCTTTGGCGTCAGGATAACATCGGATAGGCTTGTGTTTAATCAAATTTTTGTGGCTCTCTCATAAAAAATTCATTTTGATCTTCGACTCTCAGTCTGGTTAGCGGCTTGCTAAAAACTGAGTCCCTATTGGGACTGAGTAGCTCCACTCATTTCCTTGCTGTCATCTTGTAGGACCCATCTTGTTTAAGTAGGGGCCCAATACTGGACGTTGTTCTCGATTTTGATTTGGCATAGGAGAAGAAATACTTTGGGTTTCTTTCGATTTCATTTATGGCTTTTAGTTCTTCCGGGGATTCCTGACTCCTAAAGGATTTTTTTAGCTTAAGGTTTCGATGCTTGCTATTCTCTGACCAGTGTCTCCCTGCGCTTTTTCAGATATATTGACCTCTTTTAGCCGCTCTTTTATTCTTTTCCGTCGGCCTGTAAAGGGAGCGCCTGTCTCTTTCTATTTTACATTTTACTCCTCCTTTTTCTTAGAGGAATAAGCCTTGTGCATACATCGAGTGCCACCGAGTTAATCTGTTTCTAGGCATAAGTTTGGGTCTGTGTTGCTTAGTATATCTTCCCAGCTTATATGGGTTAGGACTTGGTTTACTTGGTCCCACTTTATTTTTTTTGTTATTGAAGTTGAATTTGGTTGAATGCTCCCTCGTGACTAGTCTCATTTTGTCGGTCTGGGGCTCCACGCATACATGCTGAACCTCAATTATGTTGTGATCTGAGTATATTGTTTTTGATATGGTGACATTTCTTATCAGTCATCTTTGTTAGTGAAGATGAGGTCTAGTGTATTCTCCAGTCTAGTAGGCTCTATTATTTGCTGGTTTAAATTGAATTTTGTGCAGAGATTTAAAAGCTCGTGTGAGTGTGAGTTTTCATCAGAGCTGCCTCCTGGTGTTATTACTGCAACAATATTATTTGCTATATTCCTCCATTTTGGGTGCCTTAAGTGAAATCCCCAGGAGAAAGATGTTGGGTGCAGGAGCGGGAAAGATTTTCCAGACAGTGGTCAATTTTTAACAGCTGTTCCGGGAAATTGCTGGATGTTGCATCCGGGGGCTTGTAGACTACCACAATGACTAGGTTTTGGTTCTCGACCTTTACTGCTAAAACTTCCACTACGTCATTTGGGGGCATTAAGCAGTTCTGTGCAAACAAGTGACTCTGCAATGTACGGGCCAATCCCCCCTTCCTTTTGCCTGTTCACTCTGTCACATCTGTATAGGTTTAACCTGGGATCCATATTTCGTTGTCCAAGTGATCCTTTATGTGGGTCTCAGTAAAAGCCGCGAACATTGCCTTTGCCTCTGCAAGCATCCACGGATGAAAGGTATTTTGTTGTTTGTTGCTGGCTTTAGACCCTGTATATTTGCAAAGAAGGTTATCGGACTGGTGGTATTGTTGGTACTGGGGGGGGATTTTTTTTCCGGCATTAGTATCTGTATCTGTTGGTTTGGAGTGGAGGCCATCGACTGTGGTTTTCCACTCCAGGAATGACTGGATTTGGTGTACGATTTCTGCCTTTTCCTCCCAGTTTTTTTTTTCCTTCCTGGCACTAAAAAACCTCTCCCTCTTGAGTGGCTGTGGCTACCCGGGTTTTTCCCCATGGCCTGGATGTTTTGTATCTTTTTTTCCCCTTTAATGGTATGCCTGGCAATTTAAGTTATAGCACAGTCTTTCCTGTACTGAAGAGGGACACATTTCAGGTAAAAGCTTTCAGGGAAGGGATTTGCATTTTCCTGTTGTCATATGGGCATGACATTTTCTAGGGGTGGTCATAGTTGCATGTCCCATCTGTTTTTCCAGATTTTCCCTGCCAGCAGATACCAAGTGCATAGTATGTGCACAGGCTTGGTTTCCGTTTGCCTTGGGTTTCTGTGACTGTATTCCCTGTTGGTGCATGTTTCCCTGTCTTATTCCTATCCTCCCCAGCACCAACAATGGAGCTCCCACCAGTTGTTTTTGGTAATTTATCCTCACTATTGCTATTGGAGTCCTCTTGTTTGCTATTTCCGCGGTATTTCTAGTTTGCAATATTGGTTTTTTTCTTATCTTTTACAAACTTGTTTCCCTACTAGGCTCCTGTCCTCTATGAGGTCATTTATATGTATTCCTTCTGCGTAAATTCCCGACTACCTGGACAAAATCTCCAGCTTCACCATTACTGTTCTCCCAGGACAGTATCTCCAAACTTCACCATTTCTGTCTCCCAGGACAGCACCTCCACTTCACCATTACTGTCTCCCAGGACAGCACTATCAGCCCACATTTACTGACTACCAGGACATCACCTCCAGCCTTACAGTTTGTGACTACATGGCCAGTATCAAGGGCAGTACCATTTAGCCCAGACTTTTTATGTTCCATCTGTTGTAGAAAGCTTCCAGGTTTTCTATGAAAGCAGCTTTGATGTTATCCTCTTTTAATACCCTTGTGATTTAAATCCACAGATTTTCCCCATTTGGGCATACCCAAAAACACTTCTCTGTTTTTAATACTGCTTGTAGCTAGTTCTGGGATATCTGCACAAGGAGCGTGACACCAATTTCCACAAAAATGACAATTTATCCCTGTGGGAAACCCGTTTGTTTGACTGACCACAGACTACACCAGCTTCATAATGATTTGAATGGTTGATTTACTGCAATTCTACTAGCAACCTCTTGAATATTATATTAATAACCTTAATGAAGCTCTAGCTATTTGTATTTCTGTTTCTAACTCTTTTTGTATATTGGACAGTTACCGTCACGTTCCTGATTTTTAATGTTTTGTGTTTTAGGGCGCCTACAAAACCCCTCCGTTTACAGTCTGCTTTATTGTCCAACGAAACTGTTTTTAAACCAGTCCCGGGTTCGGGCCCGTCAAGGGTTCGGACCAGTCAAGGGTTGGACCAGTCAAGGGTTCGGACCAGTCGATCTGCTCTGATCAGTGGGTCACTTATTTAAAACATACTGGTCGGTGATTTGAGCTAAAAACATGAAGGATCTACTGGAAATTATCTACCCAGAGTAATATGTGATTTGACTGATACAAAAGTATAACTTGCGTGTTGAAGAGCCGGTGATATCTGGCAGCTCCTACAATGACGTACAGTCGACCTCTTTGTTTATCAATCGCTGTATCTGGCTTTTCTATTTTTTGTTTTTTTTCCCTCTCCACCACAATAAATGCATATTATCACTATAGTTGACTGGTGCAAATTTTGGAGGAAGGACGCTTTTTCTGTAGTAATAATTGCTTCTCGTTGTGTATATTGCGACCGCTGGTAACTACAGGTTATATGAAATTCACAGTAACGTCTCGTATTTCAAGAAAAAGAAACTAATGAAAGTCACTCCACTCCACTAAGTACCATTATAATACTGGTTAGTTGCTACTACAACACTGTATTCTGCTATTCACTGGTATCACTAGATTATATGCGAGTACACTAGCAGGCCAGGAAGATTATTAAAAAACAGCTGACCTGTGGTAAGTTTCTGGCGACTTCTGGCACCTGCCTCTATAGGCTTATCACTTCATTTACAAATGGGGTGACTACCGCCCACAGGATGGGTATGGGGTGACTACCGCCCACAGGATGGGTATGGGGTGACTACCGCCCACAGGATGGGTATGGGGTGACTACCGCCCACAGGATGGGTATGGGGTGACTACCGCCCACAGGATGGGTATGGGGTGACTACCGCCCACAGGATGGGTATGGGGTGACTACCGCCCACAGGATGGGTATGGGGTGACTACCGCCTGCAGGATGGGTATGGGGTGACTACCGCCCACAGGATGGGTATGGGTGACTACCGCCCACAGGATGGGTATGGGTGACTACCGCCCACAGGATGGGTATGGGGTGACTACCGCCCACAGGATGGGTATGGGGTGACTATCGCCCACAGGATGGGTATGGGGTGACTACCGCCCACAGGATGGGTATGGGGTGACTGCCGCCCACAGGATGGGTATGGGGTGACTACCGCCCACAGGATGGGTATGGGGTGACTACCGCCCACAGGATGGGTATGGGGTGACTACCGCCCACAGGATGGGTATGGGGTGACTACCGCCCACAGGATGGGTATGGGGTGACTACCGCCTGCAGGATGGGTATGGGGTGACTACCGCCCACAGGATGGGTATGGGGTGACTACCGCCCACAGGATGGGTATGGGGTGACTACCGCCCACAGGATGGGTATGGGGTGACTGCCGCCCACAGGATGGGTATGGGGTGACTACCGCCCACAGGATGGGTATGGGGTGACTACCGCCCACAGGATGGGTATGGGATGAAAAATAAAAATATTAAACTAAGTAAAACTTCACTGGTTCAGGTATATGTCCTTACGCCTCTGCAATATATTAAAAAAAAGTACTGTGTAGGCGCAACGTCTCAACAGCAGAGATAAACAGATGTTCCAAATATGTCTTAGTAATCAGGTGACTGTGTTGGTAAACATTAAGTCAAGATGGCGGCGCTCAAGAATAAACAAGATAAATTTAACAATGTAGAACAGAAGCATTAAAAGAGGTATAATAATAACAATAATCATAAGAATAAAAATTATACAACTTATAATGACCATAACTGACATCAGTGTCATACTATGTAGAAAGCCCCTGGTTATGCAGATATTTCGGGTAAATTAGATTGCTTTTGTACCCAGGATGCGACCCGCAACAGTCGACTAACACTCAGGTACCTGTTTACTGCTAGGTGAACAGGTACCTGGGTGTTAGGAGAGCAGGTGTCAAAATTAAGGAATCACGCCCAAATGTTTCCATCCGTACCGGGAATCGACCCTCGCACCTAAGTGTGTTAACTGAGTGCACTACCATTCGAGCTTTGGATATCTTATCTACGGCCATCTTATCAAAGTGACCCACACGATCCTGCCTCCTTCAAGGTGATCCACGTGATCCTGGCCCCTTCAAGGTGATCCACACGATCCTGTCCTCAAGGTGATCCACACGATCCTGTCCTCAATGTGATCCACACGATCGTGTCCTCTTCAAGGTGATCCACACGATCGTGTCCTCTTCAAGGTGATCCATACGATCCTGTCCTCAAGGTGATCCACACGCTCCTGTCCTCAAGGTGATCCACACGATCCTGTCCTCAAGGTGATCCACACGATCCTGTCCTCAAGGTGATCCACACGATCCTGTCCTCAAGGTGATCCACACGATCCTGTCCTCAAGGTGATCCACACGATCGTGTCCTCTTCAAGGTGATCCACACGATCCTGTCCTCAAGGTTATCCACACGATCCTGTCCTCAGGGTGATCCCCACGATCCTGTCCTCAAGGTGATCCACACGATCCTGTCCTCTTCAAGGTGATCCACACGATCCTGTCCTCTTCAAGGTGATCCACACGATCCTGTCCTCTTCAAGGTGATCCACACTATCCTGTCCTCTTCAAGGTGATCCACACGATCCTGTCCTCTTCAAGGTGATCCCACACGATCCTGTCCTCTTCAAGGTGATTCACACGATCCTGTCCTCTTCAAGGTGATCCACACGATCCTGTCCTCTTCAAGGTGATCCACACGATCCTGTCCTCTTCAAGGTGATTCACACGATCCTGTCCTCTTCAAGGTGATCCACACGATCGTGTCCTCTTCAAGGTGATCCACACGATCCTGTCCTCTTCAAGGTGATCCACACGATCCTGTCCTCTTCAAGGTGATCCACACGATCCTGTCCTCTTCAAGGTGATCCACACGATCCTGTTCTGTTCAAGGTGATCCACACGATCCTGTCCTCTTCAAGGTGATCCACACGATCCTGTCCTCTTCAAGGTGATCCACACGATCCTGTCCTCTTCAAGGTGATCCACACGATCCTGTCCTCTTCAAGGTGACCCACACGATCCTGTCCTCTTCAAGGTGATCCACACGATCCTGTCCTCTTCAAAGTGATCCACACGATCCTGTCCTCTTCAAGGTGATCCACACGATCCTGTCCTCTTAAAGGGTGATCCACACGATCCTGTCCTCTTCAAGGTGATCCACACGATCCTGTCCTCTTCAAGGTGATCCACACGATCCTGTCCTCTTCAAGGTGATCCACACGATCCTGTCCTCTTCAAGGTGATCCACACGATCCTGTCCTCTTCAAGGTGATCCACACGATCCTGTCCTCTTCAAGGTGATCCACACGATCCTGTCCTCTTCAAGGTGATCCACACGATCCTGTCCTCTACAAGGTGATCCACACGATCCTGTCCTCGTCAAGGTGATCCACACGATCCTGTCCTCGTCAAGGTGATCCACACGATCCTCTCCTCTTCAAGGTGATCCACACGATCCTCTCCTCTTCAAGGTGATCCACACGATCCTGTCCTCTTCAAGGTGATCCACACGATCCTGTCCTCTTCAAGGTGATCCACACATCCTGTCCTCTTCAAGGTGATCCACACGATCCTGTCCTCTTCAAGGTGATCCACACGATCCTGTCCTCTTCAAGGTGATCCACACGATCCTGTCCTCTTCAAGGTGATCCACACGATCCTGTCCTCTTCAAGGTGATCCACACGATCCTGTCCTCTTCAAGGTGATCCACACGATCCTGTCCTCTTCAAGGTGATCCACACGATCCTGTCCTCTTCAAGGTGATCCACACGATCCTGTCCTCTTCAAGGTGATCCACACGATCCTGTCCTCTTCAAGGTGATCCACACGATCCTGTCCTCTTAAAGGGTGATCCACACGATCCTGTCCTCTTCAAGGTGATCCACACGATCCTGTCCTCTTCAAGGTGATCCACACGATCCTGTCCTCTTTAGGTGATCCACACGATCCTGTCCTCTTCAAGGTGATCCACACGATCCTGTCCTCTTCAAGGTGATCCACACGATCCTGTCCTCTTCAAGGTGATCCACACGATCCTGTCCTCTTCAAGGTGATCCACACGATCCTGTCCTCTTCAAGGTGACCCACACGATCCTGTCCTCTTCAAGGTGATCCACACGATCCTGTCCTCTTCAAGGTGACCCACACGATCCTGTCCTCTTCAAGGTGATCCACACGATCCTGTCCTCTTCAAGGTGATCCACACGATCCTGTCCTCTTCAAGGTGATCCACACGATCCTGTCCTCTTCAAGGTGATCCACACGATCCTGTCCTCTTCAAGGTGATCCACACGATCCTGTCCTCTTCAAGGTGATCCACACGATCCTGTCCTCTTCAAGGTGATCCAACGATCCTGTCCTCTTCAAGGTGATCCCACGATCCTGTCCTCTTCAAGGTGATCCACACGATCCTGTCCTCTTCAAGGTGATCCACACGATCCTGTCCTCTTCAAGGTGATCCACACGATCCTGTCCTCTTCAAGGTGATCCACACGATCCTGTCCTCTTCAAGGTGATCCACACGATCCTGTCCTCTTCAAGGTGATCCACACGATCCTGTCCTCTTCAAGGTATCCACACGATCCTGTCCTCTTCAAGGTGATCCACACGATCCTGTCCTCTTCAAGTGATCCACACGATCCTGTCCTCTTCAAGGTGATCCACACGATCCTGTCCTCTTCAAGGTGATCCACACGATCCTGTCCTCTTCAAGGTGATCCACACGATCCTGTCCTCTTCAAGGTGATCCACACGATCCTGTCCTCTTCAAGGTGATCCACACGATCCTGTCCTCTTCAAGGTGATCCACACGATCCTGTCCTCTTCAAGGTGATCCACACGATCCTGTCCTCTTCAAGGTGATCCACACGATCCTGTCCTCTTCAAGGTGATCCACACGATCCTGTCCTCTTCAAGGTGATCCACACGATCCTGTCCTCTTCAAGGTGATCCACACGATCCTGTCCTCTTCAGGTGATCCACACGATCCTGTCCTCTTCAAGGTGATCCACACGATCCTGTCCTCTTCAAGGTGATCCACACGATCCTGTCCTCTTCAAGGTGATCCACACGATCCTGTCCTCTTCAAGGTGATCCACACGATCCTGTCCTCGTCAAGGTGATTCACACGATCCTGTCCTCGTCAAGGTGATCCACACGATCCTGTCCTCTTCAAGGTGATCCACACGATCCTGTCCTCTTCAAGGTGATCCACACGATCCTGTCCTCGTCAAGGTGATCCACACGATCCTGTCCTCTTCAAGGTGATCCACACGATCCTGTCCTCTTCAAGGTGATCCACACGATCCTGTCCTCTTCAAGGTGATCCACACGATCCTGTCCTCAAGGTGATCCACACGATCCTGTCTTCAAGGTGATCCACACGATCCTGTCCTCTTCAAGGTGATCCACACGATCCTGTCCTCAAGGTGATGCACACGATCCTGTTCTCAAGGTGATCCACACGATCCTGTCCTCAAGGTGATCCACACGATCCTGTCCTCAAGGTCATCCACACGATCCTGTCCTCAAGGTGATCCACACGATCCTGTCCTCAAGGTGATCCACACGATCCTGTCTTCAAGGTGATCCACACGATCCTGTCCTCAAGGTGATCCACCCGATCCAGTCTTCAAGGTGATCCACACGATCCTGTCTTCAAGGTGATCCACACGATCCTGTCCTCAAGGTGATCCACACGATCCTGTCTTCAAGGTGATCCACACGATCCTGTCTTCAAGGTGATCCACACGATCCTGTCCTCTTCAAGGTGATCCACACGATCCTGTCCTCAAGATGATCCACACGATCCTGTCCTCAAGGTGATTCACACGATCCTGTCCTGAAGGTGATCCACACGATCCTGTCCTCAAGGTGATCCACACGATCCTGTCCTCAAGGTGAACCACACGATCCTGTCCTCAAGGTGATCCACACGATCCTGTCCTCAAGGTGATCCACACGATCCTGTCCTCAAGGTGATCCACACGATCCTGTCCTCTTCAAGGTGATCCACACGATCCTGTCCTCTTCAAGGTGATCCACACGATCCTGTCCTCAAGGTGATCCTCACGATCCTGTCCTCTTCAAGGTGATCCACACGATCCTGTCCTCTTCAAGGTGATCCACACGATCCTGTCCTCTTCAAGGTGATCCACACGATCCTGTCCTCTTCAAGGTGATCCACACGATCCTGTCCTCTTCAAGGTGATCCACACGATCCTGTCCTCGTCAAGGTGATCCACACGATCCTGTCCTCTTCAAGGTGATCCACACGATCCTGTCCTCTTCAAGGTGATCCACACGATCCTGTCCTCTTCAAGGTGATCCACACGATCCTGTCCTCAAGGTGATCCACACGATCCTGTCTTCAAGGTGATCCACACGATCCTGTCCTCTTCAAGGTGATCCACACGATCCTGTCCTCAAGGTGATGCACACGATCCTGTTCTCAAGGTGATCCACACGATCCTGTCCTCAAGGTGATCCACACGATCCTGTCCTCAAGGTGATCCACACGATCCTGTCCTCAAGGTGATCCACACGATCCTGTCCTCAAGGTGATCCACACGATCCTGTCTTCAAGGTGATCCACACGATCCTGTCCTCAAGGTGATCCACCCGATCCAGTCTTCAAGGTGATCCACACGATCCTGTCTTCAAGGTGATCCACACGATCCTGTCCTCAAGGTGATCCACACGATCCTGTCTTCAAGGTGATCCACACGATCCTGTCTTCAAGGTGATCCACACGATCCTGTCCTCTTCAAGATGATCCACACGATCCTGTCCTCAAGGTGATCCACACGATCCTGTCCTCAAGGTGATCCACACGATCCTGTCCTCTTCAAGGTGATCCACACGATCCTGTCCTCAAGGTGATCCACACGATCCTGTCCTCAAGGTGATCCACACGATCCTGTCCTCAAGGTGATCCACACGATCCTGTCCTCAAGGTGATCCACACGATCCTGTCCTCAAGGTGATCCCACGATCCTGTCCTCAAGGTGATCCACACGATCCTGTCCTCTTCAAGGTGATCCACACGATCCTGTCCTCTTCAAGGTGATCCACACGATCCTGTCCTCAAGGTGATCCACACGATCCTGTCCTCTTCAAGGTGATCCACACGATCCTGTCCTCTTCAAGGTGATCCACACGATCCTGTCCTCTTCAAGGTGATCCACACGATCCTGTCCTCTTCAAGTGATCCACACGATCCTGTCCTCTTCAAGGTGATCCACACGATCCTGTCCTCTTCAAGGTGATCCACACGATCCTGTCCTCAAGGTGATCCACACGATCCTGTCCTCTTCAAGGTGATCCACACGATCCTGTCCTCTTCAAGGTGATCCACACGATCCTGTCCTCAAGGTGATCCACACGATCCTGTCCTCAAGGTGATCCACACGATCCTGTCCTCAAGGTGATCCACACGATCCTTTCCTCTTCAAGGTGATCCACACGATCCTGTCCTCAAGGTGATCCACACGATTCTGTCCTTAAGGTGATCCACACGATCCTGTCCTCAAGGTGATCCACACGAACCTATCCTCAAGGTGATCCACACGATCCTGTCCTCAAGGTGATCCACACGAACCTATCCTCAAGGTGATCCACACGATCCTGTCCTCAAGGTGATCCACACGAACCTATCCTCAAGGTGATCCACACGATCCTGTCCTCAAGGTGATCCACACGATCCTGTCCTCAAGGTGATCCACACGATTCTGTCCTCAAGGTGATCCACACGATCCTGCCCCTAAAGGGTGATCCATACGAACCTATCCTCAAGGTGATCACACGACCCTGTCCTCAAGGTGATCCACACGATCCTGTCCTCAAGGTGATCCACACGAACCTATCCTCAAGGTGATCCACACGATCCTGTCCTCAAGGTGATCCACACGATCCTGTCCTCAAGGTGATCCACACGATCCTGTCCTCAAGGTGATCCACACGATCCTGTCCTCAAGGTGATCCACACGATCCTGTCCTCAAGGTGATCCACACGATCCTGTCCTCAAGGTGATCCACACGATCCTATCCTCAAGGTGTCCACACGATCCTGTCCTCAAGGTGATCCACACGATCCTGTCCTCAAGGTGATCCACACGATCCTATCCTCAAGGTGATCCACACGATCCTGTCCTCAAGGTGATCCACATGATCCTGTCCTCAAGGTGATCCACACGATCCTGTCCTCAAGGTGATCCACACGATCCTGTCCTCAAGGTGATCCACACGATCCTGTCCTCAAGGTGATCCACACGATCCTATCCTCAAGGTGATCCACACGATCCTGTCCTCAAGGTGATCCACACGATCCTGTCCTCAAGGTGATCCACACGATCCTATCCTCAAGGTGATCCACACGATCCTGTCCTCAAGGTGATCCACACGATCCTGTCCTCAAGGTGATCCACACGATCCTATCCTCAAGGTGATCCACACGATCCTATCCTCAAGGTGATCCACACGATCCTGTCCTCAAGGTGATCCACACGATCCTGTCCTCAAGGTGATCCACACGATCCTGTCCTCAAGGTGATCCACACGATCCTGTCCTCAAGGTGATCCACACGATCCTGTCCTCAAGGTGATCCACACGATCCTGTCCTCAAGGTGATCCACACGATCCTGTCCTCAAGGTGATCCACACGATCCTGTCCTCAAGGTGATCCACACGATCCTGTCCTCAAGGTGATCCACACGATCCTGTCCTCAAGGTGATCCACACGATCCTGTCCTCAAGGTGATCCACACGATCCTGTCCTCAAGGTGATCCACACGATCCTGTCCTCAAGGTGATCCACACGATCCTGTCCTCAAGGTGATCCACACGATCCTGTCCTCAAGGTGATCCACACGATCCTGTCCTCAAGGTGATCCACACGATCCTGTCCTCAAGGTGATCCACACGATCCTGTCCTCAAGGTGATCCACACGATCCTGCCCTCAAGGTGATCCCACGATCCTGTCCTCAAGGTGATCCACACGATCCTGTCCTCAAGGTGATCCACACGATCCTGTCCTCAAGGTGATCCACACGATCCTGTCCTCAAGGTGATCCACACGATCCTGTCCTCAAGGTGATCCACATGATCTGAAATGCAACAACTTTACGAAATGACACAACTTTATTATAGTAGGATCAAAAAGCCTTTGATCATTTGTCTTAAATACAATCACACACACACTCTCTCTCTCTCTCTCTCTCCCCTCATCCTCATCTCTCCTCTCTCTCTCTCTCTCTCTCTCTCTCTCTCTCTCTCTCTCTCTCTCTCTCTCTCTCTCTCTCTCTCTCTCTCTCTCTCTCTCTCTCACACACAGCTGGAGAGAGGAGACAGTGGAGATGCAAGTGGTTACAAAGTGGGAACGCTTCAGTCTTGGGGTCCCAAGGTGGTAATTGCAGTGATGTATAACCCACCACAGAACAGCAGGAGGCCAAGGCAAGAGTATGATGAGAGCAATAGAGCGATGGTTGACACACTGGCTGCAGTGGCCAGAAGGGTTCATGCATGCAGGGCAAAGCTACTGATCATGGGTGACTTTAACCACAAGGAAATCGATTGTGAGAACTTGGAGCCACATGGGGGCCAAGATACATGGAGGGCTAAGATGATGGAGGTGGTTCTGGAAAAGTTCATGTACTAACACGTAAGGGACACTACAAGAGAGAGAGGAGAGGATGAACCAGCAAGACTGGACTTAGTATTCACCTTGAGTAGTGCAGATATTGAGGACATCACATATGAAAGATCCCTTGGGGCCAACGATCATGTGATTTTAAGCTTCGAATACACAGTAGAGCTACAAGTGGAGGGGAGAAGCAGGAGGGCTAGGGCGAATGAAGCTAAACTACAAGGGGACTACACGGGAATGAGGAACTTCCTGAACGGGGTTCAGTGGGACAGAGAACTGGCAGGGAAGCCAGTAAATGAGATGATGGAATATGTAACAACAATATGCAAGGAAGCTGAGGAGAGGTTTGTACCCAATGGTAACAAGAATAATGAAAAAGCCAGGATGAGCCCATGGTTCACCCAAAGGTGCAGGGAGGCACAAACCAAGTGTGCTAGGGAATGGAAGAAGTATAGCAGGCAAAGGACCCAGGAGAATAAGGAGAGCAGTCGTAGAGCCAGAAATGAATATGTACAGATAAGAAGGGAGGCTCAACGACAATATGAAAACAACATAGCAACGAAAGCCAAATCTGACCTAAAGCTGTTATACAGCCACATCAGAAGGAAAACAACAGCCAAGGACCAGGTAATCAGGTGAATGCATGACAGAAGGGTTAGATTCAAAGGTGTCCCTGTTTGCAGACGATATGAAGCTAATGAGAAGAATTCAAGCGGACGAGTATCAGGTAAGCATACAAAGAAAGCTGGACAGGCTGCAAGCCTGGTCCGATAAATGTCTCCTGGAGTTTAACCCCAGCAAGTGGAAAGTCATGAAGTTTGGGGAAGGACAAAGAAGGCCGGAGACGTAGGTCAAAGACTGCAAAACTCACTCAAGGAAGAGGATCTTGAAGTGAGCATCATTCCGAGCACATCAACTAAGTAACAGCTGCAGCATACAGGGAAACCTAGGAATAGTGTTTCGATATCTAAGTAAGGAGTCATTCTAGACACTGTACACCTTGTACGTCAGGCCCACGATGGAGTACGCAGCAACAATATGGAACCCACACCTGGTCAAACACGTCAAGAAATTAAAGAAAGTGCAAATGTTTACAACAAGACTAGTGCAGTAGCTAAGGAATATGTCCAACGAGGAGAGACTAAGGGAAATCAACCTGATGATACTGGAGGACAAGATGGATAAAGGAGACATGATAACAACATGTAAGATACTGAGAGGAGTTAACAAGGTGGATAGGGACAGAATGTTTCAGAGATGAGACACACCAACAAGAGGTCACAACTGAAAGTTGAAAACTCAGATGAGTCACAGGGATGTTAGGAATTATTTCTTCAGTCATAGAGTTGTCAGGAAATGGAACAATCTTGGAGAGTGATATAGTGGAGGCAGAATCCATACATAGCTTTAAGAAGTGGTATGATAAAGCTCATGGAGCAGGGAGAGAGTGGACCTAGTAGCGACCAGCGAAGAGGCCGGGCCAGCAGCTATGACTCGACCCCTGCAACCACAGATATGTGAGAAACACAAGCTCTAAAACCAATATATAGATGAGATCACACACACACACACACACACACACACACACACACACACACACACACACACACACAAAACAGACAATTTTAAGAATATCTTTCTGGATACTGAACAGCTTGGAGTCTGCAGCACCAGTATATAACCCACATTAAAAAAAAAGCTGGAAAAAAGTGTAAAAATCTGCAATGAAACTAGTCCAGAGTGATAGGTATGAGTTATGAAGAGAGACTGAAGGAGCTACACCTGATGACATTAGAGTGCAGAAGGATCAGGGGTGATATGACTGTGACGTATAAAATATCGAGAGGAACTGACGAGGCGGACAGACCGAGTCTGTTTGAGAGGCAGGTCCGAGTTACTCGAAGGTACAGTTGAACTAGAAGGATATTGGGAAAAACATTCTTTAGCCTCGAAAATGTCAAAGTAGAAAATTACACCAAGTGTCAGAGGCAAGATCCATATATAACATTAAGAATGGGTTTTACGACAGTGCTCACGCAGCCGCAGAGAGGGGACTCCATTAGCGGCCAAGGGAGAGTCGGGACCAGGAGCTAAGATATGACCCCGCTACCAAAAAACCAAGTGAGCACACACACGCAAGGACACACATCATTATTCACATAATTTTAATAATCTCTTTAAATTTAAAGACTAACTAACTACGAGTGTAAAATTAATTAAAAAGGGACCAAATAAATTCAACTCTTCAGGGAAATATTTCGAGTAAGTGACGAAGTGTCGAGTTGAATTAGTTGTGCAAGTGTTATCTTTCTTTACTCTTAACCTGGTTTTAAAAAAATGTGTATTTTATTTTAAAAATATTTTATAGGGCTTATTAATTAAAATTTATTTAAATAATTATCAGTCGGTATCTCTTTGAAGGGGATACCCACGAGTGTGGGTATCCCCACCGTGGGTATCCCCTAAAGGAGTACCCACGGTGGTGTGGGAATCCTTCTAAAGGGATACCCACGTGGTGTGGGAATCCTTCTAAAGGGATCCCCAACGGTGGTGGGTATCCTTCTAAAGGGGATATCTAGGGGTGGTGTTAGTATCCCCCTAAAGAGGATACCACGGTGGTTTACATTATAAATGGTATACAATACTGAGGTAAAGGATCTACAAGCTAAAGTAGGAGAAACTTTTAGAGAGGGTGTGGTAGGTAAGTTTGGGGTGCCAGGTGTAAATGATAATGGGGAGCATTTGATTGAACTTTGTATAGAAAGGCGTTTGGTTATAGGTAATACATATTTGAAGAAAAAGAGGATAAATAAGTATATAAGATAGATGTAGGACGTAATGACAGTAGTTTGTTGGACTACGTATTGTTAGATAAAGACTGTTGAGCAGACTTCAGGATGTACATTTTTTAAGAGGGCCACAGATATATCAGATCACTTTTAGTTGTAGCTACAGTGAGAGTAAAAGGTAGATGGGATACAAGGAAAATAGAAGCAGCATGTAAAAGAGGAGGCAGTTAGGGTAAGATATAAGCAAATGTTGGAGGACAGATGAGCTAGTGAGAGTATAGGCAATGGGGTCAAAGATGTATGGGGTAGGTTTAAAAATGTAGTGTTAGAGCGTTCAACAGAAGTTTGTAGTCACGGGAAAAAGGGGTGCAAAAGGGGAAGAAGAGCGATTTGGTGGAAATGATGACGTAAAAGGAGAAAAAGTTACCATATGAGAGGTTTTTACAAAGTAGAAGCGATGCAAGGAGGGAGGAGTATAAGAAGAGAAAAAGAGAGGTTAAGAGAGAGGTGAAGCAATGTAAAAGAGGAGCAACTGAGAGAGGGGGTAGATGTTATCAACAAATTTTGTTGAAAATAAGAAAAAAATTGGAGTGAGTTAGTAAGTTGAGGAAGCTAGGGAACAAATGGATTTTTTAGTTAAAAATGGGAAAGGGAGAGTTATTAAATGAAGAGTTAGAGGTATTGGGAAGATAGAGGGAATGTTTTGAGGAATTATTAAATGTTGATGAAGATAGGGAAGCTGTGATTTCGTGTATAGGGCAAGGAGGAATAACATCTTATAGGAGTGAGGAAGAGCAAGTTGTGAGTGTTGGGGAAGTTCGCGAGGCAAATGGGTAGAATGAAAGGGGGTAAGGCAGCCGGGATTGAAGGGATAAAGACAGAAATGTTAAAAGCAGGTGGGGATATAATTTTGGAGTAGTTGGTGCTATTATTTAATAAACGTATGGAAGAGGGTAAGGACCTAGGGAAATTTGGAAGAGAGCGTGCATAGTTTTCCCTTTTTTATAAAGCAAAGGGGACAAAAGAGAGTGCAAAAATTATAGGGGAATAAGTCTGTTGAGTATATCTGATAAAGTGTAAAGGTAGAGTTATTATTGAAAGAATTAAAGAGTAAGACGGAGAGTAGGACAGCAGATGAACAAGGATGCTTTTGTAAAGGTAGGGGGTGTGTAGACTAAGTGTTTTTCAGTGAAACATATAGGTGAACTGTATTTAGATAACGGTAAAGAGGTTTTTGGCATTTATGAATTTGGAAAAGGCGTATGATAGGGTGGATAGGGGGGAATGTGCCAGATGTTGCAGGTGTTTTGGTGTAGGGGGTAGGTTACTGAAAGCATGAAGAGTTTTTATGAGGATAGGAGGCTCAGGTTAGAGTACGTAGGGGGAAGAGGAGAAATTTTTTCCCAGTAAAAGTTGGCCTCAGACAATGATGTGTGATGTCACCATGATTGTTCAATATATTTATAGATGGAGCTGTAAGAGAAGTGAATGCACGGTCTTGGCAAGAGGTGTGGGGTTAAAAGATGAAGAATCTAATACAAAGTTGGGGGTTGTCACAGTTGCTCTTTTCTGATGACATTGTGCTTTTGGGGTATCCTGAAGATAGTTGCAGAGGTTGGTGGATAGGTTTGGTAGGGTAATGTAAAAGATGGAAATTAAAAGTGAATAAGGAAAGAGTAAGGTAATGAGGATAACAAAAAGATTAGGTGACGAAAGATTGGTTATCAGATTGGAAAGAGTATGGAGAGGTGAATGTAATCAGAATTTAGGAGTGGACATGTCAGCAGATGGGTCTATAAGGATGAGGTGGATCATAGAATTAATGAGGGAAATGGGTGAGTGGTGCACTTAGGAGTCTGTGGAGACAAAGAACTTTGTCCGTGGAAGCAAAGGGGATTGTATGAGAGTATAGTTATACCAACACTCTTATATGGGTGTGAAGCATGAGTGATGAATGTTGCAGCGAGGAGAAGGCTGGAGGCAGTGGAGATGTCATGTCTGAGGGCAATGTGTGGTGTGAATATAAAGCAAAGAATTCGTAAATTTTGGGAAAATTTGGAGAAGATGTGGGATTACCAAAACTATTATCCAGAGGGCTGAGGAGGAGTTGTTGAGGTGGTTCGGACATGTAGAGAGAAAGAAACAAAATAGAATGACTTTGGAGAGTGTAAAATCTCAGGTGGAGAGAAGGCGGTGTAGGTCGGCTTAGGAAGGTTGGAGGGGGGGGGTAAAGGAGGTTTTGGGGCGAGGGGCTTGGGCTTCCAGCAGGCATGTGTGAGCGTATTTGATAGGGAGGAATGGAGGACAAATGGGTTTTTAATTTCTTGACGTGCTGTTGGAGTGTGAGCAAGGTAACATTTATGAAGGGATTCAGGGAAACCGGCAGGCCGGACTTGAGTCCTGGAGATGGGAAGTACAGTGTCTACACTCTGAAAGAGGGGTGTTTTAAAGTTGCAGTTTTATAACTGTAGTGTAAGCGCACCTCTAGCAAGACAGTGATGGAGTGAATGATGGAAGTTTTTCTTTTTCAGGCCACCCTGCCTTGGTGGGAAACGGTCGATGTGTTCGTAATAAAAAATAAAATACAATACTGAGAGACTGCTAAGTTAGGCACACGGACAACACTGTGTCTCTGATGCCTGAGACGCTTATGCAACACTTAGCTATCTTTATTGAGGAAATGTGTCGCCATAAGTGGCTTAATCAGTCATATACAAAGAAGAATGATAAAGATCAGGAGTTTGAGATCCCTCAGTCAAAACTGAGAGACTGACTACCTCAGTCTATTTCTCCACTGTCTCCTAGACTGTAATTTATCTCTATAATCGACTGATGAAGCCTGCAGGGCAGGCGAAACGTTGCTTCAAAAAAGACACCTCTTGTTACACATATGTTTCACTCATCACTCACAGTGGTTGTCAGTACTTTTGTCTTCCTCTCAGGTTTCAAAGCTTTAACCTGAGAATGACTCTTCTGATCGGTTTCAAACCTTCAGCGTTAGTGTACCATACTTACAGGAAGGTTCGAATTGATGGTTGTGAGTACAGGCAGGTGGCAGTTTACCACTGTGTAGACAAGTGGCAGTTTGTCAGTGTATAGGCAGGTAGCAGTTTGTCAGTGTATAAGCAGGTGACAGTTTGTCAGTGTATAGGCAGGTGGCAGTTTGTCAGTGTATAGGCAGGGGGCAGTTTTGTCGTGTATAGGCAGGTGCAGTTTGCAGTGTATAGACAGGTGGCAGTTTGTCAGTGTATAGGCAGGGGGCAGTTTGTCAGTGTATTTGGCAGGTGGCAGTTTGTCAGTGTATAGGGAAAGGGGGCAGTTTGTCAGTGTATAGGCAGGTGGCAGTTTGTCAGTGTATAGGCAGGTGGCAGTTTGTCAGTGTATAGGCAGGTGGCAGTTTGTCAGTGTATAGGCAGGTGGCAGTTTGTCAGTGTATAGGCAGGTGGCAGTTTGTCAGTGTATAGGCAGGTGGCAGTTTCAGTGTATAGGCAGGTGGCAGTTTGTCAGTGTATAGGCAGGTGGCAGTTTGTCAGTGTATAGGCAGGTGGCAGTTTGTCAGTGTATAGGCAGGTGGCAGTTTGTCAGTGTATAGGCAGGTGGCAGTTTGTCAGTGTATAAGCAGGTGGCAGTTTGTCAGTGTATAGACAGGTGGCAGTTTGTCAGTGTGTAGGCAGGTGGCAGTTTGTCAGTGTATAGACAGATGGCAGTTTGTCAGTGTATAGACAGGTGGCAGTTTGTCAGTGTATAGACAGGTGGCAGTTTGTCAGTGTATAGACAGGTGGCAGTTTGTCAGTGTATAGACAGGTGGCAGTTTGTCAGTGTATAGACAGGTGGCAGTTTGTCAGTGTATAGGCAGGTGGCAGTTTGTCAGTGTATAGACAGGTGGCAGTTTGTCAGTGTATAGGCAGGTGGCAGTTTGTCAGTGTATAGACAGGTGGCAGTTTGTCAGTGTACTAGACAGGTGGCATTTTGTCAGTGTATAGACAGGTGGCATTTTGTCAGTGTATAGACAGGTGGCATTTTGTCAGTGTATAGACAGGTGGCATTTTGTCAGTGTATAGGACAGGTGGCATTTTGTCAGTGTATAGACAGGTGGCATTTGTCAGTGTATAGACAGGTGGCATTTTGTCAGTGTATAGACAGGTGGCATTTGTCAGTGTATAGACAGGTGGCATTTTGTCAGTGTATAGACAGGTGGCATTTTGTCAGTGTATAGACAGGTGGCATTTTGTCAGCGTCGTGAAAGAAATTGAGGCCTTGATTTCCATACGCTATCTTATGAATAATAATAATGATAATAATAATAATAATAATAATAATAATAATAATAATAATAACTGCATTACTATATTATCATATTATTATATTATTAATTATTATATATTATTATTATTATTATTATTATTATTATTATATTATTATTATTATTATTATTATTATTATTATCGAATGTTCCTCAGCTTCCGTCAGCGATGTCAGCCACGAACACACACACGTAGTTAACAGTTAACTTGGGTTAGATTACTTGAATTTAACCTGAATATTCAACTCTCGCAACCACTTACAGTTAAGCGCCAGTAACACAATTACACAAACTGGAGGGTAACGTTTGGCAGCAGAACACAAGCTGCCCTCTCTTAAATTGCTGGAAATGACACTATAACAGCATTACTGACCTGACTACCTCAGCAATGCAGTTATATTATATATATATATATATATATATATATATATATATATATATATATATATATATATATATATATATATATATATATATATATATTTATATATATATAACATTTTTTTTTTCAAACAAGTCCGCCGTCTCCCACGGAGGCAGGATGACCCAAAAAAGAAAGAAAATCCCCAAAAAGAAAATACTTTCATCATCATTCAACACTTTCACCACACTCACACATTATCACTGCTTTTGCAGAGGTGCTCAGAAACAACAGTTAGAAGCATATACATATAAAGATACACAACATATCCCTCCAAACTGCCAATATCCCAAACCCCTCCTTTAAAGTGCAGGCATTGTACTTCCCATTTCCAGGACTCAAGTCCGACTATATGAAAATAACCGGTTTCCCTGAATCCCTTCACTAAATATTACCCTGCTCACACTCCAACAGATCGTCAGGTCCCAAGTATCATTCGTCCCCATTCACTCCTATCTAACACGCTCATGCACGCTTGCTGGAAGTCCAAGCCCCTCGCCCACAAAACCTCCTTTACCCCCTCTTTCCAACCCTTTCGAGGACGACCCCTACCCCTCTTTCTTCCCTATAGACTTAAAAGCTTTCCATGTCATTCTACTTTGATCCATTCTCTCTAAATGACCAAACCACCTTTAAAACAACCCTCTTCTCCCTCTGACTAATGCTTTTATAAACTCCACATCTTCTCCTAATTTCCACACTCTGAATTTTCTGCATAATATTTACACCACACATTGCCCTTAGACAGGACATCTCCACTGCCTCCAACCGTCTCCTCGCGCTGCATTTACCACCCAAGCTTCACATCCATATAAGGGGGTTTTGGTACTACTATATTTTCATACATTCCCTTCTTTGCCTCCATAGATAACGTTTTTTGACTCCACATATACCTCAAACGCACCACTCACCTTTTTTCCCTCATCAATTCTATGATTAACCTCATCCTTCATAAATCCATCCGCCGACACGTCAACTCCCAAGTATCTGAAAACATTCACTTCTTCCATACTCCTCCTCCCCAATTTGATATCCAATTTTGCTTTATCTAAATCATTGATACCCTCATCACCTTACTCTTTTCTATGTTCACTTTCAACTTTCTACCTTTACACACATTCTCAAACTCATTCACTAACCTTTGCAATTTTTCTTTAGAATCTCCCATAAGCACAGTATCATCTGCAAAAAGTAAACTGTGTCAATTTCCATTTTGAATTTGATTCCCCATAATTTAATCCCACCCCTCTCCCGAACACCCTAGCATTTACTTCTTTTACAACCCCATCTATAAATATATTAAACAACCATGGTGACATTACACATCTGTCTAAGACTACTTTTATCGGAAGTATTCTCCCTCTCTTTTACACACCCTAACCTGAGCCTCACTATCCTCATAAAGCTCTTTACAGCATTTAGTAACTTACCACCTATTCAATAAACTTGCAACATCTGCCACAATGCTCCTCTATCCACTCTATCATATGCCTTATATAATATATATATATATATATATATATATATATATATATATATATATATATATATATATATATGCAATAAGATCACAGTAAACAGGTGATTTTAAAATATGCAAAACAACCACTGTGAAAGAGTAGTGAAATTCCAAGCGCTTTCGTGACTACTCACATTGTCAAGGAACTATGAAAGTAATACATCAAAGGAAGGCAATAAAAGGGCTTAGACTACACCTCACAGTCAACTCCCACAACAAAGAAACACCTGACGCGGGATAATACCGGACTCATAAGAAAAGAGGAACACTGCAGTAGGTCCGCTGGTCCAACTAGACAGGTCCTCACGACAACCCACCAACAAATCATTCTACCTAAGAAATAAGGTTTATTTGTCCAATGTATTATTAAACTCGAACCAAATTTTATTAATTATAAATGAATCTAATTTATACAAACCTAAGGAAATATTCATATTATTTTCAAAACTGCTTTTTATGAAACAAGATTCAATTATATTTCTGTCAACCATGGACTTGCTTGATACAACTTTCTCAACTTTTTGAAAATCAATTGGATGGTTAAAATCTCTTACATGAATAAACAGAGCATTGAAATCTTGTCCAGTTCTAATGTTATATTTATGTTGTTTTAATCTAAGTTCGAGATTTTTACCAGTTTGACCGTAATAAACTTTATCGCAAATTTTACAAGGAATCTTATAAACACATCCGTCAGCATTTTGGGGGGAATTCTTTATCAAAAGTTTTTTTTACTGTATCAAGATTTTTAAATACAATACAACTTTAATATTAAAAGTCTTAAGAAGAGAAGGCATATCAACCAAGTTTTCATGGTAAGGGAGAACCAACATATTTTTAGTTGAATAAGGTTGGTTGTCCCATTTTGGGTTGTAAAAAGTATTTCTAGCAATTTTAAATGATTTATCAATTACATTTCTCGGGTATTTAAGATCATTGGCTATTTCATAAATGTTGGATATTTCTTCATCTATGAACTCTTGACTACAAATACGTAAAGCTCTCAAAAACATTGAGAGCTTTACGTCAACCACCATCACTGCTCCCTGCAGTCAACCAGACAGGTATACTGACGACCACATCTCCATCAGTGCTCCCTGCAGTCAACCAGACAGGTGTACTGACGACCACATCTCCATCACAGCTCCCTGCAGT
Source organism: Cherax quadricarinatus (assembly GCF_026875155.1). NCBI lineage: Eukaryota > Metazoa > Arthropoda > Malacostraca > Decapoda > Parastacidae > Cherax > Cherax quadricarinatus. The sequence goes on from NC_069399.1 coordinate 103,004,310, forward strand.
CAACCAGACAGGTGTACTGACGACCACATCTCCATCAGTGTTCCCTGCAGTCAACCAGACAGGTATACTGACGACCACATCTCCATCAGTGCTCCCTGCAGTCAACCAGACAGGTGTACTGACGACCACATCTCCATCACAGCTCCCTGAGTGAAGCCTAAACACGTCACCCTCAGCTCCTGAGCGAGGCTAAACCACGTCACCTCAGGTCCCTGAGTGAGGCTCAAAACGTCACCCTCAGCTTCCTGAGATGAGGATGAAAACGTCACCCTCAGCTCCCCTGAGTGTGGCTGAACACGTGGACCCCTCAGCTCCTGACGTGGAGGGTGAAACGTCACCCTCAGCTCCCTGAGTGAGGCTTGAACAGTGACACTCAGCTCCCTCGAGTGAGGCTGACACCGTCACGCTCTGCTCCCTGAGTTGAGGTGACACGTACCCTCAGTACCCTGAGTGAAGCTAAACTCGTCAACCCTCAGTCCTGTGTGGTGAAGCTAAAACATCACCCTCAGCTCCCTGAGTGAAAAAAGCTAAACACGTCACCTTAGCTCCCTGAGTGAACTAAGCACGTCAGCTCAGCTCCCTGACATGAGGATGAACACGTCACCCTCAGCTCCCTGAGTTGAAGACTGGACCACGTCACCCTCAGCTACCTGAGTGAGGCTGAAACACGCCCTCACCATCAGCTCCCTGAGTGAGACTAAACACGGTCACCCTCTGCTCCCTGTGTGGGCTGAACACGTCACCTCAGCTCCCTGAGTAAGGCTGAAAACACGTCCACGCTTCAGCTCCTGAGTGAGGCTTGAACACGTCACCTCAGTTCCCTGAGTGAAGTAAAACGTCACCGTCAGCTTCCTGAGTGAAAGCTAAACACGTCACCGTTCAGCTTCCTGAGTGTAAGCTAAACACCTGTCACCGTCAGCTTCCTGAGTGAAGCTGAACTCGTCACCGTCAGTCCTGAGTGAGGTGAACACGTCCCCTCAGCTCCCTGAGTGAAGGTGAACACGTTCACTTCAGCTCCTGAGTGAGGGCTAACACGTCACTTTCAGCTCCCTGAGTGAAGGTTAACACGTCACCCTCAGTCCTGTGTGAGCTAAAACGTCAACCTCAGCTCCCTGAGTGAAGCTAAAAACACGTCCACCCGCAGCTCCCTGAGTGAAGCTGAACCACGTCACAGTCTGCACTGAGTGAGGCTGAAGCACGTCACCCTCAGCTCCCTCAGGCGGCTAAACACGTCACCCTCAGTTCCCTGAGTGAGGCTAAAACACGTCACCCTCAGCTCCTGAGTGATGCTAAACACGAGTCACCCTCAGCTCCTGAGTGAGGCTTTTTGAACTACGTCACCCTCAGGCTCCATGAGTGGAGCTGAAACACGTCTCCCTCTAGCTCCCTGAGTGAAGCTAAAACGCCATTACCCTCAGCTCCATGAGTGAGGCCTGAACACGTCACCCTCTGCTCCCTGATGTGAGGGCGAACACGCACACCTCAGCTCCCTGAGTAAGGCTGAAAACGTCACCCTCAGCTCCCTGAGTGAAGCTAAACGCGTCACCCTCAGCTCCTGTGTGAGGCTGAACACGTCTCCCTCAGCTTCCCTGAGTGAGCTAAAACACAGTCACCCTCAGCTCCTGAGTGAGGCTGAACTCGTCACCCTCAGCTCCCTGAGTGGAGGCAAACACGTCACCTCAAATCCCTGATGTTGTAGCTAAAACACGTCACCCTCAGCTCCCTGAGCGAGGCTGAACACGTCATCCTAACTTGAGTGAAGCTAAAACGCGTCACCCTCAGCTCCCTGAGTGAGCTAAAACACGTTCACCTTCAGCTCCCTGAGTGAGGGCTGAACCAAGTCACTCAGCTCCTGTGTGAAGCTCTAAACGCGTCACCCTCAGTCCGGAGTGAGGCTGAACACGTCACCCTCAGCTCCCTGAGTGAGGCTATACACGTCACCCCCAGCTCCCTGAGTAAGCTAAACGCGTAACCCTCAGCTCCTGAGTGAAGCTAAACGACGTAACCCTCAGTCCCTGAGTGAAGCTAACGCGTCACCCTCAGCTCCCTGAGTGAGTGAACATGTCACACCCTCAGCTCCAATGAGTGAGGCTAAAAACGTCACCCTCAGATCCGCTGAGTGAGGATATAACATAGTTCACCTCAGCTCCATGAGTGAAGCTAAACAGTCACCCTCTGCTCCCTGAGCGGCTAAACTACGTCACCTCAGTCCCTGAGTTGAGGGCTAAACACGTCACCTCAGCTCACCTGAGTTGAGGCTGAACACGTCACCTCAGCTCCCTGAGTTAAGCTGAAACGTCACCATCCTCGCTCCCTGAGCGAGGCTTAACCACGTCACCTTTCAGCTCCCGAGTCGGAGGCTCAACTCGTCACCCTCAGCTCCCTGAGTAGGCCTAAATCACGTCACCCTCAAGCTTCCCTGATGAGGTCAAACACGTCACCCCAAGCTCCCTGAGTGAGGCTTGAAACACGTTACCCTTCAGCTTCATGGAGTGACGGGGTGCAACTCGTTCCTCATCCCGTGTGAGGATGGAACACGTGCACCCTCAGCTCCCTGAGTGAGACTAAACACGTCACTCTCAGCTCCCTGAGTGAGGCTGAAACACGTCACCCTCAGCTCCCTGAGTAAGGCTGAAAACGGTCACCCTCAGTCCCTGAGTGAAGCTAAACACTTCACCTCAGCATCCCTGAGTTGAAGTAAAACACGTCACCTTAGTCCCTGAGTGAAGCTAAACCAGTCACCTCAGCTCTGAGTGATGGCTGAAAACGTCTCCCTTCAGTCCCTGAGTGAAGCTGAACACTTCACTTTCAGCTCCCTGAGTGAGGCTAAACACGTCTACTTTCAGTCCCTGATTGAAGTTAAACAGTCACCCTCAGCTACCTGTTGTGAGGCTAAACACGTCACCCTCAGCTCCCTGAGGTGAAGCTGAAACACGTGCACCCTCAGCTCCCCTGAGTGAGGATGAACATTTAGCCATCAGGTCACTGAGTGAGGCTAAACACGTCACCTAGTTCCCTGAGTGAAGCTAAAACACGTACACTCAGCTCCCTGAGTGAGGCTGAATCACGTCGTACCTAGCTCATGAGTGGGCTGCACACGTCACCTCAGCTCCCTGAGTGAGCTTAACTCATTTACCTACAGCTCCTGAGTGAGGCTGGAAACGTCACCCTCAGCTCCTAGAGTGAGACTGAACACGTAACCCTCAGCTCTGAGTAAGGCTGAAACACGTCACCTCGCTTCCCTGTGTGAAGCTAACGCGTCACCTCGCTCCCTGAGTGAGGCTGAACACGTTCACCACTCAGCTCCCTGAGCGGGCTAAACACGTCACCCTCACGACTCCCTGAAGTGAAAGCTAAACACGTCACCCTCAGCTCCCTGAGTGAAGGCTAAACACGCACCTCAGCTCTTGAGTGAAGCTAAACACGTCACCCTCAGCTCCCTGAGTGAAGTAAACACGTCACCCTCAGCTCCCTGGAGCTTAAGCTAAACACGTCACACTCAGCCTCCTGAGTGAGCTAAACACGTCCTCAGCATCCCTGAGTGAAGCAAAAAACACGTCACCCTCAGCCCCTGAGTGAAGCTAAACACGTCACCCTCAGCTCCTGAGTGAGGCTGAACACGTTCACCCTCAGCTCCCTGAGTGAAGCTAAAACGTCACCCTCAGCTCCCTGATGTGAAGCTATACACGTCACCCTCAGCTCCCTGAGCCCCCCGGGGCGGGGGGGCTCATGCTAAACACGTCACCCTGAAGCTCCCTGAGTGAGGCTGAACATGTCACCCTCAGCTCCCTGAGTGAGGCTAACACGTCACCCTCAGCTCCCCTGAGGTGAAAGCTAAACACGTCACCCTCAGCTCCCTGAGCGAGGCTAACACGTCACCATAGCTCCTTGAGTGGGTGAACACGTCACCCTCAGCTCCTGTGTAGGCCTGAACACGCCACCCTCAGCTCCCTGAGTGAGGCTGAACACGTGACCTCAGCTCCCGAGGTGAGGCTGATACACTTGACCCTCAGCTCCTGAGTGAGACCTAAACACGTCACCCTCAGCTTCCCTGAGTGAGCTGAACACGTCACCCTCAAGCTCCCTGGAGTGAGGATGACTCGTGACCCTCAGCTCCCTGAGTGAGGACTAAACACGTTCACCTCAGCTCCCTGGTTGAGGGCTGAACCACGTCACCCTCAGCTCCCTGATTAAGACTGAACACGTCACGATCTGCTACCTGAGTGAGGCTGAACACGTCACACTCAGCTCCCTTGAGTGAAGATAAACAGTCACGTCAGCTTCCTGAGTGAAGCTGGAACACGTCACCCTCAGCTCCCTGAGTGAAAGCTAAACTCGTCACCATCAGCTCCCAGAGTGAACTAAACACGTTTCATCCTCTGCTCCCTGGGAGTTTGGGCTGAACATTTCACCCTTCAGCTCCCTGAGGGGCTTAAAACACGTCACCCTCAGCTCCCTGAGTGAAGCTTACACGTCACATCAGCTCCATGAGTGAGGATGAACACGTCACCCTCAGTCCTGAGTGAGTGCTGAACACGTCACCCTCAGCTCCCTGAGAGAAGCTAAGCGGCATTACCCTCAGCTCCACTGAGTGAGGCTGAACAACGTCACCCTCACGCTCCCTGAGTGAGGCTGAACACGTCACCCTCAGCTCACTGAGTAAGGTCTGAACACGTCACCTCAGCTCCCTGGAGTGAAGCCTAAACGCGTCAACCCTCAGCTCCCTGAGTGAGGCTGAACACGTCACCCTCAGCTCCCTGAGTGAGGCTAAACACGTCCACCTCAGGCTCCTGAGTGAGGCTGAACTCGTCCCACCCTCAGCTCCCTGATAGTGAAAGCTAAACACGTCACCCTCAGCTCCCTGAGTGAGGGCTGAAATCGATCTCCCTCAGTCTCCCTGAGTGAGCTAAACCGTCACCCTCTGCTCCCATGGCGAGGCTGAACACGTCATCCCTCAACTCCCTGAGTGAAGCTCAACCACGTCACAATCATAGCTCCCGGAGGTGAAGCTAAACACGTCACCCTCGCTCCCTGGTGAGGCTGAAACACGTCACCCTCAGCTCCCTGATGTGAAGCTAAAAACGCTCACCATCAGCTCCGTGAGTGAGGCTGAAACACGTCCCCTCAGCTCCCTGAGTGAGGCTAAACACGTCAACCCAGCTCCCTGAGTTGAAGCTAAAACGCGTCACCCCAGCTCCCTGAGTGAGCTAATCGCGTCACCCTCAGCTCCTGTGGAGTGAGGCTGAACACGTCCCCCAAGCTCCCTGAGTGGAGCATACAGTCACCCTCAGCTCCCTGGAGTGAGCTAAAAAAAAACACGTCACCCTCAGCTCCTGAGCGAGGCTAAAACACGTCGCCTTAGCTCCTGAGTGAGGCTGAACATGTCACCCTCAGCTCCCTGAGTGTAGCTAAACGCGTCCACCCTCTCAGCTCCCTGAGTGAGGCTACTAATACGCGTCACTCAGCTCCCTGTGTGAAGCTAAACACGTCACCCTCAGCTCCCTGAGCGAGGCGAAACACGTCCACCCTTAGCTCCCTGAAGTGAGGCTGAAAACAACGTCACCCTCAGCTCCTGATTAAGGCTGAACCGCCACCCTCAGATCACTGAGTGAGGCTGAACACGTGACCCTCAGCTCCCTGAGTGAGGGATGAACCGTCACCCTCACCTCCTGCGTTGAGGCTGAGCACGTGACCCTCAGCTCCATGAGTGAAGACTAAAAACGTTCAACACAGCTCCCTGAGTGCAGGCTGAACACGTCACCCTCAGTCCATGAGTTAGTGCTGAACACGTCACCCTCAGCTCCTGGAGTGAGGCTGAACGCGTCACCCTCAGCTCCATGAGTGAGGCTGAAAAACGTCACCCTCAGCTCCCTGAGTGAGGCTGAACACTTCACCCTCAGCTCCTGATATGAGGCTGAAAGACTTCCACCCTCCCAGTGATCCCTGAGTGAGGCTGAAAAAACGTTCACTCAGCTCCCTGAGGTGAGGCTGAACTCGGCACCCTCAGCTCCTGAGTTGAGCTGAACCACTACACCCTCGTCCCATGAGTGAGGCTGAACACGTCAACCCTCAGCTTCCCTGAGTTAGGCTGAAACACGTCACCCTCAGTGTCTCCCTGAGTGAGGCTGAAACACGTCACCCTCAGTCCCTGAATGAGGCTGAACACGTCACCCCTCAGCTCCCTGAGTGAAGCTAAAACGCGTCACCCTCGCTCCCTGAGTGAAGCTAAACGCGTCTACCCTCAGCTCACTGAGTGAGGCTGAAACGTCACCTCAGCTCCTGAGTGAGCTGAACACGTCAACCCTCAGCACTGTAGGACCAGATAAAGTGATGTAATAGGGAGGAAACTTGTTTTTCGGTGATACATAAGACACGTGTGCAACACTTGCTTTCTCTTCAATGTGGAAACGTTTCGCTCACTGTTGGCTTCACCAGTCATGCAAGAATGTGTCTGTTTAGCACTTGTTCGGTTCTCCGTCACATTCCAATCTACTTTATTCTGCAGTGTCCGGTGTTGGTTTAGCTTGACCTCAGCACTATAGTTGCCAGTAATGTTTTTCGTTTGAATTTAAGCAGTATTTTTTTACGCATTCAGCCGTCTTGCGTTAATCCTGTTTTTAACTTCTGCGTAATACTGTTTTTTTAAGTGAACTCACAATGGCGGGAAGGTGCACGTAGGCGAGTCAACACCGTCTGCCTTCTATTAGTGACAGGCTATTCAACAATTCAGAATACACATCTACTGTTACTGCGATACTCCGAGATAATTATGGTATCAATAATTGAAGACTCTTTTATGAGTGTCTCTTTGAACGGCAAATTCGAGGCTTTTGGTTCAAATTCAGAAAAAATAGTACTTACGAATAATATGGTTGCCACACTACAGGATGTGATCAAAACCGTCAATCATGGTTGACACTGTTCGCCTTCACGACGTCTCCAGTTTTTACACCTGGATCAGGTACGAAACGTTCCCTTTTGAGGCGGAGAGATTGATTTGAGGAAATGTTTTTGCACGTATGGCACAGGTTCCATATGGCAACTATGGAACGGTGGCATCATGATGGGTTCTCTAGTTGGTATGCTGGAGGGGTCTTTCTCCCTGAAAATGTCCCTCAAGCACCCTATTCCGTCGTATGTGGTTATGGAGGACTATCGTACGCATGTGTTACGTACGTATCAGGACAAAGGCGTACGTGCTGGCTTTGTGGGATGTATGACCCATATGCGTGCAATGCCATACAAGACGTGATAAAAACGACGAAGTAGGCGGTTTGATGTTCAACGGACAGCGATCATATGCTGCTGCCTAAACAACAACATATATCTGCTCGTAATTGTGGCGAGTAGGAGGTAGAGGGTCTAGAGGGTGAGGTTGAGGGAATTGCGATTGTCTACCCTCCCTGGAGCAGTGGGAGGACGTGGGCGTTGTATCGGCCGACGACAGAGGAAGACCTCGTCATACTCAGGGTTGCGTGGAGCAATCCTATTCAAGAAGTTCTGAAGGTTTTATTGGATGCTTCCCATCTGAGGGCTTACGGTGTTTAGAGGATGTAAGTGTGGAAGGAGAAGGACGGGGCATCGCCGGGCATATTGCTGAACATCAGGTTGTGTCGTGGAAGTTCATAGAAACAACAGTTCTGAAGATGAGATTGGGGATTGGCCGCAGCGTTCTCGTAAGAGAGTGGGGTGATATCTGATCTCAAGATGTTTTGACACCAGGACAACGGTCGGGGAACAAAGCATGGGGCGATGTGACACCGTAGATTAGTAGAGGACAAGGGCAAAATCTACATGTGTTCAGCATGGTCAAGGTGAACGAGCACAGGGGGGGGGAGAGAAGTGGAGATATACGCAAGGGAACCAAGAATGTTCCTCAAGGGTAAACCTCCAATGAAAATTTTAAGTGTCTTACTTTAATATTAAATGGGTTCGGTTCTGTTGAAAAAACGTAAGTTTTGGAGGTTTTGTAAAAAAATTATGTACCCCGATGTTGTATTCTTACAATGTACACATTATAAATCTTAGGTGAAGAATGCTGATTCCTGAATATATTTTGTACATGGTGTTTAATAGACTGAAAGGTGGTGTAGCAGTGTTAGTTAAAGAGGCTAAGCCCGTTTTTTCTTTGCAAACATAGAGGTGGGAGAGGAGGGGAAGGGTTTGTTTAGGGTTGATGGGGTGTGGGGTTGGTACGGGTGCCTTCCTGGGGAGTGTTCGGACGGCGGAAGGTGAACATGCGTGTAAAAAAAATGCAATTTTTAGGGAGTGTTGGTGTACCCATTTAAGATCACTGCCAGTCGTCACGATTATTGGGGGGTTGATTGGAATTGCATTGATCGTGCAAAGGATGTCGAACGAGAGGGAGAGGTTTTTTTCAGGATATTTTGGGGACCTTTTGCGGAAGTGTTAATGTTACGGATGTGGGGCGGGGGGGGGGGATGAAGGTGGGGGGGTCATGCATACGTTCGTGTAGAAGGAGTATGCGGTAAGACTCGGATCGCATATACGTTTCTAGAGGTGTCAGCGTCAGGAGTGTACGTGTTGCTAAATGTGAGCTTTTCCTGTCACAGAGGTGTATGGCGGATGTTGACTGGATAGGGATTACGAGGCGTTACAGAGGTTTCTGGTAGTTGGAATGTGGGTTTAATGACACAAAAGCGGTGTGAGGGAAGTTTTTGTGAGTTGCTTGGGAGAGGATGGTGGGTGAATGGAGGATGGGAATTGCTATAGTCGATGGTTGGGTACTGTCGGTAAGGTGAAGGTGAGGAATTTTTATCAGCAGCAAGGAAAAGAAGACAAGAGAATGCAGTATGGCGCTATTGAACTTATCTTGAAATCAACTGCAAGCATGTTATACAAAGGTGTGGGAGTGTATCGGTGGTTGAAATTGAAATTTAAACGTTAATTGCGACATTCAAATGTAATTTTTGATGCGGCGCGGATTGCAAGTGGAATTGATGAGGTTTTATGGTGGGTGACCGTCCTTCGGCGTTTGTCTTGCGAGAGCAGGGCGACGTCGTTTAAGGCGACAGAATTATGGGATTAGAGGGTTCAGGAGTCATTGGGAGACTTTAGTAGGGGGCAGGTCCTTCGGTCACGGACCATCACACACACTACAATAAACAGCAGTGGATACTGGACCCATTCACCACCACACTTACAATTAACAGCAGTCGGAACACGGGTCCATCACTCACACACTACAATAAATAGCAGTCGGGACCAGCTGGGGACCATCACTCGCACACTACAATAAATGCAGGGACCACTGGACCACTAACTCACACACTACAATAACAGCAGTGGATCACAGGACCATCTCTACACACTTACATAACAGCAGTGGACCATGGGACCATCACTCAACACACTACAATAATAGCAGCGGACCACTGGACCATCACTCGCACACTACAATAATAGCAAGGTGGACCACAGGACATCACACACATCTACAATACACAGCAGTGGATCACTGGACATCACTCACAATACATTAACAGCAGTGGACCACTGGACCATCACGCCACATAACAATAAACAGCAGTGGAATCACTGGACCATCACTCACAACCATACAATAACGCAGTGGATCACTGGACCATCACCCACCACACACTACAATAACAGCAGTGGACACTGGACCATCACTCACACACTACAATAACAGCAGTGGATCACTGGACCATCACACACACACTACAATAACAGCAGTGGACCACTGGACCATCACTCACACTACAATAACAGCAGTGGATCCCTGGACCATCACTCACCACACTACAAATAAACAGCAGAGGACCACTGGACCATCACTCCACACTACAATAAACAGCAGTGGACACTGGACATCACTCACACACTACAATACAGCAGTGGACCACTGGGGACCATCACTCACACACTTACAATAACAGCAGTGGACAATGGACCATCACTCACACACTACAATAATAGCAGTGGGACCACTGGTACATCAACTCGCACACTATAATAGTAGCAGGGACCACTGTGACCATCACTCACCACACTATATAGTAGCAGTGGACCACTGGACCATTCGCTCACACGTATAATGTAGCAGTGGACCACTGGTCCAACACTTACACCTCTATAACAGTAGCAGTGGACCACTGGACCATCACTCGCACAATACAATAGTAGCAGTGGACATGGGCCATCTATCACCACACTACAATAGTTAGTATCGGCCATTGGTCATCACTTACACACTACAATTTTAGCAGGGCCACTTGACATCTTTAACAACTCCCCCCAATAGTAGCTGTGGACCCGAAGACCACCCATACATGCAATAATAGTAGAGGACCATTAGAACTATCGACCAATCACTTGAACTTAGCAGCACCAGCCCAACTAGATCCCTATCAACAGCTGGAGTTTCTGTGGTGTGTTCTGCTGGAGTGAGGACTGAACACTCAACCCTCAGCTCCTGAGTTGTGGGGGACACGTCACCCTCAGCTACCTGAGTGAGGCTGAACACTCGTCACCCTCAGCGCCCTGAGTGATGCCTGAACCACGTCACCCTCAGCTCCATTGTCTGAGGATGAAACATGTCACCTCAGCTCCCTGAGTGAGGCTGAACACGTCACCCTCAGCTCCTGAGTGAGGATGAACCGTCACCTCAGCTTCCTGAGTGAGGCTGAAAAACACGTCACCTCTGCTCCCTGAGTTGAGGCTGAACACGTCACCTCAGTTCCTGAGTGAGGCCTGAACACGTCACCCTCTGCTTCCTGAGTGAGGCTGAACACGTTCACCCTCAGCTCCCTGAGTGAAAGCTGAACACGTCACCTCAGATCCTGAGTGTGGCTGAACACGTCACCCTCAGCTCTGAGTGAGGCTGAACACGTCACCCTCAGCTCCCTGAGTGAGCTGAACACGTCACCCTAGCTCCCTGAGTGATGCTGAAACACGTCTCCCTTAAGTCCCTGAGTGAGCTCAACAGTCACCTCAGCTCCCTGAGTTAGGTGATCAAGTCATCCTCAGCTTCCTGAGTGAGGCTGAACACGTCACCTCAGCTCCCTGAGTAGGCTAAACCAACGTCACCCTCAGCTCCTGAGTGTGGCTAAAACACGTCACCCTCAGCCCGGAGTGAGGCGGAAACCTCGTCACCCTCAGCTTTCCTGAGTGAGGCTGTACACGTCACCTCAGCTCCCTGAGTGAGGCTGAACCACTGTCACCCTCAGCTCCCTGAGTGAGGCTAAACCACGTCACCCTCAGCTACCTGAGTGTGGCTAAACACGTCACCCTCAGCTCCCTGAGTGAGGCTGAACACGTCACCCTCAGCTCCCTGAGTGAGGCTGAACACGTCACCCTCAGCTCCCTGAGTGAGGCTGAACACGTCACCTCAAGGCTCCCTGAGAGAGCTATAACACGTCACCCTCAGCTCCCTGAGTGAGGCTGAAACTCGTCACCCTAGCTCCCATGAGTGAAGCTAACACGTCACGTCAGCTCCCTGAGTGAAGCTGAAACAACGTAACCCTCAGTCCCTGAGTGGAAGCTAAACAGTCTACACCGTCAGCTCCACTGGAGTGAAGCTAAACGACGTCACCTCAGCTCCTGAGTGAGGCTAAACACGTCACCCTCAGCTCCCTGAGTGAAGTTGAACACGTCACCCTCAGCTCCCTGAGTGAGGCTGAACACGTCACCCTCAGCTCCCTGAGTGAAGCTGAACACGTCACTTTCAGCTCCCTGAGTGAGGCTAAACACGTCACTTTCAGCTCCTGAGTGAAGGCAACACGTCACCCTCAGCTCCCTGAGTGAAGCTAAACACAGTCACCCTCAGCTCCCTGAGTGCGGCTGAACTCGTCACCCTCAGCCTTTTTCCCTGAGTGAGGCTGTACATTTCACCATCTGTCCCTGAGTGAGCTGACAAAGTCACCCTCAGCTCCCTGAGTGAGGCTGAACACGTCCCCATCAGCTCCTGAGTGGGGCTGCACATTTCACCCTCAGCTCATGAGTGAAGGCTAAAACACGTTCCCTCAGCTCCCTGAGTGAGCTGATACACGTCACCCTCGCTCCCTGAGTGTGCTGAACACGTCACCCTCGCTCCTGGTATAAGGCTGAACAACGTCACCCTCAGCTCCCTGAGTTGAAGCTATACGGCGTCACCCTCAGCTCCCTGAGTTGAGGGCCTAAACACGTCACCCTCAGCTCCCTGAGTGAGGCTGAACTCGTCACCCTCAGCTCCCTGAGTGAGGCTAAACGTCACCCATCAACTCCTGAGTCAAGCTAAACACGTCACCCTTCAGTCCTGAGTGAGGCTGAACTCGTTCCACCCTCAGCTCCTGAGTGAGGCTATAACGTCTCACCCTCAGCTCCCTGAGCGAGGCTGAACTCGTCACCTTCAGCTCCATGAGTGAAGCTAAAAACGCGTCACACTCAGCTCCTGGAGTGGAGGCTGAACTCGTCACCCTCAGCTCCTGAGTGATAGCTGAACACGTCACCCTCGGCCTCCCTGAGTGAGGCTTAACACGTCACCCTCAACTCCCTGAGTGAAGCTAAACGCGTCACACCTCAGCTCCCTGAGTGAAGCTGAACACGTCACACTCAGCTCCCTGAGCGAGGCTGGAACTCGTCACCCTCAGCTCCCTGAGTGAGGCTAAACACGTCACCTCAGCTCCCTGAGTGAAGCTAACACGTCACCCTCAGCTACCTGAGCGAAGGTATCACGTCACCCTCAGCTCCCTGAGTGGATCAACACGTCTCCCTCAGCTCCTCCTGAGTAAGGCTGAACACGCCACCTAGCTCACTGAGTGAGGTGAAACGTGACCCTCAGCTCACTGGTGAGGGTGAACAACGTCTCACCCTCAGCTCCCTTGAGTGGAGCTGATCACGTGACCCTCAGGGCTCCCTGAGTGGAGGCTGAACACGTCACGCTAGCTCCCTGAGTGAGGCTGAACACGTAACCATCAGTTCCCTTGAGTGAAGCTAATCGCGTCACCGTAGCTTCCTGAGTGAAGCTGAAACGTCACCCTCAGCTCCTGAGCTGAAGCTAAAACAGTCATCACCCTCAGCTCCTGAGTGAAGCTAAACACGTCACCATTAGCTCCCTGAGTGAAGCTAAACACGTCACCCTCAGTCCCTGAGTGAGTCTGAAAACACGTTCTCCTCAGCTCCCATGAGTGAAGCTGAACGGTACACCCTCAGTCCTGAGTGAGGCTGACCACGTCACCCTCAGTCCCTGTGTGAGATAAACACGTCCACCCTCAGCTCCCTGAGTGAGGCTGATACACGTCACCTCAGCTCCCTGAGTAGGCTGAAATCAAGTCAGCTCTGCTCCCTGGTGAGGCTGAAAACGTCCACCCTCAGGTTCCCTGAGTGAAGCTAATCACGTCCACCGTCTGCTTCCTGGTGAAGCTAAACACGTCACCGTCAGCTTCCTGAGTGAAGCTGACAACACGTCACCGTCAGCTTCTGAGTGAAGCTGAACACGTCACTCAGTCCTGAGTGAGGCTGAACTCACGTCCACCCTCAGCTCACTGAGTGAAGCTGAACAAGTTCACTTTAGCTCCCTGAGTGAGGCTAAAACACGTCACTTCAGACTCCCTGAGTGAATTTAACACGTCACCCCAGCTCCCTTGTGAGGCTAAACACGTACCCTCAGCTCCCTAGTGTGGCTAAACAAGGTCACCCTCAGTTCCTGAGTGAGGCTAACACGTCACCCTCAGCTCCCTGAGTGAGATAAACACGTCACCCGCAAGCTCCCTGAGTGAGCTTGAAACACGTCACCCTCAGCTCCATGAGTGAGGCTGAACACGTCACCCTCAGCTCACTGAGTGAAGCTAAGCATTACCCTCAGCTCCGAGTGAGGCTGAACACGTCACCCTCAGCTCCTGAGTGAGGCTGAACAGTCACCCTCAGCTCCCTGGAGTAAGCTGAACACGTCACCCTCTGCCCCTGAGTGAACCTAACGCGTCACCTCGGCTCCCTGAGTGAGGCTGAACACGTCACCCTCAGCTCCCTGAGTTGCTGAGGCTAAACATCACCTCAGCTCCCGAGTGAGGCTGAAACTCGTCACCTCAGCTCCCTGAGTGAGGCTAAACCACGTTCACCTCAACTCCCTGAGTGAAGCTAAGCTCGTCCACCTCAGCTCCCTGAGCGAGGCTGAACACGTCATCCTCAACTCCCTGAGTGAAGCTAACGCGTCACCCTCATGCTACCTGAGTGAAGCTATAACCACGTCACCTCAGCTCCCTTATTGAGGCCGAACACGTCACCCTCAGCTCCCTGAGTGAGCTAAAACGCGTCACCCTCAGCTTGTGAGTGAGGCTGACACGTCACCCTCAGCTCCCTGAGTGACTAACACGTACCCCCAGCTCCCTGAGTGAAGCTAATAGCGTAACCTCAGCTCCCGGAGTGAAGGCTAAACGCGTAACCCTCAGCGCCACTGAGTGAAGCTAAACGCGTCACCCTCACAGCCCTGAGTGAAGGCTGAACATGTCACCCTCAGCTCCCTGAGTGAGGTCTGACCGGCACCTCAGCTCCGTTAGTGTGATGAACATGTAACCCTTCAGCTCCCTGAGTTGAGGCTGAACACGTCACCCTCAGCTCTACTAGTGTGAGGCTTTAAACACGTCGACCCTCAGCTTCCTGAGTGAGGCTGAACACGGTTCACCCTCAGCTCCCTGGAGTGAGGCTGAACAAGTCACCCTCAGCTTCTGAGTGAGGTGAACACGTCACTCAGCTTCCTGAGTGAGGCTGGAATCACGTCACCCTCAGCTCCATGAGTGAAAAGCTGAACACGTCACCCTCAGCTCCTGAGTGAGGCTGAACAGTCCACCCTCTGCTCCCTGAAGTGCGGCTCAACACGTCACCCTCAGCTCCCAGAGTTTGGTGAACACGTCATCCTCAGCTTCCTGAGTGAGGCTGAACACGTCACCCTCAGCTCCCTGAGTGAGGCTAAAACCCGTCCCCTCAGCCTCCCTGAGTGAGGCTAAAGCGTTCACCACTCAGCTCCCTGAGTGGAGGCTGAAACACGTCCCCTCGCTTTACTGAGTGAAGGCTGAACACGTCACACTCAGTCCCTGAGTTGGGGCTGAACACCGTCACCACTCAGCTCCTGAGTGAGGCTTTACACGTACCCTCAGCTCCCTTGTGTGAGGCTAAACTCGTCACCCTCAGCTCCCTGGAGTGAGGCTGAGCACGTCACCTCAGTTCTGAGTGAGCGGGGGGGGGACTGAACACCGTCACCCTCAGCTCCCTGAGTGAGCTGAACACGTAACCTCAGCCCCTGAGAGAGATAAACACGTCACCCTCGCTCCCTGAGTGAGGCTGAAACAGTTCACCCTCAGCTCCCTGAGTGAAAGCTAAACCCGTCACCGTCAGCTCCCTGAGTGAAGCTGTACACGTCACCCTCAGCTCCCTGAGTGAGTAACACGTCACCGTCAAGCTCCCTGAGTGAAGCCTAAATTAAAAAAAAAAAAAAAAAAAAAAAAAAAAAAAAAAAAAAAAAAAAAAAAAAAAAAAAAAAAAAAAAAAAAAAAAAAAATAAACAAAAAATGAAAAAAAAAAAAACAAAAAACGCGTCATCCTCAGCTCCCTGGGGTGAGGCCTAACACGCACCCTCAGCTCCCTGAGTGAAGCTAAACACGTCACCTCAGGCTCCCTGTGTGAGGCGGATCAGTCACCCTAGTCCCTGTGTGAAGATGAACACGCACTTTCAGCTCCCTGAGTGAAGGCTTACAACACGTCACTTTTCAGCTCCCCTGAGTGAGGCTAAACACGTCACTCAGCTCCCTGAGTGAAGTCTAAAAACTCGTCCACCCTCAGCTCCCTGTTGTGAGGCATGAATCGTCACCCTCAGCTCCTGAGTGAGGTGAACATTTCACCCTCAGCTCCTGAGTGAGGCTGAACACGTCACCCTCAGCTCCCTGAGTGAGGCTGAAACGTCCCCTCAGCTCCCTGAGTGCTGGGGCTGCACATTTCACCTCAGCTCCCCTGAGTGAAGTAAACACGTCACCCTCAGCTCCCTGAGTGTGGATGAAAACGTCCCCTCAGTATCCCTGGGTAAGGCCTGAAACACACGTCACCCTCAGCTCCCTGAGTAAGGCTGAACACGTCACCCTCAGCTCCCTGGAGTGAGGCTAAACACGTCACCCTCCAACTCCCTGAGTGAAGCTAAAACACGTCACCTCAGCTCCCTGAGTGAAGCTGAACTTCGTCACCCTCAGCTCCCTGAGTGAGGCTAAACTCGTCACCCTCAGCTCCCTGAGCGAGGCTGAACTCGTCACACTCTGCTCCCTGAGTGAAGCTAAACGCGTCACCCTCAGCTCTCTGCAGTGAGGCTGAACTCGTCTCCTCAGCACCTGAGTGGAAGACTGAACAGATCACCCTCAGTGCTCATGTGTGAGGCTAAACACGTCACCCTCAAACTCCCTGAGTGAAGCCTAAACGCGTCACCTCAGCTACCCTGAGGTGAAGCTGAACCCACGTCACATTACAGCTCCCTGAGCGAGGCTGAACTCGTCACCCCTAGCTCCCTGAGTGAGCTAAAAACGTCACCCTCCAGCTCCCTGAGTGAAGCCTAAACACGTCACCCTCAGCTCCTGAGCGAGGCTAAACCACGTCACCTCAGGTCCCTGAGTGAGGCTCAAAACGTCACCCTCAGCTTCCTGAGATGAGGATGAAAACGTCACCCTCAGCTCCCCTGAGTGTGGCTGAACACGTGGACCCCTCAGCTCCTGACGTGGAGGGTGAAACGTCACCCTCAGCTCCCTGAGTGAGGCTTGAACAGTGACACTCAGCTCCCTCGAGTGAGGCTGACACCGTCACGCTCTGCTCCCTGAGTTGAGGTGACACGTACCCTCAGTACCCTGAGTGAAGCTAAACTCGTCAACCCTCAGTCCTGTGTGGTGAAGCTAAAACATCACCCTCAGCTCCCTGAGTGAAAAAAGCTAAACACGTCACCTTAGCTCCCTGAGTGAACTAAGCACGTCAGCTCAGCTCCCTGACATGAGGATGAACACGTCACCCTCAGCTCCCTGAGTTGAAGACTGGACCACGTCACCCTCAGCTACCTGAGTGAGGCTGAAACACGCCCTCACCATCAGCTCCCTGAGTGAGACTAAACACGGTCACCCTCTGCTCCCTGTGTGGGCTGAACACGTCACCTCAGCTCCCTGAGTAAGGCTGAAAACACGTCCACGCTTCAGCTCCTGAGTGAGGCTTGAACACGTCACCTCAGTTCCCTGAGTGAAGTAAAACGTCACCGTCAGCTTCCTGAGTGAAAGCTAAACACGTCACCGTTCAGCTTCCTGAGTGTAAGCTAAACACCTGTCACCGTCAGCTTCCTGAGTGAAGCTGAACTCGTCACCGTCAGTCCTGAGTGAGGTGAACACGTCCCCTCAGCTCCCTGAGTGAAGGTGAACACGTTCACTTCAGCTCCTGAGTGAGGGCTAACACGTCACTTTCAGCTCCCTGAGTGAAGGTTAACACGTCACCCTCAGTCCTGTGTGAGCTAAAACGTCAACCTCAGCTCCCTGAGTGAAGCTAAAAACACGTCCACCCGCAGCTCCCTGAGTGAAGCTGAACCACGTCACAGTCTGCACTGAGTGAGGCTGAAGCACGTCACCCTCAGCTCCCTCAGGCGGCTAAACACGTCACCCTCAGTTCCCTGAGTGAGGCTAAAACACGTCACCCTCAGCTCCTGAGTGATGCTAAACACGAGTCACCCTCAGCTCCTGAGTGAGGCTTTTTGAACTACGTCACCCTCAGGCTCCATGAGTGGAGCTGAAACACGTCTCCCTCTAGCTCCCTGAGTGAAGCTAAAACGCCATTACCCTCAGCTCCATGAGTGAGGCCTGAACACGTCACCCTCTGCTCCCTGATGTGAGGGCGAACACGCACACCTCAGCTCCCTGAGTAAGGCTGAAAACGTCACCCTCAGCTCCCTGAGTGAAGCTAAACGCGTCACCCTCAGCTCCTGTGTGAGGCTGAACACGTCTCCCTCAGCTTCCCTGAGTGAGCTAAAACACAGTCACCCTCAGCTCCTGAGTGAGGCTGAACTCGTCACCCTCAGCTCCCTGAGTGGAGGCAAACACGTCACCTCAAATCCCTGATGTTGTAGCTAAAACACGTCACCCTCAGCTCCCTGAGCGAGGCTGAACACGTCATCCTAACTTGAGTGAAGCTAAAACGCGTCACCCTCAGCTCCCTGAGTGAGCTAAAACACGTTCACCTTCAGCTCCCTGAGTGAGGGCTGAACCAAGTCACTCAGCTCCTGTGTGAAGCTCTAAACGCGTCACCCTCAGTCCGGAGTGAGGCTGAACACGTCACCCTCAGCTCCCTGAGTGAGGCTATACACGTCACCCCCAGCTCCCTGAGTAAGCTAAACGCGTAACCCTCAGCTCCTGAGTGAAGCTAAACGACGTAACCCTCAGTCCCTGAGTGAAGCTAACGCGTCACCCTCAGCTCCCTGAGTGAGTGAACATGTCACACCCTCAGCTCCAATGAGTGAGGCTAAAAACGTCACCCTCAGATCCGCTGAGTGAGGATATAACATAGTTCACCTCAGCTCCATGAGTGAAGCTAAACAGTCACCCTCTGCTCCCTGAGCGGCTAAACTACGTCACCTCAGTCCCTGAGTTGAGGGCTAAACACGTCACCTCAGCTCACCTGAGTTGAGGCTGAACACGTCACCTCAGCTCCCTGAGTTAAGCTGAAACGTCACCATCCTCGCTCCCTGAGCGAGGCTTAACCACGTCACCTTTCAGCTCCCGAGTCGGAGGCTCAACTCGTCACCCTCAGCTCCCTGAGTAGGCCTAAATCACGTCACCCTCAAGCTTCCCTGATGAGGTCAAACACGTCACCCCAAGCTCCCTGAGTGAGGCTTGAAACACGTTACCCTTCAGCTTCATGGAGTGACGGGGTGCAACTCGTTCCTCATCCCGTGTGAGGATGGAACACGTGCACCCTCAGCTCCCTGAGTGAGACTAAACACGTCACTCTCAGCTCCCTGAGTGAGGCTGAAACACGTCACCCTCAGCTCCCTGAGTAAGGCTGAAAACGGTCACCCTCAGTCCCTGAGTGAAGCTAAACACTTCACCTCAGCATCCCTGAGTTGAAGTAAAACACGTCACCTTAGTCCCTGAGTGAAGCTAAACCAGTCACCTCAGCTCTGAGTGATGGCTGAAAACGTCTCCCTTCAGTCCCTGAGTGAAGCTGAACACTTCACTTTCAGCTCCCTGAGTGAGGCTAAACACGTCTACTTTCAGTCCCTGATTGAAGTTAAACAGTCACCCTCAGCTACCTGTTGTGAGGCTAAACACGTCACCCTCAGCTCCCTGAGGTGAAGCTGAAACACGTGCACCCTCAGCTCCCCTGAGTGAGGATGAACATTTAGCCATCAGGTCACTGAGTGAGGCTAAACACGTCACCTAGTTCCCTGAGTGAAGCTAAAACACGTACACTCAGCTCCCTGAGTGAGGCTGAATCACGTCGTACCTAGCTCATGAGTGGGCTGCACACGTCACCTCAGCTCCCTGAGTGAGCTTAACTCATTTACCTACAGCTCCTGAGTGAGGCTGGAAACGTCACCCTCAGCTCCTAGAGTGAGACTGAACACGTAACCCTCAGCTCTGAGTAAGGCTGAAACACGTCACCTCGCTTCCCTGTGTGAAGCTAACGCGTCACCTCGCTCCCTGAGTGAGGCTGAACACGTTCACCACTCAGCTCCCTGAGCGGGCTAAACACGTCACCCTCACGACTCCCTGAAGTGAAAGCTAAACACGTCACCCTCAGCTCCCTGAGTGAAGGCTAAACACGCACCTCAGCTCTTGAGTGAAGCTAAACACGTCACCCTCAGCTCCCTGAGTGAAGTAAACACGTCACCCTCAGCTCCCTGGAGCTTAAGCTAAACACGTCACACTCAGCCTCCTGAGTGAGCTAAACACGTCCTCAGCATCCCTGAGTGAAGCAAAAAACACGTCACCCTCAGCCCCTGAGTGAAGCTAAACACGTCACCCTCAGCTCCTGAGTGAGGCTGAACACGTTCACCCTCAGCTCCCTGAGTGAAGCTAAAACGTCACCCTCAGCTCCCTGATGTGAAGCTATACACGTCACCCTCAGCTCCCTGAGCCCCCCGGGGCGGGGGGGCTCATGCTAAACACGTCACCCTGAAGCTCCCTGAGTGAGGCTGAACATGTCACCCTCAGCTCCCTGAGTGAGGCTAACACGTCACCCTCAGCTCCCCTGAGGTGAAAGCTAAACACGTCACCCTCAGCTCCCTGAGCGAGGCTAACACGTCACCATAGCTCCTTGAGTGGGTGAACACGTCACCCTCAGCTCCTGTGTAGGCCTGAACACGCCACCCTCAGCTCCCTGAGTGAGGCTGAACACGTGACCTCAGCTCCCGAGGTGAGGCTGATACACTTGACCCTCAGCTCCTGAGTGAGACCTAAACACGTCACCCTCAGCTTCCCTGAGTGAGCTGAACACGTCACCCTCAAGCTCCCTGGAGTGAGGATGACTCGTGACCCTCAGCTCCCTGAGTGAGGACTAAACACGTTCACCTCAGCTCCCTGGTTGAGGGCTGAACCACGTCACCCTCAGCTCCCTGATTAAGACTGAACACGTCACGATCTGCTACCTGAGTGAGGCTGAACACGTCACACTCAGCTCCCTTGAGTGAAGATAAACAGTCACGTCAGCTTCCTGAGTGAAGCTGGAACACGTCACCCTCAGCTCCCTGAGTGAAAGCTAAACTCGTCACCATCAGCTCCCAGAGTGAACTAAACACGTTTCATCCTCTGCTCCCTGGGAGTTTGGGCTGAACATTTCACCCTTCAGCTCCCTGAGGGGCTTAAAACACGTCACCCTCAGCTCCCTGAGTGAAGCTTACACGTCACATCAGCTCCATGAGTGAGGATGAACACGTCACCCTCAGTCCTGAGTGAGTGCTGAACACGTCACCCTCAGCTCCCTGAGAGAAGCTAAGCGGCATTACCCTCAGCTCCACTGAGTGAGGCTGAACAACGTCACCCTCACGCTCCCTGAGTGAGGCTGAACACGTCACCCTCAGCTCACTGAGTAAGGTCTGAACACGTCACCTCAGCTCCCTGGAGTGAAGCCTAAACGCGTCAACCCTCAGCTCCCTGAGTGAGGCTGAACACGTCACCCTCAGCTCCCTGAGTGAGGCTAAACACGTCCACCTCAGGCTCCTGAGTGAGGCTGAACTCGTCCCACCCTCAGCTCCCTGATAGTGAAAGCTAAACACGTCACCCTCAGCTCCCTGAGTGAGGGCTGAAATCGATCTCCCTCAGTCTCCCTGAGTGAGCTAAACCGTCACCCTCTGCTCCCATGGCGAGGCTGAACACGTCATCCCTCAACTCCCTGAGTGAAGCTCAACCACGTCACAATCATAGCTCCCGGAGGTGAAGCTAAACACGTCACCCTCGCTCCCTGGTGAGGCTGAAACACGTCACCCTCAGCTCCCTGATGTGAAGCTAAAAACGCTCACCATCAGCTCCGTGAGTGAGGCTGAAACACGTCCCCTCAGCTCCCTGAGTGAGGCTAAACACGTCAACCCAGCTCCCTGAGTTGAAGCTAAAACGCGTCACCCCAGCTCCCTGAGTGAGCTAATCGCGTCACCCTCAGCTCCTGTGGAGTGAGGCTGAACACGTCCCCCAAGCTCCCTGAGTGGAGCATACAGTCACCCTCAGCTCCCTGGAGTGAGCTAAAAAAAAACACGTCACCCTCAGCTCCTGAGCGAGGCTAAAACACGTCGCCTTAGCTCCTGAGTGAGGCTGAACATGTCACCCTCAGCTCCCTGAGTGTAGCTAAACGCGTCCACCCTCTCAGCTCCCTGAGTGAGGCTACTAATACGCGTCACTCAGCTCCCTGTGTGAAGCTAAACACGTCACCCTCAGCTCCCTGAGCGAGGCGAAACACGTCCACCCTTAGCTCCCTGAAGTGAGGCTGAAAACAACGTCACCCTCAGCTCCTGATTAAGGCTGAACCGCCACCCTCAGATCACTGAGTGAGGCTGAACACGTGACCCTCAGCTCCCTGAGTGAGGGATGAACCGTCACCCTCACCTCCTGCGTTGAGGCTGAGCACGTGACCCTCAGCTCCATGAGTGAAGACTAAAAACGTTCAACACAGCTCCCTGAGTGCAGGCTGAACACGTCACCCTCAGTCCATGAGTTAGTGCTGAACACGTCACCCTCAGCTCCTGGAGTGAGGCTGAACGCGTCACCCTCAGCTCCATGAGTGAGGCTGAAAAACGTCACCCTCAGCTCCCTGAGTGAGGCTGAACACTTCACCCTCAGCTCCTGATATGAGGCTGAAAGACTTCCACCCTCCCAGTGATCCCTGAGTGAGGCTGAAAAAACGTTCACTCAGCTCCCTGAGGTGAGGCTGAACTCGGCACCCTCAGCTCCTGAGTTGAGCTGAACCACTACACCCTCGTCCCATGAGTGAGGCTGAACACGTCAACCCTCAGCTTCCCTGAGTTAGGCTGAAACACGTCACCCTCAGTGTCTCCCTGAGTGAGGCTGAAACACGTCACCCTCAGTCCCTGAATGAGGCTGAACACGTCACCCCTCAGCTCCCTGAGTGAAGCTAAAACGCGTCACCCTCGCTCCCTGAGTGAAGCTAAACGCGTCTACCCTCAGCTCACTGAGTGAGGCTGAAACGTCACCTCAGCTCCTGAGTGAGCTGAACACGTCAACCCTCAGCACTGTAGGACCAGATAAAGTGATGTAATAGGGAGGAAACTTGTTTTTCGGTGATACATAAGACACGTGTGCAACACTTGCTTTCTCTTCAATGTGGAAACGTTTCGCTCACTGTTGGCTTCACCAGTCATGCAAGAATGTGTCTGTTTAGCACTTGTTCGGTTCTCCGTCACATTCCAATCTACTTTATTCTGCAGTGTCCGGTGTTGGTTTAGCTTGACCTCAGCACTATAGTTGCCAGTAATGTTTTTCGTTTGAATTTAAGCAGTATTTTTTTACGCATTCAGCCGTCTTGCGTTAATCCTGTTTTTAACTTCTGCGTAATACTGTTTTTTTAAGTGAACTCACAATGGCGGGAAGGTGCACGTAGGCGAGTCAACACCGTCTGCCTTCTATTAGTGACAGGCTATTCAACAATTCAGAATACACATCTACTGTTACTGCGATACTCCGAGATAATTATGGTATCAATAATTGAAGACTCTTTTATGAGTGTCTCTTTGAACGGCAAATTCGAGGCTTTTGGTTCAAATTCAGAAAAAATAGTACTTACGAATAATATGGTTGCCACACTACAGGATGTGATCAAAACCGTCAATCATGGTTGACACTGTTCGCCTTCACGACGTCTCCAGTTTTTACACCTGGATCAGGTACGAAACGTTCCCTTTTGAGGCGGAGAGATTGATTTGAGGAAATGTTTTTGCACGTATGGCACAGGTTCCATATGGCAACTATGGAACGGTGGCATCATGATGGGTTCTCTAGTTGGTATGCTGGAGGGGTCTTTCTCCCTGAAAATGTCCCTCAAGCACCCTATTCCGTCGTATGTGGTTATGGAGGACTATCGTACGCATGTGTTACGTACGTATCAGGACAAAGGCGTACGTGCTGGCTTTGTGGGATGTATGACCCATATGCGTGCAATGCCATACAAGACGTGATAAAAACGACGAAGTAGGCGGTTTGATGTTCAACGGACAGCGATCATATGCTGCTGCCTAAACAACAACATATATCTGCTCGTAATTGTGGCGAGTAGGAGGTAGAGGGTCTAGAGGGTGAGGTTGAGGGAATTGCGATTGTCTACCCTCCCTGGAGCAGTGGGAGGACGTGGGCGTTGTATCGGCCGACGACAGAGGAAGACCTCGTCATACTCAGGGTTGCGTGGAGCAATCCTATTCAAGAAGTTCTGAAGGTTTTATTGGATGCTTCCCATCTGAGGGCTTACGGTGTTTAGAGGATGTAAGTGTGGAAGGAGAAGGACGGGGCATCGCCGGGCATATTGCTGAACATCAGGTTGTGTCGTGGAAGTTCATAGAAACAACAGTTCTGAAGATGAGATTGGGGATTGGCCGCAGCGTTCTCGTAAGAGAGTGGGGTGATATCTGATCTCAAGATGTTTTGACACCAGGACAACGGTCGGGGAACAAAGCATGGGGCGATGTGACACCGTAGATTAGTAGAGGACAAGGGCAAAATCTACATGTGTTCAGCATGGTCAAGGTGAACGAGCACAGGGGGGGGGAGAGAAGTGGAGATATACGCAAGGGAACCAAGAATGTTCCTCAAGGGTAAACCTCCAATGAAAATTTTAAGTGTCTTACTTTAATATTAAATGGGTTCGGTTCTGTTGAAAAAACGTAAGTTTTGGAGGTTTTGTAAAAAAATTATGTACCCCGATGTTGTATTCTTACAATGTACACATTATAAATCTTAGGTGAAGAATGCTGATTCCTGAATATATTTTGTACATGGTGTTTAATAGACTGAAAGGTGGTGTAGCAGTGTTAGTTAAAGAGGCTAAGCCCGTTTTTTCTTTGCAAACATAGAGGTGGGAGAGGAGGGGAAGGGTTTGTTTAGGGTTGATGGGGTGTGGGGTTGGTACGGGTGCCTTCCTGGGGAGTGTTCGGACGGCGGAAGGTGAACATGCGTGTAAAAAAAATGCAATTTTTAGGGAGTGTTGGTGTACCCATTTAAGATCACTGCCAGTCGTCACGATTATTGGGGGGTTGATTGGAATTGCATTGATCGTGCAAAGGATGTCGAACGAGAGGGAGAGGTTTTTTTCAGGATATTTTGGGGACCTTTTGCGGAAGTGTTAATGTTACGGATGTGGGGCGGGGGGGGGGGATGAAGGTGGGGGGGTCATGCATACGTTCGTGTAGAAGGAGTATGCGGTAAGACTCGGATCGCATATACGTTTCTAGAGGTGTCAGCGTCAGGAGTGTACGTGTTGCTAAATGTGAGCTTTTCCTGTCACAGAGGTGTATGGCGGATGTTGACTGGATAGGGATTACGAGGCGTTACAGAGGTTTCTGGTAGTTGGAATGTGGGTTTAATGACACAAAAGCGGTGTGAGGGAAGTTTTTGTGAGTTGCTTGGGAGAGGATGGTGGGTGAATGGAGGATGGGAATTGCTATAGTCGATGGTTGGGTACTGTCGGTAAGGCGAAGGTGAGGAATTTTTATCAGCAGCGAGGCAAAGAAGACAAGAGAATGCAGTATGAGCTCTTGAACTATCTTGAAAATCAACTGCATGTTATACAAAGGGTGGGGGAGTGTATCCGGTGGTTGAAATTGAAAATTTAAAACGCTTAATTAGAGACACTCACAATCGTATTTTTGATGCGGCGCAGAAAGCAAGTGGAATTGATGAGGTTTTATGGGGTGACCGTCCTTCGGCGTTTTTCTTGCAGAGCAGGGCAGACGTCGTACCGGTGACAGAATTAATGGGATTAGAGGTTCAGGAGCCATTGGGAGACTTTAGCAGGGGCAGGTCCTTCGGTCAACGGAGGCTATGAATACCTTTGTAGACGCATGGTATGAATTGCAATATAAAAATGCTGGGATTTCTAAGGGGGCACTGGGAGAAATTGGTGAATGGGTACATTGTGATCTAGAGTACATGGACAGGTTGGCTTTGAATGGACCTATAAGTGAAGAAGAGATTAGGTTGGCTGTGGAGGGTATGAGTGTAGGGAAGTCGCCGGGGATTGACGGAATCCCTTGTGATTTTTACAAGGACAATTGGGATTGTATTCGCGACTTTTTGGTGATATTATTTAATGCCATGAAAAATAGTGGCATTATGGGACAGCAACAAATAACAGGGGTGGTTGTTCTGGTCCCGAAAAAGAAATCTGGGAATTATATTCATAATTATAGGGCAATTTCATTAATGTGTGGCGACTATAAAATATTTGCGAAATTGTTAGGAAATAGGATAAAACGGGTTTTGGAGAGAGTTCTGGACGAGGGACAATATGGTGTGCCAGGACGATCTATGTGTGTGGGACAAGGAATTATTCGCAGGTTCGTTGAGGAAAGCAGGAGGGGTAATAAAGGTGGAATATTAGCTTTAGATTGGCACACTGCATACGATTGCGTGGAGAGAGATGCATTATGGAAGTTTATGCAGTGGCAAGGATTCGGAAAGGAAATTGTTAGTTGGGCACAGGTTTTGTATGAGCAGGCTATGTTTAGGGTGCAGGTAAATGGTAGGTTGGGAAAAGTTGTTAGGATGCATAGGGGATTGCAGCAGGGGTGTCCTGTATCACAAATTCTTTTTGCATTGATTCTGGACCCGTTTTTTAGAGCCGTGCGGGGGATTGTACGACAGGATGACAAGCAAGGTCGGGTGGGGGTACAATCAGGAATTACAGGTTACGTGGACGACACTACGGTTTTATTTCGTGGAGCTAAGGTTTTAGGAAAAGTGAGCGAATTGGTGGAATGTTTCGGGAAAGCAACCGGAATAACGGTTAATAAGGAAAAATCAATGCTTATGGGGGTGGGAGATTGTGCGGGTGTGGTATTAGGCCAGAGGGAAGGCTGGCCTTTAGTAAATCAAATTAAGGTGTGTGGGATTTTGCACAGGGACAACATACAGGATGCGAGGAAGGTGAATTCAAGTGAGGCTGTAGAGAGGGTTTTAGGTCGTTTGACAGGATTGAGGGAAGGAGGCTTGTCTATACATCAGTGCGCAATTGTGGTGAATGTGATTTTGTTCAGTAAGTTGTGGCATGTGGCATGTATTTATCCGTTACATCCATATGATGAGAAGCGTATGTTAATGCGTGTATATAGATATATTTGGGGTTCAGGTTGTGATAGGTTAACGAGGGATGTGGTGTCTCTTCCGGTTGGCCGGGGTGGCCTGGGGTTAATGAATCTGCATAATAGAATGTTAGGCATGTATGTCAAGCATAGCTACTTGAGAGAGGGTAGAATGGCTGGCACGGGTTTGACCTGGATAAGACGGGACTTGGTACGTTGGTTGACCGGCACGGATGTAAAGAGATGTGAGGACATGTTGAGGATGTTAATTTATGTAAGAGATCCACGCAAGATCAAGATCGGCAAACTGGCACTGGAAGAGGGCAGGGAGGTAGTGGCTAAGGTGGAGGGAATATATCCAATGTATGCATGGAAGGACATATGGGGTCGTTTAAAAGTGTTACGGTTATGGGCCAAGGTCAGGGAGATAATGTTTAAATTTTTACATAATATACTGCCGTCTGGGGAAGTTTTAAATAATAGGCGTGTTGTGATAGAAACACAGGCCTTATCTCTAGGCTTTATTGAACATAGAATCTTCATAGTACTTCTGCAACAACAAAATATAATGACTAGTACATCTAATAATGGATTCTACAGGGATGGTGATGTCTTGCATATGTCAAGAGAAAAGTTATAACTACAGGCCACATATTTAAACTCACCATGTAATCTGCATCACTAATATATATATAGATAGAGGAGGAGAGAATCACACACCATGTGTTGGCACCCATGACACACACCAAACTGTTGTTGTTGTTAAGGGCCCCAAGAGGTGGTGCAGTATTATCCTGCTGCTGCTCCCCCCAGGAGCAGTA
>NC_069399.1:103032388-103082998 GCF_026875155.1 Cherax quadricarinatus
AAAAAAAAAAAAAAACAAAAAAAAATTTTTTGAAAATAAAATTTTAAATAAGTAAACTCATGTTCAGTAATTCCTTACTCCTCTGCAATATATTAAAAAAAAGTACTGTGTAGGTGCATCGTCTCAACAGCAGAGATAAACAGATGTTCCAAATATGTCTTAGTAATAAAGTGACTGTGTTGGTAAACATTAAGTCAAGATGGCGGCGCTCAAGAATAAACAAGATAAATTTAACAATGTAGAACAGAAGCATTAAAAGAGAGGTATAATAATAACAATAATCATAAGAATAAAAATTATACAACTTATAATGACCATAACTGACATCAGTGACATAGTACATAGAAAGCAAACCAAACCATACCCCCGGCCGGGATTGAACCCGCGGTCATAGAGTCTCAAAACTCCAGCCCGTCGCGCTAGCCACTAGACCAGCTAGCCACAATAAGATTCATCCAACTAGGATATTTCTACACCATAGGAAAGTTAGCACAGGCACCTCTGTGACCACAAATGCAAGTTTTTACAGACGAATCTCCAGCTAGCGTGGCCGTGACGAACTCTAGCTCAAGTCCCTTCACTGCCGTCAACATGACTTAAGAAATCGTAATGACACGATTGCAAATAAACCATACCCCCGGCCGGGATTGAACCCGCGGTCATAGAGTCTCAAAACTCCAGCCCGTCGCGCTAGCCACTAGACCAGCTAGCCACAATAAGATTCATCCAACTAGGTATATTTCTACACCATAGGAAAGTTAGCACAGGCACCTCTGTGACCACAAATGCAAGTTTTTACAGACGAATCTCCAGCTAGCGTGGCCGTGACGAACTCTAGCTCAAGTCCCTTCACTGCCGTCAACATGACTTAAGAAATCGTAATGACACGATTGCAAATAAACCATACCCCCGGCCGGGATTGAACCCGCGGTCATAGAGTCTCAAAACTCCAGCCCGTCGCGCTAGCCACTAGCTGGAGATTCGTCTGTAAAAACTTGCATTTGTGGTCACAGAGGTGCCTGTGCTAACTTTCCTATGGTGTAGAAATATACCTAGTTGGATGAATCTTATTGTGGCTAGCTGGTCTAGTGGCTAGCGCGACGGGCTGGAGTTTTGAGACTCTATGACCGCGGGTTCAATCCCGGCCGGGGGTATGGTTTATTTGCAATCGTGTCATTACGATTTCTTAAGTCATGTTGACGGCAGTGAAGGGACTTGAGCTAGAGTTCGTCACGGCCACGCTAGCTGGAGATTCGTCTGTAAAAACTTGCATTTGTGGTCACAGAGGTGCCTGTGCTAACTTTCCTATGGTGTAGAAATATACCTAGTTGGATGAATCTTATTGTGGCTAGCTGGTCTAGTGGCTAGCGCGACGGGCTGGAGTTTTGAGACTCTATGACCGCGGGTTCAATCCCGGCCGGGGGTATGGTTTATTTGCAATCGTGTCATTACGATTTCTTAAGTTACATAGAAAGCCCCTGGTTATGCAGATATTTCGGGTAAATTAGATTTCTTTTGTACCCAGGATGCGACCCGCAACAGTCGACTAACACTCAGGTACCTGTTTACTGCTAGGTGAACAGGTACCTGGGTGTTAGGAGAGCAGGTGTCATAATTAAGGAATCACGCCCAAATGTTTCCATCCGTACCGGGAATCGACCCTCGCACCTCAGTGTGTCAACTGAGTGAGCTACCATTCGAGCTTTGGATATCTTATCTACGGCCATCTTATCAAGGTGACCCACACGATCCTGGCTCCTCAAGGTGTTTCCACGTGATCTTTGCCCCTTCAAGGTGATCCACACGATCCTGTCCTCAAGGTGATCCATACGATCCTGTCCTCAAGGTGATCCACACGATCCTGTCCTCCAGGTGATCCACACGATCCTGTCCTCAAGGTGATCCACACGATCGTGTTCTCTTCAAGGTGATCCACACGATCCTGTCCTCAAGGTGAACCATACGATCCTGTCCTCAAGGTGATCCACACGCTCCTGTCCTCAAGGTGATCCACACGATCCTGTCCTCAAGGTGATTCACACGATCCTGTCCTCAAGGTGATCCACACGATCCTGTCCTCAAGGTGATCCACACGATCGTGTCCTCTTCAAAGTGATCCACACGATCCTGTCCTCAAGGTTATCCACACGATCCTGTCCTCAAGGTGATCCACACGATCCTGTCCTCAAGGTGATCCACACGATCCTGTCCTCTTCAAGGTGATCCACACGATCCTGTCTCTTAAAGGTGATCCAAACGATCCTGTCCTCTTCAAGGTGATCCACACGATCCTGTCCTCTTCAAGGTGATCCACACGATCCTGTCCTCTTCAAGGTGATCCACACGATCCTGTCCTCTTCAAGGTGATTCACACGATCCTGCCCTCTTCAAGGTGATCCACACGATCCTGTCCTCTTCAAGGTGATCCACACGATCCTGTCCTCTTCAAGGTGATTAAACACGATCCTGTCCTCTTCAAGGTGATTCCACACGATCCTGTCCTCTTCAAGGTGATCCACACGATCCTGTCCTCTTCAAGGTGATCCACACGATCCTGCCCCTCTTCAAGGTGATCCACACGATCCTGTTCTGTTCAAGGTGATCCACACGATCCTGTCCTCTTCAAGGTGATCCACACGATCCTGCCTCTTCAAGGTAAATCCACACGATCCTGTCCTCTTCAAGGTGATCCACACGATCCTGTCCTCTTCAAGGTGATCCACACGATCCTGTCCTCTTCAAGGTGATCCACACGATCCTGTCCTCTTCAAGGTGATCCACACGATCCTGTCCTCTTCAAGGTGATCCACACGTTTCCTGTCCTCTTAAAGGGTGCCCCACACGATCCTGTCCTCTTAAAGGGTGATCCACACGATCCTGTCCCTTCAAGGTGATCCACACGACCCTGTCCTCTTCAAGGTGATCCACACGATCCTGTCCTCTTCAAGGTGATCCACACGATTGGTCCTCTTCAAGGTGATCCCCCACGATCCTGTCCTCTTAAAGGTGATCCATACGATCCTGTCCTCTTCAAGGTGATCCAAAACGATCCTGTCCTCTTAAGGTGATCCACACGATCCTGTCCTCTTCAAGGTGATCCACACGATCCTGTCCTCTTCAGGTAAAATCCACACGTTTCCTGTCCTCTTCAAAGGTGATTCCACACGATCCTGTCCTCTTCAAGGTGATCCACCGATCCGTCCTCTTCAAGGTGATCCACACGATCCTGTCCTCTTCAAGGTGATCCACACGACCCTGTCCTCTTAAAGGGTGATCCACCCGATCCTGTCCTCTCAAGGTGATCCACACGATCCTTGTCCTCTTCAAGGTGATCCACACGATCCTGTCCCTCTTAAAGGGTGATCCACACGATCCTGTCCTCTTCAAGGTGATCCACACGATCCTGTCCTCTTAAAGGTGATCCACACGATCCTGTCCTCTTCAAGGTGACCCAAACACGATCCTGTCCTCTTCAAGGTGATCCACACGATCCTGTCCTCTTCAAGGTTTGACCCACACGATCCTGTCCTCTTCAAGGTGATCCACACGATCCTGTCCTCTTCAAGGTGATCCACACGATCCGGGCCCTCTTCAAGGTGATCCACCCCGATCCTGCCCTCTTAAAGGGTTTGATCCACACGATCCTGTCCTTTTCAAGGTGATCCACATGATCCTGTCCTCTTCAAGGTGATTCCATACGATCCGGGTCCTCTTCAAGGTGATCCACACGATCCGGGTCCTCTTCAAGGTGATCCACACGACCCTGTCCTCTTCAAGGTGATCCACACGATCCTGTCCTCTTCAAGGTGATCCACACGATCCTGTCCTCTTCAAGGTGACCCCACACGATCCTGTCCTCAAGGTGATCCACACGATCGTGGTCCTCTTCAAAGTGATCCACCGATCCTGTCCTCAAGGTTATCCACACGATCCTGTCCTAAAGGGGGATCCACAGGGATCCTGTCCTCAAGGTGATCCACACGATCCTGTCCTCTTCAAGGTGATCCACACGATCCTGCCCTCTTCAAGGTGATCCAAACGATCCTGTCCTCTTCAAGGTGATCCACACGATCCTTTCCTCTTCAAGGTGATCCACACGATCTGTCCTCTTCAAGGTGTCCACACGATCCTGTCCTCTTCAAGGTGATCCACCGATCCGTCCTCTTCAAGGTGTTCACACGATCCTGCCCTCTTCAAGGTGATCCACACGATCCTGTCCTCTTCAAGGTGATCCACACGATCTGTCCTCTTCAAGGTGATTCACACGTTTCCTGTCCTCTTCAAGGTGATCCACACGATCCTGTCCTCTTCAAGGTGATCCACACGATCCTGTCCTCTTCAAGGTGATCCACACGATCCTGTCCTCTTCAAGGTGATCCACACGATCCTGTTCTGTTCAAGGTGATCCACACGATCCTGTCCTCTTCAAGGTGATCCACACGATCCTGTCCTCTTAAAGGGTGATCCACACGATCCTGTCCTCTTCAAGGTGATCCACACGATCCTGTCCTCTTCAAGGTGACCCCACACGATCCTGTCCTCTTCAAGGTGATCCACACGATCCTGTCCTCTTCAAGGTGATCCACACGATCCTGTCCTCTTCAAGGTGATCCACAACGATCCTGTCCTCTTCAAGGTGCCCCCACACGATCCTGTCCTCTTCAAGGTGATCCACACGATCCTGTCCTCTTCAAGGTGATCCACACGATCCTGTCCTCTTCAAGGTGATCCACACGATCCTGTCCTCTTCAAGGTGATCCACACGATTGTGTCCTCTTCAAGGTGATCCACACGATCCTGTCCTCTTCAAGGTGATCCATACGATCCTGTCCTCTTCAAGGTGATCCACACGACTGTCCTCTTCAAGGTGATCCACACGATCCTGTCCTCTTCAAGGTGATCCACACGATCCTGTCCTCTTCAAGGTGATCCACACGATCCTGTCCTCTTCAAGGTGATCCACACGATCTTGTCCTCTTCAAGGTGATCCACACGATCCTGTCCTTTTCAAGGTGATCCACACGACCCTGTCCTCTTCAAGGTGATCCACACGATCCTGTCCCTCTTCAAGGTGATCCACACGATCCTGTCCTCTTCAAGGTGATCCACCGACCCTTTGTCCTCTTCAAGGTGATCCACACGATCCTGTCCTCTTCAAGGTGATCCACACGATCCTGTCCTCTTAAAGGTGATCCACACGATCCTGTCCTCTTCAAGGTGATCCACACGATCCTGTCCTCTTCAAGGTGATCCACACGACCCTGTCCTCTTCAAGGTGATCCATACGATCCTGTCCTCTTCAAGGTGATCCACACGATCCTGTCCTCTTTCAAGGTGACCCACCGATCCTGTCCTCTTCAAGGTGATCCACCACGATCCTGTCCTCTTCAAGGTGATCCCACACGTTTCCTGTCCTCTTCAAGGTGATCCACACGATCCTGTCCTCTTCAAGGTGATCCACACGATCCTGTCCTCTTCAAGGTGATCCACACGATCCTGTCCTCTTCAAGGTGATCCACACGATCCTGTCCTCTTCAAGGTGATCCACACGATCCTGTCCTCTTCAAGGTGACCCACACGATCCTGTCCTCTTCAAGGTGACCCACACGATCCTGTCCTCTTCAAGGTGATCCACACGATCCTGTCCTCTTCAAGGTGATCCACACGTATCTGTCCTCTTCAAGGTGATCCACACGATCCTGTCCTCTTCAAGGTGATCCACACGATCCTGTTCCTCTTCAGGTGATCCACACGATCCTGTCCTCTTCAAGGTGATCCACACGATCCTGTCCTCTTAAAGGTGATCCCACGATCCTGTCCTCTTCAAGGTGATCCACACGATCCTGTCCCTTCAAGGTGTTTCACACGATCCTGTCCTTTTCAAGGTGGATCCACACGTCCTGTCCTCTTAAAGGGTGATCCACACGATCCTGTCCTCTTCAAGGTGATCCACACGATCCTGTCCTCTTCAAGGTGATCCACACGATCCTGTCCTCTTCAAGTGATCCACACGATCCTGTCCTCTTCAAGGTGATCCACACGATCCTGTCCTCTTCAAGGTGATCCACACGATCCTGTCCTCTTAAAGGTGATCCACACGATCCTGTCCTCTTCAAGGTGACCCACACGATCCTGTCCTTTTCAAGGTGATCCACACGATCCTGTCCTCTTAAAGGTGATCCACACGATCCTGTCCTCTTCAAGGTGATCCATACGATCCTGCCCTCTTCAAGGTGATCCACACGACCCTGTCCTCTTCAAGGTGATCCACACGATCCTGTCCTCTTCAAGGTGATCCACACGATCCTGTCCTCTTCAAGGTGATCCACACGATCCTCCTCTTCAAGGTGATCCACACGATCCTGTCCTCTTCAAGGTGATCCACACGATCCTGTCCTCTTCAAGGTGATCCACACGATCCTGTCCTCTTCAAAGGTGATCCACACGATCCTGTCCTCTTCAAGGTGATCCACCGATCCTGTCCTCTTCAGGGTCCACACGATCCTGCCCTCTTAAAGGGTGATCCCCCACGATCCTGTCCTCTCAAGGTGATCCACACGATCCTGTCCTCTTCAAGGTGATCCACCGATCCTGTCCTCTTAAAGGTGATCCAAAACGATCCTGTCCTCTTCAAGATGACCCCACACGATCCTGTCCTCTTCAAGGTAAATCCACACGATCCTGTCCTCTTCAAGGTGATCCACACGATCCTGTCCTCTTCAAGGTGATCCACACATTCCCTGTCCTCTTCAAGGTGATCCACACGATCCTGTCCTCTTCAAGGTGATCCCACGATCCTGTCCCTTCAAGGTGGTCCACACGATCCTGTCCTCTTCAAGGTGATCCACACGATCCTGTCCTCTTCAAGGTGATCCACACGATCCTGTCCTCTTAAAGGGTGATCCACACGATCCTGTCCTCTTCAAGGTGATCACACGATCCTGTCCTCTTCAAGGTGATCCACACGATCCTGTCCTCTTCAAGGTGATCCACACGATCTGTCCTCAAGGTGATCCACACGATTCCTGTCTTCAAGGTGATCCCCCACGATCCTGTCCTCTTAAAGGTGATCCACACGATCCTGCCCTCAAGGTGATGCACACGATCCTGTTCTCAAGGGGGATCCACACGATCCTGTCCTAAAGGTGATCCACACGATCCTGTCCTCTTCAAGGTATCCACACGATCCTGTTTTCCCAAGGTGATCCACACGACCCTGTCCTCAAGGTGATCCACACGATCCTGTCTTCAAGTGATCCACACGATCCTGTCTTCAAGGTGATCCACACGATCCTGTCTTCAATTTTGTTCCACACAAATCCTGTCCCCCTTCAAGGTGATCCACACGATCCGTCCCCCAAGGTGATCCACCCGATCCTGTCTTCAAGGTGATCCACACGATCCTGTCTACAGGTGATCCACACGATCCTGTCCTCAGGTGATCCACCGATCCTGTCTTCAAGGTGATCCACACAAATCCTGTCTTCAAGGTGATCCACACGATCCTGTCCTCTTCAAGGTGATCCACACGATCCTTTCCCTAAAGGGTTTGATCCACCGATCCTGTCCTCAAGGTGATCCACACGATCCTGTCCTTTTCAAGTAAATCCACACGATCCTGTCCTCAAGGTGATCCACACGATCCTGTCCTCAAGGTGGCCACACGATCCTGCCCTCAAGGTGATCCACACGATCCTGTCCTCAAGGTGATCCAAACACGATCCTGTCCCAAGGTGATCCACACGATCCTTCCTCAAGGTGATCCACACGATCCTGTCCTCAAGGTGATCCACACGATCCTGTCTTCTTCAAGGTGATCCACACGATCCTGTCCTTTTCAAGGTGATCCACACGATCCTGTCCTCAAGGTGATCCACACGATCCTGTCCTCTTCAAGGTGATCACACGATCCTGTCCTTTTCAAGGTGATCCACACGATCCTGTCCTCTTCAAGGTGACCCACACGATCCTGTCCTCAAGGTGATCCACACGATCCTGTCCTCTTCAAGGTGATCCACACGATCCTGTCCTCTTCAAGGTGATCCACACGATCCTGTCCTCAAGGTGATCCACACGATCCTTTCCTCTTCAAGGTGATCCACACGATCCTGTCCTCAAGGTGATCCACACGATTCTGTCCTCAAGGTGATCCACGCGATCCTGTCCTCAAGGTGATCCACACGAACCTATCCTCAAGGTGATCCACACGATCCTGTCCTCAAGGTGATCCACATGATCTGAAATGCAACAACTTTACGAAATGACACAACTTAATTATAGTAGGATCAAAAAGCCTTTGATCATTTGTCTTAAATACAATCACACACACACATTCTCTCTCTCTCTCTCTCTCTCTCTCTCTCTCTCTCTCTCTCTCTCTCTCTCTCTCTCTCTCTCTCTCTCTCTCTCTCTCACACACACACACAGCTGGAGAGAGGAGACAGTGGAGATGCAAGTGGTTACAAAGTGGGAACGCTTCAGTCTTGGGGTCCCAAGGTGGTAATTGCAGTGATGTATAACCCACCACAGAACAGCAGGAGGCCAAGGCAAGAGTATGATGAGAGCAATAGAGCGATGGTTAAACACACTGGCTGCAGGGGGCCAGAAGGGTTCATGCATGCAGGGCAAAGCTAAGATCATGGGTGACTTTAACCACAAGGAAATCGATTGGGAGAACTTGGAGCCACATGAGGGCCAAAATACATGGAGGGCTAAGATGATGGAGGTGGTACTGGAAAAGTTCATGTACCAACACGTAAGGGACACTACAAGAGAGAGAGGAGAGGATGAACCAGCAAGACTGGACTTAGTATTCACCTTGAGTAGTGCAGATATTGAGGACATCACATATGAAAGATCCTTTGGGGGCCAACGATCATGTGATTTTTAAACTTCGAATACACAGTTAGAGCTACAAGTGGAGGGGAGAAGCAGGATGGCTAGGGCGAATGAAGCTAAACTACAAGGGGACTACACGGGAATGAGGAACTTCCTGAACGGGTTCAGTGGGGCAAGAAAATGGCAGGGAAGCCAGTAAATGAGATGAGGAATATGTAACAACAATATGCAAGGAAGCTGTGGAAGGTTGTACCCAATGGTAACAAGAATAATGAAAAAGCCAGGATGAGCCCATGGTTCACCCAAAGGTGCAGGGAGGCACAAACCAAGTGTGCTAGGGAATGGAAGAAGTATAGCAGGCAAAGGACCCAGGAGAATAAGGAGAGCAGTCGTAGAGCCAGAAATGAATATGTACAGATAAGAAGGGAGGCTCAACGACAATATGAAAACAACTTAGCAACGAAAGCCAAATCTGACCTAAAGCTGTTATACAGCCACATCAGAAGGAAAACAACAGCCAAGGACCAGGTAATCAGGCTAAGGAAGGAAGGAGGAGAGACAACAAGAAACGACCGTAAAGTATGTGAGGAACTCAACAAGAGATTCAAAAACGTGTTCACAGAGGAGACAGAAGGGGCACCAGAAAGACGGAAAGGTGGGGTACACCACCAAAGGCTGGACAAAGTACACACAACCGAGGAAGAAATGAAGAGGCTTCTGAGTAAGCTAGATACCTCAAAGGCAATGGGGCCCTACGTGTACTCCTAACAACAATATTCAGTACATCTATCAAAACAGGGAGATTGCCTGAGGCATGGAAGACAGCAAATGTAGTCCCAATTTTTAAAAAAGGAGACAGACATGAAGCACTAAACTACAGACCAGCGTCACTGACATGTATAGTATGCAAAGTCATGGAGAAGATTATCAGGAGAAGAGTGGTGAACACCTAGAAAGGAATTATCTCATCAGCAGCAGCCAATATGGTTTCAGGGACGGTAAATCCTGTGTCGCAAACCTACTTGAGTTCTATGACAGGGTAACAGCAGTAAGACAATAGAGAGAGAGGTGGGTAGATTGCATTTTCTTGGTCTGTAAGAAGGCCACACAAGAGATTAGTGCAAAAACTGGAGGACCAGGCAGGGATAACAGGGAAGGCACTACAATGGATTGGAATACTTGTCAAGAAGACACCAGCGAGTCATGGTATGTGGCGAGGGGTCAGAGTAGGGCCAGAGACTACAAACCTCACTCAAGGAAAAAGATCTTGGGGTGAGTATAACACCAGGCACATCTCCTGAGGCACACATCAACTAAATAACTGCTGCAGCATATGGGCGCCTAGCAAACCTAAACACAGCATTCCGACATCTTAATAAGGAATCGTTCAGGACCCTGTACACCGTGTACGTTAGGCCCATATTGGAGTATTTCGGCACCAGTTTGGAACCCACACCTAGCCAAGCACGTAAAGAAACTAGAGAAAGTGCAAAGGTTTGCAACAAGACTAGTCCCAGAGCTAAGAGGTATGTCCTACGAGGAGAGGTTAAGGGAAATCGACCTGACGACACTGGAGGACAGGAGAGATAGGGGGACATGATAACGACATACAAAATACTGAGAGGAATTGACAAAGTGGACAAAGACAGGATGTTCCAGAGATGGCACACAGCAGCAAGGGGACACAGTTGGAAGTTGAAGACACAGATGAATCACAGGGATGTTAGGAAGTATTTCTTCAGCCACAGAGTAGTCAGGGAGTGGAACAGTTTGGGAAGCGATGTAGTGGAGGCAGGATCCATACATAGCTTTAAGCAGAGGTATGATAAAGCTCATGGTTCAGGGAGAGTAACCTAGTAGCGACCATTGAAGAGGCGGGGCCAGGAGCTAGGACTCGACCCCTGCAACCTCAACTAAGTGAGTACAACTAGGTGAGTACACACTAGTATGAAAAATTATGGAGAAGATTATCAGAAGAGTGGTGGAGCACCAAGAAAGGAATGGGCTCGTACATGACAATCAACACGGGTTCATGGAAAGGGAATTCTGCATCACAAACCTACTGGAGTTCTACGAGGTGACAGAGGCAACATAGGAGAGGGAGGCGAGTAGACTGCATCTTCTTGTACTGTAAGAAGGTTTTCTACACAGTACCACACAAGAGACTGGTTGTAAGACTAGGGGAACAGACAAGACTAGCAGGGAAAGCACTGCAATGGATCAGGAAGTACCTGACATGAGGTAAACATTATGCGCTGATAGGTGACGAGTTGTCATAGTGGATGCATGTGTCGAGTAAGGTTCCACAAGGGTTAATCCTAGGTCCAGTGCTGTTTCCAGTATATGTGAATGCATGACAGAAGGGTTAGATTCAGAGGTGTCCCTGCTTGCAGACGATATGAAGCTAATGAGAAGAATTCAAGCGGACGAGTATCAGGTAAGCATACAAAGAAAGCTGGACAGGCTGCAAGCCTGGTCCGATAAATGTCTCCTGGAGTTTAACCCCAGCAAGTGGAAAGTCATGAAGTTTGGGGAAGGACAAAGAAGGCCGGAGACGTAGGTCAAAGACTGCAAAACTCACTCAAGGAAGACGATCTTGAAGTGAGCATCATTCCGAGCACATCAACTAAATAACAGCTGCAGCATACAGGGGCCTGGCAAACCTAGGAATAGTGTTTCGATATCTAAGTAAGGAGTCATTCTAGACACTGTACACCTTGTACGTCAGGCCCACGATGGAGTACGCAGCAACAATATGGAACCCACACCTGGTCAAACACGTCAAGAAATTAAAGAAAGTGCAAATGTTTACAACAAGACTAGTGCAGTAGCTAAGGAATATGTCCAACGAGGAGAGACTAAGGGAAATCAACCTGATGATACTGGAGGACAAGATGGATAAAGGAGACATGATAACAACATATAAGATACTGAGAGGAGTTAACAAGGTGGATAGGGACAGAATGTTTCAGAGATGGGACACAGCA
This sequence comes from Cherax quadricarinatus, assembly GCF_026875155.1. Classification (NCBI taxonomy): domain Eukaryota; kingdom Metazoa; phylum Arthropoda; class Malacostraca; order Decapoda; family Parastacidae; genus Cherax; species Cherax quadricarinatus. The sequence continues at coordinate 103,044,214 of NC_069399.1, forward strand.
ACAAGAGGTCACAACTGAAAGTTGAAAACTCAGATGAGTCACAGGGATGTTAGGAATTATTTCTTCAGTCATAGAGTTGTCAGGAAATGGAACAATCTGGAGAGTGATATAGTGGAGGCAGAATCCATACATAGCTTTAAGAAGTGGTATGATAAAGCTCATGGAGCAGGGAGAGAGTGGACCTAGTAGCGACCAACGAAGAGGCCGGGCCAGCAGCTATGACTCGACCCCTGCAACCACAGATATGTGAGAACACAATCTCTAAAACCACATATATAGATGAGATCACACACACACACACACACACACACACACACACACACACACACCCACACACACACACACACACACACACACACACAAAACAGACAATTTTAAGAATATCTTTCTGGATACTGAACAGCTTCTAGTCTGCAGCACCAGTATATAACCCACATTTAATAAAAAAGCTGGAAAAAAGTGTAAAAATCTGCAATGAAACTAGTCCCAGAGCTGATAGGTATGAGTTATGAAGAGAGACTGAAGGAGCTACACCTGATGACATTAGAGTGCAGAAGGATCAGGGGTGATATGACTGTGACGTATAAAATATCGAGAGGAACTGACGAGGCGGACAGACCGAGTCTGTTTGAGAGGCAGGTCCGAGTTACTCGAAGGTACAGTTGAACTAGAAGGATATTAGGAAACACTTCTTTAGCCTCGAAAATGTCAGAAAGTAGAAAAATACACCAAGTGTCAGAGGCAAGATCCACATATAACATTAAGAACAGGTACGACAGTGCTCACGCAGCCGCAGAGAGTGACTCCATTAGCAGCCAAGGGAGAGTCGGGACCAGGAGCTAAGATATGACCCCTGCTACCAAAAAACAAGTGAGCACACACACGCAAGGACACACACATCATTATTCACATAATTTAATAATCTCATTAATAAAGACTAACTAACTACGAGTGTATAATTAATTAAAAAGGACCGAATAAATTCAACTCTTCAGGGAAATATTTCGAGTAAGTGACGAAGTGTCGAGTTGAATTAGTTGTGCAAGTGTTATCTTTCTTTACTCTTAACCTGGTATTAAAAATGTGTATTTTATTTTATAAATATTTTATAGGGCTTTATTAATTAAAATTTATTTAAAATAATTATCAGTCTGGTATCTCTTTGAAGGGGATACCCACGAGTGTGGGTATCCCCACCGTGGGTATCCCCCTAAAGGAGATACTCACGGTGGTGTGGGAATCCTTCTAAAGGGATACCCACGGTGGTGTGGTATCCTTCTAAAGGGGATATCTACGGTGGTGTTGGTATCCCCCTAAAGAGGATACCCACGGTGGTTTACATTATAAATGGTATACAATACTGAGGTAAAGGATCTACAAGCTAAAGTAGGAGAAACTTTTAGAGAGGGTGTGGTAGGTAAGTTTGGGGTGCCAGGTGTAAATGATAATGGGAGCCCTTTGATTGAACTTTGTATAGAAAGGGGTTTAGTTATAGGTAATACATATTTGAAGAAAAAGAGGATAAATAAGTATATAAGATATGATGTAGGACGTAATGACAGTGGTTTGTTGGACTACGTATTGTTAGATAAAAGACTGTTGAGCAGACTTCAGGATGTACATGTTTATAGAGGGGCCACAGATATATCAGATCACTTTCTAGTTGTAGCTACAGTGAGAGTAAAAGGTAGATGGGATACAAGGAAAATAGAAGCAGCATGTAAGAGAGGAGGCAGTTAGGGTAAGATATAAGCAACTGTTGGAGGACAGATGAGCTAGTGAGAGTATAGGCAATGGGGTCAAAGATGTATGGGGTAGGTTTAAAAATGTAGTGTTAGAGTGTTCAACAGAAGTTTGTAGTCACAGGAAAGTGGGTGCAGAAGGGAAGAAGAGCGATTGGTGGAATGATGACGTAAAAGGAGAAAAAGTTACCATATGAGAGGTTTTTACAAAGAAGCGATGCAAGGAGGGAGGAGTATAAGAAGAGAAAAAGAGAGGTTAAGAGAGAGGTGAAGCAATGTAAAAGAGAGCAACTGAGAGAGTGGGTGAGATGTTATCAACAAATTTTGTTGAAAATAAGAAAAAATTTGGAGTGAGATTAGTAAGTTGAGGAAGCTTAGGGAACAAATGGATTTGTTAGTTAAAAATAGGAGAGGAGAGTTATTAAATGAAGAGTTAGAGGTATCGGGAAGATAGAGGGAATGTTTTGAGGAATTATTAAATGTTGATGAAGATAGGGAAGCTGTGATTTCGTGTATAGGGCAAGGAGGAATAACATCTTATAGGAGTGAGGAAGAGCAAGTTGTGAGTGTTGGGGAAGTTCGCGAGGCAGTAGGTAGAATGAAAGGAGGTAAGGCAGCTGGGATTGAAGGGATAAAGACAGAAATGTTAAAAGCAGGTGGGGATATAATTTTGGAGTAGTTGGTGCTATTATTTAATAAACGTATGGAAGAGGGTAAGGTACCTAGGGATTGGCAGAGAGCGTGCATAGTTCCTTTGTATAAAGGCAAAGGGGACAAAAGAGAGTGCAAAAATTATAGGGGAATAAGTCTGTTGAGTATATCTGATAAAGTGCATGGTAGAGTTATTATTGAAAGAATTAAGAGTAAGACGGAGAGTAGGACAGCAGATGAACAAGGATGCTTTTGTAAAGGTAAGGGGTGTGTAGACTAAGTGTTTGCAGTGAAACATATAGGTGAACTGTATTTAGATAACGGTAAAGAGGTTTTTGTGGCATTTATGAATTTGGAAAAGGCGTATGATAGGGTGGATAGGGGGCAATGTGGCAGATGTTGCAGATGTATGGTGTAGGAGGTAGGTTACTGAAAGCAGTGAAAAGTTTTTATGAGGATAGTGAGTCTCAGGTTAGAGTACGTAGGAGAGAGGGAGATTATTTCCCAGTAAAAGTTGGCCTCAGACAATGATGTGTGATGTCACCATGATTGTTCAATATATTTATAGATGGAGCTGTAAGAGAAGTGAATGCTACGGTCTTGGCAAGAGGTGTGGGGTTAAAAGATAAAGAATCTAATACAAAGTGGGAGTTGTCACAGTTGCTCTTTGCTGATGACATTGTGCTTTTGGGATATCCTGAAGAGAAGTTGCAGAGGTTGGTGGATAGGTTTGGTAGGGTATGTAAAAGATGGAAATTAAAAGTGAATATAGGAAAGAGTAAGGTAATGAGGATAACAAAAAGATTAGGTGACGAAAGATTGGTTATCAGATTGGAAAGAGTATGGAGGAGGTGAATGTAATCAGATATTTAGGAGTGGACATGTCAGCAGATGGGTCTATAAAGGATGAGGTGGATCATAGAATTAATGAGGGGAAATGGGTGAGTGGTGCACTTAGGAGTCTGTGGAGACAAAGAACTTTGTCCGTGGAAGCAAAGAGGGGATTGTATGAGAGTATAGTTATACCAACACTCTTATATGGGTGTGAAGCATGAGTGATGAATGTTGCAGCGAGGAGAAGGCTGGAGGCAGTGGAGATGTCATGTCTGAGGGCAATGTGTGGTGTGAATATAATGCAAAGAATTCGTAGTTCGGAAATTAGGAGAAGATGTGGGATTACCAAAACTATTATCCAGAGGGCTGAGGAGGAGTTGTTGAGGTGGTTCGGACATGTAGAGAGAATGAAACAAAATAGAATGACTTTGAGAGTGTATAAATCTCAGGTGGAGAGAAGGCGGTGTAGGGGTCGGCTTAGGAAAGGTTGGAGGGAGGGGGTAAAGGAGGTTTTGTGTGCGAGGGGCTTGGACTTCCAGCAGGCATGTGTGAGCGTATTTGATAGGAGTGAATGGAGACAAATGGTTTTTAATACTTGACGTGCTGTTGTAGTGTAAGCAAGGTAACATTTATGAAGGGGTTCAGGGAAACCGGCAGGCCGGACTTGAGTCCTGGAGATGGGAAGTACAGTGTCTACACTCTGAAAGAGGGGTGTTAATGTTGCAGTTTTATAACTGTAGTGTAAGCGCACCTCTAGCAAGACAGTGATGGAGTGAATGATGGAAGTTTTTCTTTTTCAGGCCACCCTGCCTTGGTGGGAAACGGCCGATGCGTTCGTAATAAAAAATAAAATACAATACTGAGAGACTGCTAAGTTAGGCACACGGGCAACACTGTGTCTCTGATGCCTGAGACGCTTATGCAACACTTAGCTATCTTTATTGAGGAAACGTGTCGCCATAAGTGGCTTAATCAGTCATATACAAAGAAGAATGATAAAGATCAGGAGTTTGAGATCCCTCAGTCAAAACTGAGAGACTGACTACCTCAGTCATTCTCCACTTTTCCCCTAGATGTAATTTATCTTTTAAAATCGACTGATAAAAAGCCTGCAGGGCAGGCGAAACGTTGTTTAAAAAAAGGGCACCTCTTTTTTACCCCCATAGTTTTAAATTCCCCCAAGGGTTTCAGTATTTTTTGTTTCCCCTTCTGGTTTTCAAAGCTTTTAAAACCCTGAGAATGATTTTGTTTCGGTTTAAACCTTTGACGTTTAGTGTCCATTTACGGAAGGTTGAATTGATGGGGTTTGAGTAAGGGCAGGGGGCAGTTTCATGTTAGCAAGTGGCAGTTTGTAAAAGGGGTTTTTTGGGGGGGTTTTAGGTAGAGTTTTGTCAGTGAAATGCAGGTGCAGTTTGTCAGTGTATAGGCAGGTGGCAGTTTGTAGTGTATAGCAGGTGGCAGTTTGTTCAGTGTTAGGCAGGTGCAGTTTGTCGTGTGGCGGTGGCGTTTGTCAGGTATGGCAGGTGGCAGTTTGTCAGTGTTGGGGGGGCGGGTGGCGTTTGTTCGTGTGTAGGGGGGGGCTTTGCAGTGTTAGGCAGGGGGCTTTTGTCAGTGTATGGCGGGTGGCAGTTTGTCAGGTATAGGCAGGGGCATTTTGTCAGTGTATAGGCAGGTGGCAGTTTGTCAGTGAAGGGCGGGTGGCAGTTTGTCGGGTGAGGCAGGTGGCAGTTTGTCAGTGTTGGGCGGGGTGGCAGTTTGTCAGTGTTGGGCAGGTGGCAGTTTGTCAGTGTTAGCGGGTGGCGTTTGTCATGAAAGGGCGGGTGCAGTTTGTCGTTTTATCAGGTGGCAGTTTGCAGTTTGGGAAGGGGGCAGTTTGTCAGGTATGGGCAGTGGCAGTTTGTCAGTGTATGGCAGGGGCGTTTGTCATGTATAGGGGGGGTGGCAGGTTGTCATTTTGTACGGGCAGGTGGCAGTTTGTCTTTTATGGGCAGGTGGCAGTTTGTCAGTGTAAAGCAGGTGGCATTTTGTCAGTGTAGACGGGGGCCCGTTTGTCGTGTTAGGAAAGGTGGCATTTGTCGTGTATGACGGGTGGCTTTGTAAAGGTATAGGCGGGGGCTTTTGTCAGTTATAGACAGGTGGCATTTGTCAGTGAAGACAGGTGGCTTTTGTCGTGTATAGCGGGTGGCTTTTGTCTGATAGACGGGTGGCATTTTTGTCGCGTGTGAAAAAAATTGAGGCCTTGATTTCCATACGCTTCTTATGAAAAATAATAATGATAAAAAAAATAAAATAAAAATAATTAATTAATATTTATTTAATAATAATTTTATTTTTTTATTATTTTTTATTATTATTATTATTATTATTTTATTATTTTATTATTATTTTTATTATTACGTTTGTTCCTCATTCCGTCAGCGAGTCGCCCAAAACCCCCGTTTAAAGTTAAAGGGGGTTGATTCTTGAATTTCTGAATTTCAATTTCCCCCCCAAACCCATTACAGTTAAGCCCAGTAACACAATTACAAAAAACTGGGGGTAACTTTGGGGCGAGAACAAAAGTTGCCCTCTCTTAAATTGCTGGAAAAGCATATAACAGCATTACTGACCTGACTATAGCATGCGTTATATTATATATATATTATATTATATATATATATAATTTTATTATATATAATATATATTAAAATATTTATATTTAAAATTTAATATATAAACTTTTTTTTTTTTCAAAAAATCCGCCGCCCCCACGGAGGCAGGTGACCCAAAAAAGAAAAAAAAACCCCAAAAAGAAAATACTTTCATATCATTAAACCTTTTCACCACACTCACACATTTCATGCTTTTGCAGAGGTGCTCAGAAAAAACGTTAAAAGCATAACATATAAAGATACAAACATATCCCTCCAAATGCCAATATCCCAAACCCCTCCTTTAAGTGCAGGCATTGATTTCCCCCATTTCCAGGACTAAAGCCCCCGGACTATATGAAAATAACGGTTTCCCGAATCCCTTCACTAAATATTACCCTGCTCCACTCCAACAATGTCAGGTTCCAAGTTAAAATTTTGGCCCCATTCACTCCTAAAACCCCTCATGCACGCTTGTGAAGTCCAAACCCCTCGCCCCCCCAAAAACCCCCTTTACCCCCTCTTTCCAACCCTTTCGAGGAGACCCCTACCCCTTTTCCTTCCCCCAAGACTTTTTAAAGCTTTCCCTGTTTCTTCTTTTTATCCATTTTCTAAATGACCAAACCCCTAACAACCCTCTTTACCCTCTGCTAATGTTTTATAAACTCCAAATTTCTCCCAATTTCCAACTTGGGAATTTTTTGTAATATTTTCACCACACATTCCCCTTGACAGGACATCTCCCTGCCTCCAACCCTCTCCTCGCGCTGCATTACCACCCCAAACTTCACACCCAAATTTAAAAGTGTTGGTACTACTATACTTTTTACTTCCCCTTTTTTGCCCCATAATAACGTTTTTTGACTCCACAATACCCAACGCACCACCACCTTTTTTCCCTCATCAATTCTAGATTAACCCCATCCCTTTATAAATCCATCCCCCGAAGTCAATCCCCAAATATTTAAACATTCACTTCTTTTTCCCCCTTACTCCTCCTCCCCAATTTGATATCAATTTTGCTTTTTAAAAATTTTATACCCCCATCACCTTTTCTCTTTTCTTGTTCACTTTAAAAAAAATTTTTACCTTTACACCATTTTCAAACTCATCACTAACCTTTTTCAATTTTCTTTAGAATCTCCCATAAGCCAGTATCATCTGCAAAAAATAACTGTGTCAATTCCCCTTTTGAAATTTATTCCCCAAATTTAATCCCAAACCCCCCTCCCCAACCCCTAGCTTTCTTCTTTTCAACCCCCTTAAAATATATTAAACAACCATGGTGACATTACACATCCCTGTCTAAGCCTACTTTTATCGGGGAAATATTTCCCTCTCTTTTACAACCTAACCTGAGCCTCACTATCCCATAAAAGCTCTTTACAGCTTTAGTAACTTCCACCTTTCCCATAAACTTTCAACATCTGCCACATGCTCCTCTATCCACCTTCATTGCCTTTTTTAAATTTTTATATATATAATTTATATTATTTTTAATATATTTTATATATATTATAATTTTTATATATAAATATTTTTTTTTTTTTTTTTTTCACACCGGCCGATTCCCCCCAAGGCAGGGTGGCCCGAAAAAGAAAAACTTTCCCATCTTTCACCCATCACTGTCTTCCCAGAAGGGGTGCTTTACCTACGTTTTTAAACTGCAACATTAACACCCCCCCTTTCAGATGCGGCCCCACTGTATTTCCCCATCTCCAGGACTCAAGTCCGGGCCCCTGCCGGTTTCCCTGAATCCCTTCTAAATGTTTTTTGCCCCAACTCCAACACACGTCAAGTATTAAAAAACCCATTTGTCTCCATTCACCCCTATCAAAACGCTCAAGCATCCCTGCTGGAAGCCAAAGCCCCTCGCAACAAAACCTCCTTTCCCCTCCTCCCCCTTTTCCTACCGACCCCTCCCCCGCCTTCCTTCCACAACAGACTGTACACTCTTAAAGTCTTTCTGTTTCGCCCCATTCTCTTACATTCCGAACCACCTCAACAACCCTTTCCCTCACCCTCTGGACAACAGTTTTGGAACCCCGCACCCCCTCCAAACTTCCAAACTCGAATTTTCTGCATTTTATTCACACCACCCCATTGCCCCCAGACATGAAATCTCCACTGCCTCCACCTTCTCCTCGCTGCAACATTCATCACCCACGCTTCACCCCATATAAGAGCGTTTGGGAAAACTTTAAATCTCTACATTCCCCCCTTTTTTTCCTCCAAGGACAAAATTTTTTGTCTCCCCAACTCCTAATGCACCACTATCTTTTTTTTCCCCATCAATTCTAGATTCACCTCATCTTTTATAGACCCATCCGCGACACGTCCACTCCCAAAAATCTGAATACTTCACCTCCTCCATTTCTCTCTCCCTCCAACTGTTTTTTAATCTTTTATCACCTAACTTTTTTTTATCCTCATAACCCTTTTCTTTCCCTTTTTCCCTTTTTTTTTCTTTTTTTGCCACCACCAAATTTATCCACCAAACCTGCAAAATTCTCTTAAATCTCCCAAGAGCACAGTGTCATCAGCAAAGACGCGTGACAACTCCCACTTTGTGTGTGATTCTTTTTTTTTAACTCCACGCCTCTTGCCAAGACCCTCCCCATTTCTTCTTTACAACCCCTCTATAAATATATTAAAAAACCCAGGGGTTTACATCCACACCTTTTTCTAAGGCCTCTTTTACGGGGAAAAAATTTCCCCTCTTTCCTAATACTCAAACTTGAGCCTCACTTCCTCGAAAAACTTTTCATGCTATATATATATATTATATTATATATATATATTTATATATATATATTATATATATGCAATAAGAATTTTTTTGGGGACTACTCCTTTTGTAAGGGAAACTATGAAAGAAATACCCCAAAAGGGAAAGGGAATAAAAAGGGCTTAGACTCACCTCCAGTCAACCCCCAAAACAAAAAAAACACCTGACGCGGAATAATAGGGACTCAAAGAAAAGAGGAACACTGCAGTAGGTCCGCGGGTCCAACTAAAAGGGGTCCTACGACAACCCACCAAAAAAATCATTCTCCCCTAAGAAAATAAGGTTTTTTATTTGCCCAATGTTTTATTAAACCGAACCAAATTTTTAATTAAAAATGAATTAATTTTACAAACCTAAAGAAATATTCTATTTTTTTCCCAAAACTGCTTTTTTGAAAAAAGATTCAATTATATTTCGTAAACCATGGACTTGCTTGATACAATTTTCTAAATTTTTTAAAAATCAATTGGATGGTTAAAACTCTTACATGAAAAAATAGAGATTAAATTTTGCCCAGTTTAATGTTATTTTTGTTGTTTTAATCTAAAGTTCGCAAATTTTTTTCAAGGAATCTTATAAAAACATCCGTCAGCTTTTGGGGGGGAAATTTTTTACCAAAAGTTTTTTTTACTGTTCAAAATTTTTAAAAACAAATTTAATTTAAAAGTCTTTAAAAAAGAAGGCATATCAACAATTTTCTGGGAAGGGAACCCCAAAATATTTTTTAGTTGAATAAGGGTTTGGGTTTTCCCCTTTTTGGGTTTTAAAAAGTATTTCTAGCAATTTTAAATGATTTATCAATTACATTTCTCGGGTATTTAAGATCATTGGCTATTTCATAAATTTTGGATATTTCTTCATCTATGAACTCTTGACTACAAATACGTAAAGCTCTCAAAAACATTGAGAGCTTTACGTCAACCACCATCACTGCTCCCTGCAGTCAACCAGACAGGTATACTGACGACCACATCTCCATCAGTGCTCCCTGCAGTCAACCAGACAGGTGTACTGACGACCACATCTCCATCACAGCTCCCTGCAGTCAACCAGACAGGTGTACTGACGACCACATCTCCATCAGTGCTCCCTGCAGTCAACCAGACAGGTATACTGACGACCACATCTCCATCAGTGCTCCCTGCAGTCAACCAGACAGGTGTACTGACGACCACATCTCCATCACAGCTCCCTGCAGTCAACCAGACAGGTGTACTGACGACCACATCTCCATCAGTGCTCCCTGCAGTCAACCAGACAGGTATACTGACGACCACATCTCCATCAGTGCTCCCTGCAGTCAACCAGACAGGTGTACTGACGACCACATCTCCATCACAGCTCCCTGCAGTCAACCAGACAGGTGTACTGACGACCACATCTCCATCAATGCTCCCTGCAGTCAACCAGACAGGTGTACTGACGACCACATCCCCATCACAGCTCCCTGCAGTCAACCAGAGAGGTGTACTGACGACCACATCTCCATCAGTGCTCCCTGCAGTCAACCAGACAGGTATACTGACAACCACATCTCCATCAGTGCTCCCTGCAGTCAACCAGACAGGTGTACTGACGACCGCATCTCCATCACAGCTCCCTGCAGTCAACCAGAGAGGTGTACTGACGACCACATCTCCATCAGTGCTCTCTGCAGTCAACCAGACAGGTGTACTGACGACCTCATCTCCATCAATGCTCCCTGCAGTCAACCAGACAGGTGTACTGACGACCACATCTCCATCAATGCTCCCTGCAGTCAACCAGACAAGTGTACTGACGACCACATCTCCATCAATACTACCTGCAGTCAACCAGACAGGTGTACGCACGACTACATCTCCATCAGTGCTCCCTGCAGTCAACCAGACAGGTGTACTGACGACCACATCTCCATCAATGCTCCCTGCAGTCAACCAGACAGGTGTACGCACGACATCTCCATCAGTGCTCCCTGCAGCCAACCAGACAGGTGTACTGACGACCACATCTCCATCAATGCTCCCTGCAGTCAACCAGACAGGTGTGCTGACGACCACATCTCCATCAGTGCTCTCTGCAGTCAATCAGACAGGTGTACTGATGACCTCATCTCCATCAATGCTCCCTGCAGTCAACCAGACAGATGTACGCACGACCACATCTCCATCAGTGCTCCCTGCAGTCAACCAAACAGGTGTACTGACGACCACATCTCCATCACAGCTCCCTGCAGTCAACCAGACAGGTATACTGACGACCACATCTCCATCAATGCTCCCTGCAGTCAACCAGACAGGTGTACTGACGACCGCATCTCCATCACAGCTCCCTGCAGTCAACCAGAGAGGTATACTGATGACCACATCTCCATCAGTGCTCTCTGCAGTCAACCAGATAGGTGCACTGACGACCTCATCTCCATCAATGCTCCCTTCAGTCAACCAGACAGGTGTACTGACGACCACATCTCCATCAATGCTCCCTGCAGTCAACCAGACAAGTGTACTGACGACCACATCTCCATCAATGCTCCCTGCAGTCAACCAGACAGGTGTACGCACGACCACATCTCCATCAGTGCTCCCTGCAGTCAACCAGACAGGTGTACTGACGACCACATCTCCATCAATGCTCCCTGCAGTCCACCAGACAGGTGTACTGACGACCACATCTCCATCAGTGCTCCCTGCAGTCAACCAGACAGGTGTACTGACGACCACATCTCCATCAATGCTCCCTGCAGTCAACCAGACAGGTGTACGCACGACCACATCTCCATCAGTGCTCCCTGCAGTCAAGCAGACAGATGTACTGACGACCACATCTCCATCAATGCTCCCTGCAGTCAACCAGACAGGTGTACTGACGACCACATCTCCATCAGTGCTCCCTGCAGTCAACCAGACAGGTGTACTGACGACCACATCTCCATCAATGCTCCCTGCAGTCAACCAGACAGGTGTACGCACGACCACATCTCCATCAGTGCTCCCTGCAGTCAACCAGACAGGTGTACTGACGACCACATATCCATCAATGCTCCCTGCAGTCAACCAGACAGGTGTACGCACGACCACATCTCCATCACAGCTCCCTGCAGTCAACCAGACAGGTGTACTGACGACCACATCTCCATCAATGCTCCCTGCAGTCAACCAGACAGGTGTACTGACGACCACATCCCCATCACAGCTCCCTGCAGTCAACCAGACAGGTGTACTGACGACCACATCTCCATCAGTGCTCCCTGCAGTCAACCAGACAGGTATACTGACAACCACATCTCCATCAGTGCTCCCTGCAGTCAACCAGACAGGTGTACTGACGACCGCATCTCCATCACAGCTCCCTGCAGTCAACCAGAGAGGTTTACTGACGACCACATCTCCATCAGTGCTCTCTGCAGTCAACCAGATAGGTGTACTGACGACCTCATCTCCATCAATGCTCCCTGCAGTCAACCAGACAGGTGTACTGACGACCACATCTCCATCAATGCTCCCTGCAGTCAACCAGACAAGTGTACTGACGACCACATCTCCATCAATGCTCTCTGCAGTCAACCAGAAAGGTGTACGCACGACCACATCTCCATCAGTGCTCCCTGCAGTCAACCAGACAGGTGTACTGACGACCACATCTCCATCAATGCTCCCTGCAGTCCACCAGACAGGTGTACTGACGACCACATCTCCATCAGTGCTCCCTGCAGTCAACCAGACAGGTGTACTGACGACCACATCTCCATCAATGCTCCCTGCAGTCAACCAGAAAGGTGTACGCACGACCACATCTCCATCAGTGCTCCCTGCAGTCAAACAGACAGGTGTACTGACGACCACATCTCCATCAATGCTCCCTGCAGTCAACCAGACAGGTGTACTGACGACCACATCTCCAGCAGTGCTCCCTGCAGTCAACCAGACAGGTGTACTGACGACCACATCTCCATCAATGCTCCCTGCAGTCAACCAGACAGGTGTACGCACGACCACATCTCCATCAGTGCTCCCTGCAGTCAACCAGACAGGTGTACTGACGACCACATATCCATCAATGCTCCCTGCAGTCAACCAGACAGGTGTACTGACGACCACATCTCCATCACAGCTCCCTGCAGTCAACCAGACAGGTGTACTGACGACCACATCTCCATCAATGCTCCCTGCAGTCAACCAGACAGGTGTACTGACGACCACATCCCCATCACAGCTCCCTGCAGTCAACCAGACAGGTGTACTGACGACCACATCTCCATCAGTGCTCCCTGCAGTCAACCAGACAGGTATACTGACAACCACATCTCCATCAGTGCTCCCTGCAGTCAACCAGACAGGTGTACTGACGACCGCATCTCCATCACAGCTCCCTGCAGTCAACCAGAGAGGTGTACTGACGACCACATCTCCATCAGTGCTCTCTGCAGTCAACCAGACAGGTGTACTGACGACCTCACCTCCATCAATGCTCCCTGCAGTCAACCAGACAGGTGTACTGACGACCACATCTCCATCAATGCTCCCTGCAGTCAACCAGACAAGTGTACTGACGACCACATCTCCATCAATACTCCCTGCAGTCAACCAGACAGGTGTACGCACGACTACATCTCCATCAGTGCTCCCTGCAGTCAACCAGACAGGTGTACTGACGACCACATCTCCATCAATGCTCCCTGCAGTCAACCAGACAGGTATACGCACGACATCTCCATCAGTGCTCCCTGCAGCCAACCAGACAGGTGTACTGACGACCACATCTCCATCAATGCTCTCTGCAGTCAACCAGACAGGTGTGCTGACGACCACATCTCCATCAGTGCTCTCTGCAGTCATTCAGACAGGTGTACTGATGACCTCATCTCCATCAATGCTCCCTGCAGTCAACCAGACAGATGTACGCACGACCACATCTCCATCAGTGCTCCCTGCAGTCAACCAGACAGGTGTACTGACGACCACATCTCCATCACAGCTCCCTGCAGTCAACCAGACAGGTATACTGACGACCACATCTCCATCAATGCTCCCTGCAGTCAACCAGACAGGTGTACTGACGACCGCATCTCCATCACAGCTCCCTGCAGTCAACCAGAGAGGTGTACTGACGACCACATCTCCATGAGTGCTCTCTGCAGTCAACCAGACAGGTGTACTGACGACCTCATCTCCATCAATGCTCCCTGCAGTCAACCAGACAGGTGTACTGACGACCACATCTCCTTCAATACTCCCTGCAGTCAACCAGACAGGTGTACGCACGACTACATCTCCATCAGTGCTCCCTGCAGTCAACCAGACAGGTGTACTGACGACCACATCTCCATCAATGCTCCCTGCAGTCAACCAGACAGGTGTACGCACGACATCTCCATCAGTGCTCCCTGCTGCCAACCAGACAGGTGTTCTGACGACCACATCTCCATCAATGCTCCCTGCAGTCAACCAGACAGGTTTGCTGACGACCACATCTCCATCAGTGCTCTCTGCAGTCAATCAGACAGGTGTACTGATGACCTCATCTCCATCAATGCTCCCTGCAGTCAACCAGACAGATGTACGCACGACCACATCTCCATCAGTGCTCCCTGCAGTCAACCAGACAGGTGTACTGACGACCACATCTCCATCACAGCTCCCTGCAGTCAACCAGACAGGTATACTGACGACCACATCTCCATCAATGCTCCCTGCAGTCAACCAGACAGGTGTACTGACGACCGCATCTCCATCACAGCTCCCTGCAGTCAACCAGAGAGGTATACTGACGACCACTTCTCCATCAGTGCTCTCTGCAGTCAACCAGATAGGTGTACTGACGACCTCATCTCCATCAATGCTCCCTGCAGTCAACCAGACAGGTGTACTGACGACCACATCTCCATCAATGCTCCCTGCAGTCAACCAGACAAGTGTACTGACGACCACATCTCCATCAATGCTCCCTGCAGTCAACCAGACAGGTGTACGCACGACCACATCTCCATTAGTGCTCCCTGCAGTCAACCAGACAGGTGTACTGACGACCACATCTCCATCAATGCTCCCTGCAGTCCACCAGACAGGTGTACTGACGACCACATCTCCATCAGTGCTCCCTGCAGTCAACCAGACAGGTGTACTGACGACCACATCTCCATCAATGCTCCCTGCAGTCAACCAGACAGGTGTACGCACGACCACATCTCCATCAGTGCTCCCTGCAGTCAAACAGACAGGTGTACTGACGACCACATCTCCATCAATGCTCCCTGCAGTCAACCAGACAGGTGTACTGACGACCACATCTCCATCAGTGCTCCCTGCAGTCAACCAGACAGGTGTACGCACGACCACATCTCCATCAGTGCTCCCTGCAGCCAACCAGACAGGTGTACTGACGACCACATCTCCATCAATGCTCCCTGCAGTCAACCAGACAGGTGTGCTGACGACCACATGTCCATCAGTGCTCTCTGCAGTCAGTCAGACAGGTGTACTGATGACCTCATCTCCATCAATGCTCCCTGCAGTCAACCAGACAGGTGTACGCACGACCACATCTCCATCAGTGCTCCCTGCAGTCAACCAGACAGGTGTACTGACGACCACATCTCCATCACAGCTCCCTGCAGTCAACCAGACAAGTATATTGACGGCCACATCTCCATCAATGCTCCCTGCAGTCAACCAGACAGGTGTACTGACGACCGCATCTCCATCACAGCTCCCTGCAGTCAACCATAGAGGTGTACTGACGACCACATCTCCATCAGTGCTCTCTGCAGTCAACCAGATAGGTGTACTGACGAATTCATCTCCATCAATGCTCCCTGCAGTCAACCAGACAGGTGTACGCACGACCACATCTCCATCAGTGCTCCCTGCAGTCAACCAGACAGGTGTACTGACGACCACATCTCCATCAATGTTCCCTGCAGTCAACCAGACAGGTGTACTGACGACCACATCTCCATCAGTGCTCCCTGCAGTCAACCAGACAGGTGTATTGACGACCACATCTCCATCAATATTCCCTGCAGTCAACCAGACAGGTGTATGCACGACCACATCTCCATCAGTGCTCCCTGCAGTCAACCAGACAGGTGTACTGATGACCACCTCTCCATCAGTGCTCCCTGCAGTCAACCAGACAGGTGTACTGACGACCACATCCCCATCACAGCTCACTGCAGTCAACCAGACAGGTGTACTGAAGACCACATCCCCATCACAGCTCCCTGCAGTCAACCAGACAGGTGTACTGACGACCACATCTCCATCAATGCTCCCTGCAGTCAACCAGACAGGTGTACTGACGACCACATCTCCATCAATGCTCTCTGCAGTCAACCAGACAGGTGTAATGACGACCGCATCTCCATCACAGCTCCCTGCAGTCAACCAGACAGGTGTACTGACGACCACATCTCCATCAATGCTCCCTGCAGTCAACCAGACAGGTGTACTGACGACCACATCTCCATCAGTGCTCCCTGCAGTCAACCAGACAGGTGTACTGACGACCACATCTCCATCAATGCTCCCTGCAGTCAACCAGACAGGTGTACTGACGACCACATCTCCATCAATGCTCCCTGCAGTCAACCAGACAGGTGTACTGACGACCACATCTCCATCAGTGCTCCCTGCAGTCAACCAGACAGGTGTACTGACGACCGCATCTCCATCACAGCTCCCTGCAGTCAAACAGACAGGTATACTGACAACCACATCTCCATCAGTGCTCCCTGCAGTCAACCAGACAGGTGTACTGACGACCGCATCTCCATCACAGCTCCCTGCTGTCAACCAGACAGGTGTACTGACGACCACATCTCCATCAATGCTCCCTGCAGTCAACCAGACAGGTGTACTGACGACCGCATCTCCATCACAGCTCCCTGCTGTCAACCAGACAGGTGTACTGACGACCACATCTCCATCAATGCTCCCTGCAGTCAACCAGACAGGTGTACTGACGACCACATCTCCATCAATGCTCCCTGCATTCAACCAGACAGGTGTACTGACGACCACATCTCCATCAATGCTCCCTGCAGTCAACCAGACAGGTGTACTGACGACCACATCTCCATCAATGCTCCCTGCAGTCAACAAGACAGGTGTACTGACGACCACATCTCCATCAATGCTCCCTGCAGTCAACCAGACAGGTGTACTGATGACCACATCTCCATCAATATTCCCTGCAGTGAACCAGACAAGTGTACTGACGACCACATCTCCATCAGTGCTCCCTGCAGTCAACCAGACAGGTGTACTGACGACCACATCTCCATCAATGCTCCCTGCAGTCAACCAGACAGGTGTACTGACGACCACATCTCCATCAATGCTCCCTGCAGTCAACCAGACAGGTGTACTGACGACCACATCTCCATCAGTGCTCCCT
The DNA here is from genome assembly GCF_026875155.1 of Cherax quadricarinatus. Taxonomy (NCBI): domain Eukaryota; kingdom Metazoa; phylum Arthropoda; class Malacostraca; order Decapoda; family Parastacidae; genus Cherax; species Cherax quadricarinatus. The sequence goes on from NC_069399.1 coordinate 103,061,235, forward strand.
GCAGTCAACCAGAGAAGTGTACTGACGACCACATCTCCATCAATGCTCCCTGCAGTCAACCAGACAAGTGTACTGACGACCACATCTCCATCAATGCTCCCTGCAGTCAACCAGACAAGTGTACTGACGACCACATCTCCATCAGTGCTCCCTGCAGTCAACCAGACAGGTGTACTGACGACCACATCTCCATCACAGCTCCCTGCAGTCAACCAGACAGGTGTACTGACGACCACATCTCCATCAATGCTCCCTGCAGTCAACCAGACAAGTGTACTGACGACCACATCTCCATCAGTGCTCCCTGCAGTCAACCAGACAAGTGTACTGACGACCACATCTCCATCAATGCTCCCTGCAGTCAACCAGACAGGTGTACTGACGACCACATCTCCATCAATGCTCCCTGCAGTCAACCAGACAGGTGTACTGACGACCACATCTCCATCAATGCTCCCTGCAGTCAACCAGACAGGTGTACTGACGACCGCATCTCCATCAGTGCTCCCTGCAGTCAACCAGACAAGTGTACTGACGACCACATCTCCATCAATGCTCCCTGCAGTCAACCAGACAGGTGTACGCACGACTACATCTCCATCAGTGCTCCCTGCAGTCAAACAGACAGGTGTACTGACGACCACATCTCCATCAATGCTCCCTGCAGTCAACCAGACAGGTGTACGCACGACCACATCTCCATCAGTGCTCCCTGCAGTCAACCAGACAAGTGTACTGACGACCACATCTCCATCAATGCTCCCTGCAGTCAACCAGACAGGTGTACGCACGACCACATCTCCATCAGTGCTCCCTGCAGTCAACCAGACAAGTGTACTGACGACCACATCTCCATCAATGCTCCCTGCAGTCAACCAGACAGGTGTACGCACGACCACATCTCCATCAGTGCTCCCTGCAGTCAACCAGACAGGTGTACTGACGACCGCATCTCCATCAGTGCTCCCTGCAGTCAACCAGACAGGTGTACGCACGACCACATCTCCATCAGTGCTCCCTGCAGTCAACCAGACAAGTGTACTGACGACCACATCTCCATCAATGCTCCCTGCAGTCAACCAGACAGGTGTACGCACGACCACATCTCCATCAGTGCTCCCTGCAGTCAACCAGACAGGTGTACTGACGACCGCATCTCCATCAGTGCTCCCTGCAGTCAACCAGACAGGTGTGCGCACGACCACATCTCCATCAGTGCTCCCTGCAGTCAACCAGACAAGTGTACTGACGACCACATCTCCATCAATGCTCCCTGCAGTCAACCAGACAGGTGTACTGACGACCACATCTCCATCAATGCTCTCTGCACTCAACCAGACAAGTGTACTGACGACCACATCTCCATCAATGCTCTCTGCAGTCAACCAGACAGGTGTACTGACGACCACATCTCCATCAATGCTCCCTGCAATCAACCAGACAGGTGTACGCACGACCACATCTCCATCAGTGCTCCCTGCAGTCAACCAGACAAGTGTACTGACGACCACATCGCCATCAATGCTCCCTGCAGTCAACCAGACAGGTGTACTGACGACCACATCTCCATCAATGCTCTCTGCAGTCAACCAGACAAGTGTACTGACGACCACATCTCCATCACAGCTCCCTGCAGTCAACCAGACTGGTGTACTGACGACCACATCTGTATCACTCAGTGCGTTGAAGGATCCACACATGCTTACAGTTCCACTTAAGTACGTATAAAGTAAATAATCATCTAGCTTGGTACATAAGTAAGTGTTTCTCACAGTCACTTGAGCGACAAAATCAATCACTCTGAGATATATACAATTATTATATATAAATACTGTTTAATTGAAATTTGGACAACATTTAATTTTGAAGAAAATAATAAACTGGAGCAGTGATCCTGAAGTGACTTACAGGACTGAAGTTACTGGAGGAGTGATCCTGAAGTGACTTACAGGACTGAAGTTACTGGAGGAGTGATCCTGAAGTGACTTACAGGACTGAAGTTACTGGAGCAGTGATCCTGAAGTGACTTATAGGACTGAAGTTACTGAAGCAGTGACCCTGAAGTGACTTACAGGACTGAAGTTACTGGAGCAGTGATCCTGAAGTGACTTACAGGACTGAAGTTACTGGAGCAGTGATCCTGAAGTGACTTACAGGACTGAAGTTACTGGAGCAGTGATCCTGAAGTGACTTACAGGACTGAAGTTACTGGAGCAGTGATCCTGAAGTGACTTACAGGACTGAAGTTACTGGAGCAGTGATCCTGAAGTGACTTACAGGACTGAAGTTACTGGAGCAGTGATCCTGAAGTGACTTACAGGACTGAAGTTACTGGAGCAGTGATCCTGAAGTGACTTACAGGACTGAAGTTACTTGAGCAGTGACCCTGAAGTGACTTACAGGACTGAAGTTACTGGAGCAGTGATCCTGAAGTGACTTACAGGACTGAAGTTACTGGAGCAGTGACCCTGAAGTGACTTACAGGACTGAAGTTACTGGAGCAGTGACCCTGAAGTGACTTACAGGACTGAATATACTGGAGCAGTGACCCTGAAGTGACTTACAGGACTGAAGTTACTGGAGAAGTGATCCTGAAGTGACTTACAGGACTGAAGTTACTGGAGCAGTGGTCCTGAAGTGACTTACAGGACTGAAGTTACTGGAGCAGTGATCCTGAAGTGACTTACAGGACTGAAGTTACTGGAGCAGTGATCCTGAAGTGACTTACAGACTGAAGTTACTGGAGCAGTGATCCTGAAGTGACTTACAGGACTGAAGTTACTGGAGCAGTGATCCTGAAGTGACTTACAGGACTGAAGTTACTGGAGCAGTGACCTGAAGTGACTTACAGGACTGAAGTTACTGGAGCAGTGATCCTGAAGTGACTTACAGGACTGAAGTTACTGGAGCAGTGATCCTGAAGTGACTTACAGGACTGAAGTTACTGGAGCAGTGACCCTGAAGTGACTTACAGGACTGAAGTTACTGGAGCAGTGATCCTGAAGTGACTTACAGGACTGAAGTTACTGGAGCAGTGATCCTGAAGTGACTTATAGGACTGAAGTTACTGGAGCAGTGATCCTGAAGTGACTTACAGGACTGAAGTTACTGGAGCAGTGACCCTGAAGTGACTTACAGGACTGAAGTTACTGGAGAAGTGATCCTGAAGTGACTTACAGGACTGAAGTTACTGGAGCAGTGATCCTGAAGTGACTTACAGGACTGAAGTTACTGGAGCAGTGACCCTGAAGTGACTTACAGGACTGAAGTTACTGGAGCAGTGATCCTAAAGTGACTTACAGGACTGAAGTTACTGGAGCAGTGATCCTGAAGTGACTTACAAGACTGAAGTTACTGGAGCAGTGACCCTGAAGTGACTTACAGGACTGAAGTTACTGGAGAAGTGATCCTGAAGTGACTTACAGGACTGAAGTTACTGGAGAAGTGATCCTGAAGTGACTTACAGGACTGAAGTTACTGGAGAAGTGATCCTGAAGTGACTTACAGGACTGAAGTTACTGGAGAAGTGATCCTGAAGTGACTTACAGGACTGAAGTTACTGGAGAAGTGATCCTGAAGTGACTTACAGGACTGAAGATACTGGAGAAGTGATCCTGAAGTGACTTACAGGACTGAAGTTACTGGAGAAGTGACCTTGAAGTGACAAAGAAGACTGAAGTTGCTGGAGAAGTGATCTTGAAGTGACTTACAAGACTGAAGTTACTGGAGAAGTGATCTTGAAGGGATTTACAAGACTGAAATTAATGGTAAAGTGAAGCATGGTTAACACATGTTAATGTTAGTGAGGGAGTGGACCACTGGACCATCAGTCACCCACTATAATAGTAGCAGTGGACCACTGGACCATCACTCACACACTACAATAATAGAAGTGGACCACTGGACCATCACTCGCACACTATAATAGTAGCAGTGGACCACTGGACCATCAGTCACCCACTATAATAGTAGCAGTGGACCACTGGACCATCACTCACGCTCTACAATAATAGCAGTGGACCACTGGACCATCACTCACACTATAATAGTAGCAGTGGACCACTGGACCATCACTCACACACTACAATAATAGCAGTGGACCACTGGACCATCACTCACACACTATAATAGTAGCAGTGGACCACTGGACCATCACTCACACACTACAATAATAGCAGTGGACCACTGGACCATCACTCATGCACTACGATAATTGCAGTGGACCATTGGACCATCACTCACACTACTATAATAGCAGTGGACCAGTGGACCATCACACACACTACAATAACAGCAGTGGATCACTGGACCATCACTCACGCACTACAATAGTAACAGTGGTCCACATGACCATCACTCACACACTACAATAATAGCAGTGGACCACTGGACCATCACTCGCACACTATAATAGTAGCAGTGGACCACTGGACCATCACTCACACACTATAATAGTAGCAGTGGACCACTGGACCATCACTTACACACTATAACAGTAGCAGTGGACCACTGGACCATCACTCGCACACTATAATAGTAGCAGTGGACCACTGGACCATCTTTCACACACACTACAATAGTAGCAGTGGACCACGAAGACCACCCATACTGCAATAATAGTAGTGGACCATAAGGACTATCAACCAAGCACTAGAACCCTAGCAGCACTAGCCACTAGAACCCTAGCAGCACCAGCGACTAGACCCCTAGCAACACCAGCCACTAGAACCCTAGCAGGACCAATCACTAGAACTCTAGCAGCACCAGCAACTAGAACCCTAGCAACAGCTGGAGTTTCTGCTGGTGTTTTGCTGGAGTGAGGCTGAACACGTCACCCTCAGCTCCCTGAGTGAGGCTGAACACGTCACCCTCAGCTCCCTGAGTGAGGCTGAACACGTCACCCTCAGCTCCCTGAGTGAGGCTGAACACGTCACCCTCAGCTCCCTGAGTGAGGCTGAACACGTAACCCTCAGCTCCATGAGTGAGGATGAACACGTCACCCTCAGCTCCATGAGTGAGGCTGAACACGTCACCCTCAGCTCCCTGAGTGAGGCTGAACACGTCACCCTCAGCTCCATGAGTGAGGCTGAACACGTCACCCTCAGCTCCCTGAGTGAGGCTGAACACGTCACCCTCAGATCCCTCAGTGAGGCTGAACACGTCACCCTCAGCTCCCTGAGTGAAGCTAAACACGTCACTCTCAGCTCCCTGAGTGAAGCTAAACGCGTCACCCTCAGCTCCCTGAGTGAGGCTGAACACGTCACCCTCAGCTCCCTGAGTGAAGCTAAACACGTCACCCTCAGCTCCCTGAGTGAGGCTGAACACGTCACCCTCAGCTCCCTGAGTGAGGTTGAACACGTCACCCTCAGCTCCCTGAGTGAGGCTGAACACGTCACCCTCAGCTCCCTGAGTGAGGCTGAACACGTCACCCTCAGCTCCCTGAGTGAGGCTGAACACGTCACCCTCAGCTCCCTGAGTGAGGATGAACACGTCACCCTCAGCTCCCTGAGTGAGGCTGAACACGTCACCCTCAGCTCCCTGAGTGAAGCTAAACGCGTCACCCTCAGCTCCCTGAGTGAGGCTGAACGCGTCACCCTCAGCTCCCTGAGTGAAGCTAAACACGTCACTCTCAGCTCCCTGAGTGAGGCTGAACACGTCACCCTCAGCTCCCTGAGTGAGGATGAACACGTCACCCTCAGCTCCCTGAGTGAGGCTAAACACGTCACCCTCAGCTCCCTGAGTGAAGCTAAACGCGTCACCCTCAGCTCCCTGAGTGAGGCTGAACACGTCACTCTCAGCTCCCTGAGTGAGGATGAACACGTCACCCTCAGCTCCCTGAGTGAGGCTAAACACGTCACCCTCAGCTCCCTGAGTGAGGCTGAACACGTGACCCTCAGCTCCCTGAGTGAGGGTGAACACGTCACCCTCAGCTCCCTGAGTGAGGCTAAACACGTCACCCTCAGCTCCCTGAGTGAGGGTGAACACGTCACCCTCAGCTCCCTGAGTGAGGCTAAACACGTCACCCTCAGCTCCCTGGGTGAGGGTGAACACGTGACCCTCAGCTCCCTGAGTGAAGCTAAACACGTCACCCTCAGCTCCCTGAGTGAGGGTGAACACGTCACCCTCAGCTCCCTGAGTGAGGCTGAACACGTCACCCTCAGCTCCCTGAGTGAAGCTAAACACGTCACCCTCAGCTCCCTGAGTGAGGCTGAACACGTCACCCTCAGCTCCCTGAGTGAGGCTGAACACGTCACCCTCAGCTCCCTGAGTGAGGCTGAACACGTCACCCTCAGCTCCCTGAGTGAGGCTGAACACGTCACCCTCAGCTCCCTGAGTGAGGCTGAACACTCAACCCTCAGCTCCCTGAGTGAGGATGAACACGTCACCCTCAGCTCCCTGAGTGAGGCTGAACACGTCACCCTCAGCTCCCTGAGTGAAGCTAAACGCGTCACCCTCAGCTCCCTGAGTGAGGCTGAACGCGTCACCCTCAGCTCCCTGAGTGAAGCTAAACACGTCACTCTCAGCTCCCTGAGTGAAGCTAAACGCGTCACCCTCAGCTCCCTGAGTGAGGCTGAACACGTCACCCTCAGCTCCCTGAGTGAAGCTGAACACGTCACCCTCAGCTCCCTGAGTGAGGCTGAACACGTCACCCTCAGCTCCCTGAGTGAGGCTGAACACGTCACCCTCAGCTCCCTGAGTGAAGCTAAACGCGTCACCCTCAGCTCCCTGAGTGAGGCTGAACACGTCACCCTCAGCTCCCTGAGTGAGGATGAACACGTCACCCTCAGCTCCCTGAGTGAGGCTAAACACGTCACCTTCAGCTCCCTGAGTGAAGCTAAACGCGTCACCCTCAGCTCCCTGAGTGAGGCTGAACACGTCACTCTCAGCTCCCTGAGTGAGGATGAACACGTCACCCTCAGCTCCCTGAGTGAGGCTAAACACGTCACCCTCAGCTCCCTGAGTGAGGCTGAACACGTGACCCTCAGCTCCCTGAGTGAGGGTGAACACGTCACCCTCAGCTCCCTGAGTGAGGCTAAACACGTCACCCTCAGCTCCCTGAGTGAGGCTGAACACGTCACCCTCAGCTCCCTGAGTGAGGCTAAACACGTCACCCTCAGCTCCCTGGGTGAGGGTGAACACGTGACCCTCAGCTCCCTGAGTGAAGCTAAACACGTCACCCTCAGCTCCCTGAGTGAGGGTGAACACGTCACCCTCAGCTCCCTGAGTGAGGCTGAAACACGTCACCCTCAGCTCCTGAGTGAGGCTAAACACGTCACCCTCAGCTCCCTGAGTGAGACTAAACACGTCACCCTCAGCTCCCTGAGTGAGGCTGAACACGTCACCCTCAGCTCCCTGAGCGAGGCTAAACACGTCACCCTCAGCTCCCTGAGTGAGACTAAACACGTCACCCTCAGCTCCCTGAGTGAGGCTGAACACGTCACCCTCAGCTCCCTGAGTGAGACTGAACACGTCACCCTCAGCTCCCTGAGTGAGGGTAAACACGTCACCCTCAGCTCCCTGAGTGAGGCTAAACACGTCACCCTCAGCTCCCTGAGTGAGGCCGAACACGTCACCCTCAGCTCCCTGACTGAGACTGAACACGTCACCCTCAGCTCCTGTAGACCAGGTAAAGTGATGTAATAGGGAACTTGTTTTTCGGTGATACATAAGACACGTGTGCAACACTTGCTTATCTTCACTGTGGAAACGTTTCGCTCCACTGTGGCTTCACCAGTCCATGCAAAGAATGTGTCTGTTTATCAACTTGTCGGTTCTCCGACACATTCATCTACTTTATTCTTCAGTGACCCGTGTTGGTTTAGCTTGGACTCAGCATATGGTTGCCAGTAATGATTTTCGTTGAATTTAAGCAGTATTTTCTTTACGCATTCAGCGTCTTGCGTAATCCTGTTTTAACGTCTGCTCTGGCTGCAGGTCGCTGGGATGGAAAAGTCACTGTTATTTTTGCATTAACAGACCCTAAATTTTAGCACCCATATCCAACACATAACAAAAAATTATCCAAAACGTTGGGGATCATCTCCAAGATACGATACTACGTGCCGCAAACTGCCCTTCTCACACTATACCATTCACTTATATATCCATACCTCACCTATGCTATCTGTGCTTGGGGTTCAACTGCAGCAACACACCTAAAGCCAATAATAACCCAACAAAAAGCCGCAGTAAGAATAATCACTAAATCCCATCCCTGGCAACCCCCCCCCCCACTCTTCATAGATCTAAACTTACTCCCTGTTCAGAACATCCACACTTACTACTGTGCAATCTATATCTACAGGACCTTAAATTCCAATATTAACTTTGACCTAAAACGCATTCTTGATAGTTGTGACAGGATCCACAGATATAACACCAGAAACAAACATCTCTATGACATTCTCCGTGTTCGACTAAACCTTTACAAAAATTCAATGTATTTCAAAGGACCTAAAATCTGGAACACCCTACCTGAAAACTCTAGAACTGCAGACACATTCATCACTTTGAAAACTACAGTTAGAAAGCATCTTATCTCCCTGATCCACCATGACAACTAACTACATGATAACCACCTGGTGGTTCAAAATTACACTCACACACCCACTGACTATAAACCCAGAAATACTAATCTTAATCTTAAAATAATAAATCCTAACTAGTCATAAGTTTGCCTATGATACTCCAATATAGACACCTTGTATTGTGCCAAAACAAAAGCATTCACATTGCTAAACTCACAAATTATGATGTAGTCACTTAGCCTTAATACCATAATCTGTAAGGATTTAATGTTAAGAATTAATCTAAGTCTGCTCGAAATGCCTAGCCATGCTAGGTGTCCTAGTGGCCCCCTCTGTAATTAGTATTTTATAACATGTAAACCACAAAATACCCAAAACCTGTAAACCCCACATTGTAACCATTATAGAGAATAAACTTGAAATGAATTGAAATGAATTGAATTACGAACTGACGCCTCTAGAGTGGAAGAAGGAAGCGGCCACATTGACTCGTCCGCTCCTCCATACATAGCAGCATGTGTGTAGATTACCTAGGATAACCCAAACACCTCTTCTTAATCCTCACAATTAAAGACCTTGGAAGATGCCTGTCTACACCATCTTTCTCCTGGTAAGATGCTTGTCTGCACCATCTTCCTCCTGGTAAGATGCTTGTCTGCACCATCTTCCTCCTGGTAAGATGCTTGTCTGCACCGGAGATCTTGTCTCATCTTCCCTGGTAAGATGCTGTCTGCCATTCTCCTGAGTGCTGTCTACACCATCTTTCTCCTGGTAAGATGCTTGTCTGCACCATCTTCCTCCTGGTAAGATGCCTGTCTACACCATCTTTCTCCTGGTAAGATGCTTGTCTGCACCATCTTTCTCCTGGTAAGATGCTTGTCTGCACCATCTTTCTCCTGGTAAGATGCTTGTCTGCACCATCTTTCTCCTGGTAAGATGCCTGCCTGCACCATCTTTCTCCTGGTAAGATGCCTGTCTGCACCATCTTTCTCCTGGTAAGATGCCTGTCTGCACCATCTTTCTCCTGGTAAGATGCTGTCTGCACTATCTTCCTTGGTAATTTCACATCTTTCTCCTGGTAAGATGCCTGTCTGCACCATCTTTCTCCTGGTAAGATGCTTGTCTGCACCATCTTTCTCCTGGTAAGATGACTGTCTGCACCATCTTTCTCCTGGTAAGATGCCTGTCTGCACCATCTTTCTCCTGGTAAGATGCCTGTCTGCACCATCTTTCTCCTGGTAAGATGCTTGTCTGCACCATCTTTCTCCTGGTAAGATGCCTGTCTGCACCATCTTTCTCCTGGTAAGATGCTTGTCTGCACCATCTTTCTCCTGGTAAGATGCTTGTCTGCACCATCTTTCTCCTGGTAAGATGCTTGCCTGCACCATCTTTCTCCTGGTAAGATGACTGTCTGCACCATCTTTCTCCTGGTAAGATGCCTGTCTGCACCATCTTTCTCCTGGTAAGATGCTTGTCTGCACCATCTTTCTCCTGGTAAGATGACTGTCTGCACCATCTCTCTCCTGGTAAGATGCTTGTCTGCACGAACTTCCTCCTGGTAAAATGACTGTCTGCACCATCTTTCTCCTGGTAAGATGCCTGTCTGCACAATCTTTCTCTTGGTAAGATGACTGTCTGCACCATCTTTCTCCTGTAAGATGACTCTGTACCATCTTTCTCCTGGTAAGATGACTGTCTGCACCATCTTTCTCCTGTTAAGATGACTGTCTGCACCATCTTTCTAATGGTAAGATGCTTGTCTGCACCATCTTTCTCCTGGTAAGATGACTGTCTGCACCATCTTTCTCCTGGTAAGATGCTTGTCTGCACCATCTTTCTCCTGGTAAGATGCCTGTCTTCACCATTTTTTCCCCCTGGTAAGATGTTTTGTTTTGCACCCTTTTTCTCCGGGTTTAAGATGCTGTCTGCACCATTTTTTCCCTTTGGTAAGAGGGTTGGTTTGCCCCCATTTTTCCCTCTTGGTAAGTTCCCTTGCCCTGCCCCAATTTTCCCTCCTGGGAAGATGCCTGTCTGCCCCATTTTCTCCTGGTAAGTGAGGTCTGCACCATCTTTTTGGTAAGATGACGTCTGCACCATTTTTTCCTCCTGGGAAGTGTTGTCTGCTTAAAAAATTTTTCTCCTGGTAAGATGCTTGTTTGCCCCTTTTTCCCTGGAAAGTGCTTGTCTGCACCTTTTTTTTGGGGGTTTAAGGATGCTTGGTTTGCACCATCTTTCTCCGGGTTTGTGCTTTTCTGCACATCTTTCCCCGGGTTTAAGAGGCCTTTTCTGCAATTTTTTCCCCTGGTAAGATAGGGTCTGAAAATTTTTTCTTCTGGAAGATGCTTGTCTGCACCATCTTTCTTCTGGTTGATGGGGTTGCACCATCTTTCTCCGGGTTTAAAATGTTGTCTGCACTTCTTTCCCCGGGTTTTAATATGTTATTGTTGAACCCTAAAAGGGTTTTGGCTGATTTTTAAATGTATTTGTAAAAATTTTACTTTTTATTTAATTTTATATTGTTTTATATTTGGATTTTTGCTAAATCGAAAATTTTATTGTTTTTATTTTGGGTTTTTGATTTAGTTATTTTGGTTGGGTTTGGATGTAACTTTTTAGGGTGTCAGTTAAAGTCTTGATTGTCTAATACGAAATTACGCTCCTTGTCGTTACTTGCCGGTTTGTTTGTGTCCCAGTTGTACACAGAGCTATCACGTGATCGGGGGGGGGGGGTTTTTCCTAACCTCGCTTGTTTGTTTTTCAGTTGCTCTAGCTCGTTGGGGGTTTGGGACAAAATTGTCTGTCTCTTTATTCTTTTTCGTTTTGTAAAACTCGGTTCACTAGCCCTTGTATGATTAGTGATTTTTCGTGTTGTATGGGGGTTGTGTCCCTAAAACACTCGAAAAATCTCGGGTTTCCTGGCTTTTGCTTCGCTTAATTTGTTTGGTTTCTGGTATTTTCACATCAGGGATTTTCTTATGTTAAATTTGGGATTCATTGGGTTATGGAGTTTTGTAACTTTTGTGGAGGTTGCGGGTTGGCCCTACTTAGTTTTCCGTTATATTTTTCTCCTTTTTCCCTGATTCGGTGTCGCGTTGTTTGGGTTGTATTGTATTGGGTTTTCCCATTCTTTTTTTTGTTCAAGCGGGGACGGGTTTGGTTCCCGTCGGTAAGAAGTTTGTTTTCAGAGGACTTTGTCGTCATTGTTTAAGTTTTCGAGTCGTGGGACATGGGCGAACTCCCTTAGAGGACTTACACACATACACCCCAAAACTTGTAAATATTTGTAATATCTTTTTAAAAAAATTTGGTTAAATGTCCCAAGACAGAAATTTTTTTAAAAAAATGTGTTTATGTGCTTTCCCCCCCAATTTAATTTTGTACTTGAGAAAAGTGATATTATTTGTTTATTGTGATTTTTTAAATTTTAATTTTAAATTTTGAAAATTTTTCCTCTAAAATTAATAAATTTTTTAAATTTTAAAATTTCTTTGTTATTTCCCATACCAGTTGAAATCTGAAGCACTATTAAAATCTTTAATGTTTTTTAAAAAGGGAAAATTTGGGAAAGGATACTAAACTATTTTTTCAAAAAACCCCAGAAAACAGGTGGATGCTAGAAGGGAGCCCTTTCTAGTATTCACTGGGGGATCTTTTTAAGCTTTTAAAATTTGCGTTTTTTTTTAAAAAGGGGGGCGGCCCGGGATGCTTTTGGGACCCAAAGGGGGTTTTGGGAAAAAAATTGCCCTTTTTGCCCTCCCTAGTAACTCTTAATCAAACACTTTGATTTTACTTTCCTAATTGAAAAAAATTTTGGGATTTAGTCTTTTTACCATCCAGGTGGATGATGTACTGCCCTTGAGTCCCCTTGGTTTCCAGGAAAGAAAAAATTTTCTTTTTATGTTTTTTCTAACTCTAAGAAACCACTTTTTAAAATTTCCTATCGGGATTATAGTTTCCCAATTTTTCACTCTCTCGGGTAAAAATTATTTGTAAGGGTTGCAAAAGGGTAAAAAACAGTTAAAGGGGGATATTTTGATTTTGGTTTTATTTTAAGAAAATTTAAAAAATTTTCAGACTTTGGGGGGCAAGAACAAATATTTTGGGTTTGTGCGTAAAACAGGAAATTTACACCCCCAAAAAAACTGTAGAGCGTTTAATTTAAAGAATATTTTTTCCCCTGCTAAACCGGGAAAAGTCTGTTATGATTCAGATTCAAAAAACCCTTTGGGTCAGTTAAAAAGTATGACCTCTATTTGATTATTTTAGAAAAAGAGAAACTATGGCAGAAGTGTATGGGGGCCTAGTAAACCTCCGCCACACCTTCCCGCCTCCCCTGAAAAAAATTTTAGGTGTTGTGGTTGGTTAAAGGGCAGCCAAAAACTATTTAAAATTGTAGTTAAAACCTTTACTACTTATTAAAACCCGATCTAAAACTCTTAGAAAACGGCGGGGAAAAAGGTCCGCCCAAAGGGCCCGTCCAGACCACGTTAGTTTCCTTACCCTCCTTTCCCTACTTGTCCTTTCTTCAGGAACAGTTTGAGGGGTTTTTGGAACGCCCCCATTATGTTGCAGATTTGCCCCAAATAGAGGCACAGGGGAAAATTAAAACAAAGGGAAAGATTTCCAAAGAAAAAAGTTCGTCTGGGAAAAACCAACAAAATGATGATACAGGACACATTTAATGTGCAAAAAAGTTCCCTCCTGGTTCCTAAGTTTTTTGGAGTGATTTAAAGGCACCTTTTTTGGGATGTGTTTGGAACCGGGAGTGCTATAAACCCGGCCCACGTAAAGAAATGGGAAACATTTTTTGTTACAGCTTTGGGACGGGAAAAGAGCTAAAAAAAACCCGGGTATGCTGCTTTACCATTTGCCAAGTACATTAGTTTTTGATGCTGTCAAACAAACTTTTAGAGCATAAAATTTTGGTTCCCTGTTAAGTTTTCAAAAAAAGTTTTCGTAGTTACAACGAGGGACAAGATAAAATTGTGTAGAATTTGTCGTGAGAAAAATTTTTGTTTTGAGGAGGGTTCTAGAGCTCCCAAAGGGTGTAAAAAATCTACAAAAGCCTTTTTCCCAGTTTTTTACTACCAAAAGAGTTTAGCAACTGTATGTCTATGAATAAAGAAAAATCTGATCGATTTCTACTGGGAAATATTGGGAAAACTGCGCATTGGGCAGAAAAATTACGGTTTTTCCCACAAACTTGAACGAAATTAAAAAACAAAAAAACAAGGAAAACTAAAAATTTTTGGGAAAGTTGGAAACCCAAAAATTTCAGCTGCTAAATTGGGCCGGCCTAAATTCCCGGGACGGGGCCCTTCTCGTCCCTTTTCCGGGAAAAATCACAACCCTGAATCTGTCTCTGTGGTATAGAAATCTGATAGGGAAAAGAAAAAATTTTAAAAGGGACCTATGTAAAAAGAAAAGGACATGCAAAGGGTATTGTTTATAATTTTAAAAAGAGATTCGAAAAAACTTTTCGTGCGGCGGGGCCCCCCCCCACCAGGGTACCCTTTTCCGAAAAACCAAAGGAAACCAAAACCCCTTAGTAATATTTTTGCTCCTATTTTTTTTAGAAAATTTTAATCGGTTAGATGATAGCGTCAGAAATTGTTTTCTGACGAAAAAATTCGTTCGCGAGAGTCCTTACTCTTTTTAAGAGGTAGAATTTGGATTTAAACGAATCACATCAAACCCGAGATTTTTTATTTCAGGGGACACTGGCAGTTATCTCACGTTTTTAAAGGGAAAAGATGTACTCCCCAAAAACTGATGATCCCTTTTGAAAGTTTGATGTTTTGTTAAAAAGGCCTATGGAGGGGCTGTTTTTTAAATTTCCTTGCACAAATTTTTAAAAGGAAAAAAATATTTTTCTGGTTTTATTTCATTTGGGTTTTTCCAGTGGTGTATTTCCCATCAGGTCAGTGGCTTGTTGATGGGGAACGTACCCTTAATGCTGGGATATGTAAAGAACCACTTGTGATTGTTAATAAAATTTATGATAATTTTGCCATTGAAGCTTGTAGAGGAACCCTATTTTTTTTCCTCTCAGGCAATTTTTGAGCTATGTAAAAGTACAAAAACCCTTCTTGGGTCTTTTTGGGTTAGTTGATATAATTTGGGGTTGAACTTGTTGGTTTTGTGACGCTTGCCCCCAGGTTTTTTAAACCCCGGGCCCTCCCCCCGGTATAAACCCTAGTCAGGCACAAATGATTTAAAATTCTAATCTTAAATGTTTTTAATAAAAGGGGATCTTTTGGGTTGATCGTTTTTGGGAAAGGGCTGAGAGATATAGCAGTTCGGGAATTTGAAGCAAGGGATTCGAAAAATTGTTACTATTTAGTAAGGGGTAGATGGGGAAAAACTATTGTAAGTTGTCGGATTGTGTTTCCACCACAGTAAAGCATCTCGTGTGTTCCCCAGTTAATTTCGTGAAAAAAAGCCATTAAATTTTGTACAAGGCCCCCTAGGAGGCATTTGGGGGGTCAAAAAGAAAAGGGTTTAAACTAGAAAAAAAACTTTTCACTTGGCCAAAGATGAAGGAAACACTTCCCTGTTGTGCAACGTTGCCACGGTGTAAAGTGGACAGGAAGAGGCCCCAACCTCCCCCTGCCCCTTTCCCTTTTTCCCTATCCCGTGGATGGTAACCTTTCTACTTTCTTATTATAGATTGTGTTGGCCCTTTCCCTAGAACCAAAATAGGAAACCAATATTATTTATATTAGGGGCCCGCTCAACCGCTCCCCCGAAGCTTTTTCTGAAAAAAAATTAAGGCTCGTGCTATTGTGAGAGCTTTAAAGGGAAATTTTCTCCCGGGTTTGGGATTGCCCCCGAGAAAAATCCCAAATTATAGCGTTTTTCTTAGAAACCCTTTGGAAATTGATAAAGCGGTGATATTAAAAAACTTTTGATTTTGCTTTTTCCCGGGAATTGGTTGGGTTTGATTTTTAAAAACGTTGTATCTGGGTGTCATGACGTTGATGGGGGCAGGGAGCATCCCCCATTAAGCAAATACCTAATGAATGAGTCCAACAAAAGAAAATTAAAGCATTGAGAGAAGTGGTTGATTTTCTGTTTTTCCCCACGGACTTATTAAAGCAGTAAAAGCCCATGGGCTTTCCCTGTTTTTAGTGCCAAAACCTGACGGTGTTCGGATGTGCACTGTTTTCGGAAAAGTAAACTCTGTCACCTTCCCTGAGGGTTTAACCTCTACCTCGATTGGGGGCCCTTTTTTGAGTTGTGTCGGGGCCCCAGTTTGTCCCCCGTTTGATCTCTTACGAGGCTATTATAAAGTCCCGTTATGAAGCCCCCAAGAAAAAATCGTTTTTTATGTTAAGTTGGGATTTTTTAAACTACCTCGTCACCCCCTTCGGCCTAGGGAAACGGGGGTTTTTCTTTCCCAAGAAAAAAATAAAACGAGGGGGACCCACAATTTTGGGAAGGGAAATTTGAACCCTTTACCTTGACGATTTTTTGGTTTGTACTGTGAGGGGGGGAACGAAACTTAAATTTTCAGAGCATTGTTTGAGAGACTGGCGCATACAACTTCATGTTATTTTGCTAAATGTGGGTTTTGGGGTTAAGCCAAGTTTTTCCTTACCTACTAGGTTTTTGGTTGGGCCCAAGGGGTTTGGGTTGGGCTCCAAATTGGGCAAAGGGTTCTTTGCAATTCTAAAATTTCAGTGCCACGGGGTTTGGGGGGTAAGAGATTCCGGGGTTTTATGGCAGGATATTACGCAGGTTCTGCCCAAAAAACTTTTCTCAGATTGCAGTCCTCCCCCACTATGAGCTCTAGAAAGAAAATTTCAGTTCACCTGGGAAACAAAGGATTGTTCAGATGGGTTTTAAAAGGTTTTAAAACGTTTGCTCCCTCTGCTTCGGGTTTTAAAAAGTTTTTTTAATTTAAAATTTTTTTTTTTTCCTTCTTTTTACATTAGATGCGAGGGGCTATGCAGGGGGGTGCTGTGCTGCCCCCAAAACAGTAAACCCTTTCCATGTATTCCCCTTTCCTAATGTTACTATTTTTAAAGTTTAAACGACCCCAGAAAAAATTTGCCACTGTTGAGAAAGAGGCTTAGTCTTGTGGGGTTTTTGGAACTTTTTGGACGTGTATTTGGGCATTTCCCCCTTTTAAAAATTTTAACCCGTTTTTTCAGCAAAACCCCCTCACTTATTTTAAAACATAGGGAAGAGTAAAAATGTAGGATCATGAGGTGGGTTTTCGAACCCAAACCCTTTATTCTATTAGTATAAAACACATGGGGTTCATTGTAATGTAATTGCTGACGCTCTGTCACGTCAAATTAAATTTTTATCAGTTAATTTTTTTAAACGTAATTTTATGCCCAAATACCTTTTTTTACTTGCTATGTTTAAATTTGTAAAGTAAAAGAATCCCTCCAGCCCTTTTTAATATATTACTCTGTTTTAATTAAATTTTATTTATATTTTTCACAGTATTGTTGTGTTGAGGAGGGGACATAAGCTGGGGGGTTTTGAAAGTGGGTTGGGTGGGGCGGGTGAGGTACTGCGGTTTACGCAACACTGTCCGGGCCCCCAGACCCTCCCCCCCCCCTTCGCCTTTCACACCTTTAAGGTGTTTCATACTCAGATGTCCAAAATGCTTTGGGAAATTCCAAAACCATACTTTAAAAGTGGAATGCTGTCTCCCTTTTTTTTGATCGAAACCCCATCTGCCCTGCTTTATCTGCGCTAAACCTGTCTCTACACGATGTAATAACCCGAGTTTTGCGAATTTCGATTTTGTTTTACTGCCCCAGTTTCTTGGGGCATATCCTTGGGACAGCGCCCGTGAAAAGATAGAAGGCTTGGCACGAGAGTGGACTCTGTTAAATATATATTAATTTTTTTAGTAATGTAACCCCCGAGGGAATCAGTTAAAGTAAAAGGGCTTAATTTCAAATCCCAGTGCGGGCGTCTGTCGTGTTTTGGGGGGGGGGTTTTTGCCAAACCCCGGGAAAGGTTGCAAAGATTTTTTTGTTTTTTAAAATAATTATTACTTTTTCATTTAAATTTTTTATTTTCTTATATTTTTCGTTTAATTTGTAAATCGTAAATGTATTGCTTTATATTGTTTTTTGATGTAGTTTTTGTTGTTAGGTAGGATTTTAACTAATTTGTGCTCAGTTCAAATCATGTTGTTAAAATACTGTAATTATCGCTCCTTGCTCATTTCTCTGCCGGCTTCTGTTTGTGCTGCAGTTGGGCCACGGGGGGCTATTCCCCTGATCGAGGGGGGGTTTTCCTTCCCCCTCGCTTGAAAATTTTTAGTTTGCTCTAGGACCCCCTTGGTGGGGTTTGGGCAGATTGGGCTGTTCATTATTCTTTTTAGTTTGTTGAACCCCTTTTTTCACAGGGAAACCCTTTTATAGGCTTAGTGAAATTTTCGACGTTTTTTACGAGGTTTTTTGGTACCTAGGCACTCGGGAAAAATCTCAGGTCCTGAGCTGTTTTCTTTGATTAATTTTTTACTGGTTTTTTTTGTGTATTATCACAGTCGGGGATTTTCTTAGCTTTAACCTTTTTATTCAGTTTGTATGGGAGTTTTGTAACTTTTGTGGAGGGTCTGCAATTTGGTTTCCCCATTTTTTTTTCGTTATATTATCTCCCTTTTTCCGGTTTTGTGTCGCAAATTGCTTGTTGTTTGCTATTGGGCTTACTTCTTTTGTTGTTTAAACAGTTTTTTCTGGTTTTTCCAGTCGGGGCAAGAAGGGCAGTTCATTAGGGATTTGTGTTTACTTGTTTATGTTATTTGGGGTTTAGCATTTGCGAAAAAAAATTTAAAAGGGCTTAACCTTTTCACAAAACTTTTTACATATTTGTAAAAATTTTATTAAAAAGTTAAAAGTACCCGGGGGGTACTTTGAAAAGATAAAGTATTTTGTTTCTTTCCCAAAACAAATTACTTTTAAAAGAGAGAAGTTGAAATTTTTTTGGGTTATTGTGATTAATTTTTAATTTTAAATTTTTTTTGTAAAATTTCCTTCCCTTTTACTTAATAAAATTTTTAAATTTTTTTTTTCTTTAGTTGGGAGCCCTTTCCAGTTGTAATCCTGAAAACACCCTTTTTTTCATACTGATTTTTTAATGGATTAAATTTGGAAAAAGGATACTGACTACTTGTTACGAAAAACCCCGGTTAAAAAGGGGAAGCTTGAAGGGCAGTCCCCTTTTTAGTATTCATGGAGTTTTCTAAGCTTTTTTGAATCCCCGTTTTTTTTTAACACTTGTCGGGACCATCTTTTTCCTGGTTAAAATGCCCGTCTGCACCCCCCTTTTCCTGGGGAAGTTGCCTGGCCGCCCCATCTTTCTCCTGGGAAGATGTCTGTCCCCGCACCATTTTTTTCTCCCGGTAAGATGCCCGGTTTTGGGACCATCCCTTTCCCCTGGTTAAGTTTCTTTTCTTTCCCATCTTTTCTTGGTAAGTTTCTGTCTGCACCCTTTTTTCCCCGGTAAGATGCCTGTTGCCATCTTTCTCTGGTTTAAAATGCCTGTCCCGACCTTTTTTTCCTGGGTTTAAAATGCCTGTTGCACCCTCTTTCTTTCCCGGTAATGCTTGTCTGCCCATTTTTTCTCCTTTTGGGAAGTTTCTTTTTTCTGCCCCCATTTTTTTCCTGGTAAAATGGCCCGTTGCACCTTTTTTTCTCCCGGGAAAAAAAGCCCGTCTGCACCCCTCTTTTCCCCGGTAAGAGGCCCGTCTGCACCAAACTTTTTCCTGGGAAGATGCTTTTTCTTTCACCATTTTCCCGGTTAAAAATGCTGCCTGCCCCATCTTTTTTCCCGGTAAAATGCCCGTCTGAACCCTCTTTCTCCCGGTAAGATGGGCCCGTCTTTCTTCTTTTCTCCGGTAAGATGCCTGTCTGCCTATTTTCTCCTAGTTTTGATGCCTGTCTGCACCATTTTCTCCTGGTAAGTGCTTGTCTGCCCCCATCTTTCTCTTGGTAAGTTGTTTTCTGCCCCCATCTTTCTCCCGGTTTTTTTGCCCGCCTGCACCATCTTTTCCGGGGGAAAATACCTGTCTGCACCATTTTTCTCCTTTGGGAAGAAGGGTTGTCTGCACCCCTCTTTCTCCTGGTAAGTGTTGTCTGCACCATCTTTCTCGGTAAGAGGGTTGCCTGCACCCTCTTTTGCTTTGGGAAGATGTTGGGCTGCCCCCATCTTTTCCTTGTTTTTAAAGCTTGTCTTTCCTTCTTTCTCTGGTAAGATGCCTGCGCACCATCCTTTCCTTGTAAGATGCTTGTCTGCACCATCTTTTTCCTGGTTTAAGGGTGCCGGTCCGCACCAAACCTTTTTTCCCGGTAAATGCCGGGCTGCAAACCCCTCTTTTTCCTGGGTAGGGCCTGTTTCCCCCAAACTTTTCCCGGTAAAATTTTTCTTGTCTGCACCTCTTTCTCCCGGTAAGATGGGGTTTTCTGCGCCATCTTTCCCCTGGTTAAAATGTTGTTTTGCACCATCTTTCTCCCGGTTTGAGGGCCCGTCTGCACCATCTTTTCCTTTTAAAATGCCCCGTCTGCCCTCCCTTTTCCTTTGGGAAAATGCCTGTTTGCACCATCTTTTCCCCCTGGGGAAGAAGCCTGCCCTTTTCACCATTTTTTTCCTGGTAAGTTTCCTGTCTGCACCCTCTTTTTTCCTGGTAAAGCTTTGTCGGGAAACCAAACATTCTCCCTTTGGGAAAATGACGTTGCACCCTCTTTTTCTGGTAAAATGCTTTTTTGCCCCCATCTTTCTCCTGGGAAGATGCCCGTTGCACCATCTTTTCCCGGGAAGATGCCTGTCTGAACCCTCTTTCTCCCGGTAAATTTCTTGTCCTTTTCATCATCTTTTTCCTGGGTAAAAATGTGTCTGCACCCCTTTTCTTGATAAAATATTGTTTTGCACCATCTTTTCCTGGAAGATTTACTGTTGCACCAAACTTTTCCTGGTAAGATGCTTGTCCCAAAACCCCCCTTTTTTCCCGGTTTTAAAATGCCGGGCTGCACCTTCTTTCTCCCGGGAAAATGTCTGTCGGCACCTTTTATCCCTGGTAAAATGCTTTTCGCAAAAAACTTTCTCCCGGTAAGATGCTTGTCTGCACCCTCTTTTTTCCTTTAAGAGGGTTTTTTTTGCACATCTTTCCCTGTTTTAAAATGCTTTTTCACCATCTTTCTCCCGTTAAGATGCTTTTCTGCACCATCTTTCTCTGGTAAGATGCCCGTCTGCACCATCTTTCTCTGGAAAAATTTTTATGTACCCAACCCCTTTAAAGGGAAAATAAAAGAGAGGAGGGGGATGAAACCCGCAAGGGCTGGGAATTAAATATTCCCTTGGGGTAGTTGGGAGATATTGGGGAAAACTTTTGAAAGACCCCCTTTTGGGGCCCGCGGTCTGTGGTTTTAAGGTTTTGGTTACACAGTAGAGTACAAGTGGAGGGGGGAAGGAAAACAGGAAGGCCCGGACGAAAGAAACCCAAAATACAGGGAAAGGGGATACACAGGAAGGAGGAAAAATTTCCCGAAAGAGGGTTCCCTGGGACAGGGAACTGGCAGGGGGAAACCGTTAATGAGATGAAGGAATATGTAAATCCCAAAGGGTTTTCAAAGGGGCTGAGGAGAGGTTTGTACCCAAAAGGGTAAAAGGAATTTTGAAAAAAAACCCGGAAAGAGCCCCTGGTTCACTCAAAAATGAAGGAGGGGAAAAACCAAGTGTGCTAGGGAAAAGGAAGAAAATATAGAAAGGGGAAAAGGGCCCCGGGAAAAAAAGGGGGGCAGTCGTTTTGAGCCCGAAAAGAAAAATGCCCAGGGGTGAGAAGGGAGGCCCAACGTCAATATGAAAAAACTAGCAGCAAAAAAACCAAATTGACCCGAAAAATGTTTACGCCACATCGGAGAAAAAAAACCCTCAAAGACCAGGTAACGGGCTAAGGAAAGGAAAAGGGGGAGGACAAAAGGAAAAGACAGTTTAAGTATGGGGGAGGAAAAATCAACAAGAGATTCAAAGAAGTGTTCACGGGAGACAAAAAGGGCTCCCGGAAAAGGCGGAGAGGTGGGGTAACCCCCAGGGGCTGGACACAGTTCCCCCCAAAACCCGGGGAAAAAGTGGGAAGGGGCTTCTGAGTGAGCTAATACCTCCAGGCAATGGGGGGGGGATAAAAATCTCTTCCCGGGTCTTGAGAGAGGGAGCAGAGGCGCCTTAATGTTCCCCCCAAAAAACAAATTTAAAAAATCTATCGAAACCCGG
>NC_069399.1:103083498-103105998 GCF_026875155.1 Cherax quadricarinatus
GTGGGTTGTGAGTGGGGGTGTGTGAGTGGTGGGTTGAGTTGGTGGGTTCGTGAGTGGTGGGTTTTGAGTGGTGGGTTGTGAGTGATGGGTTCTGTGAGTGGTGGGTTGTGAGTGGTGGGTTGTGAGTAGTGGGTTGTGAGTCTGGGGTTGTCGAGTCGTGGGTTGATGAGTCAGTGGGGTTGTGAGTGCGTCGAGTTGTGTGGTGGGTTTGTGAAGTGGTGGGTTGTGAGTGGTTGGTTTTGAGTTGTGGTTGAGTGGTGGGCTGTGAGCTGGTGGGTTGTGACGTGGTGGGTTGTTGGTGGGTTTTGAGTGGTGGGTTGTGTGGTGGGTTGTGAAGTGGGTGGGTTGTGAGTGGTGGGGTTGTTGTGTGTGGGTTGAGTGGTGGGTTCGTGAGTGGTGGGTTCTTGAGTGGTGGGTTGTGAGTGGTGGGTCTGTGTTGTGGGTTGTGAGTAGTGGGTTGATGAAGTCGTGGGTTGTTGTGTAGTGGAGTTGTGAGTGTGGGTTGTGAGCTGGTGGTTTGCTGTGGTGGGTTGTGAGTGGTGGGTTGGTGAGTGGTGGGTTGTGGGATGTCGGGTTACGTGAGTGGTGGGTTGTGAGTGGTGCGGTTGTGAGTGAGTGGGTGATGAAGGAGTCGTGGGTTGTGTGGTGGGTTGTGATTGGTTGGGTTGTGAGTGGTGTGGGTTGTGAGTGGTGGGTTGTGTGGTGGGTTGTGAGTGGGTGGGTTGTGTGGTGGGTTGTGTGGTGGGTTGTGGTGGGTGGGGTTGGGTATTGGGTTGAGTGGTGGGTTGTGAAGTGGTGGGTTTGTGAGTGGTGGGTATGTGAGTGGCGGGTTGTGAGTAGTTGGTGGGTTGTGAGTGGTGGGTTGGTGGACGGTAGTGCGGTTTGTGAGTGGTGGTTTGTGAGTGGTGGGTTGGGAGTGATGGGTGTTGTGTGGTGGACAGTTGAGTGGTGGGTTGTGAGTGGTTGGTTGTTGGTAGTGGGTTGATTTGGTGGGTGTGAGTGGTGGTTTCTAGTGAGTGGTGGGTTGTGAGTGGATGGGTTTGTGAGTGGAAAGCGTATGAGTGGTGGCTGTGAGTGGTGGGTTGTGAGTGGGTGGGCTGTGTGGTGGCTGTGGTGGAGGCATTGGTGTGTGGTGGGTTGTAGCTGTGGCTTGTGAGTGGTGGCTTGTGAGTGGTCGGCTGTGGTTGTGTTCTTTTGGACAGTGGTGGGTTGTGCTTGTGTGTGGGTTGTGAGCTTGTTGGAGTTAGTGAGTGGTGGGTTGTGATGTGGTCGGTTGTGAGTGCGAAGTGGTGGGTTTGTGAGTGGTGGATTGGAGTGGTGGGTTGTTGTGGTGGGTTGAAGTGGCGGGTTACTTGTGAGTGGGGGGTTTGTGTGGTGGGTTTGAGTGTGGGTGTGACGAATGGTGGGTTGTGAGTGGTGGCTGATTCGTGAGTGGTGGGTGTGAGGGGTGGGTTTTGTGAGTGGTGGGTTGTTTTGAGTGGTGGGTTGTGTTGGTGCGGTTGATGTGATGGAGGTTGTGATTGGTGGGTTGTGTGTTGGGTAGATTTGTGGGTTGTGAGTGGTGGGTGGTGAGTGGTCGGGTTGTGAGTGGTGGTAGTGGCAGTGGATGGGTTCGTGAGTGGTGGGTGTGGTGTTGGGCTTGTGAGTGTGGGTGGGTTGTGGTGTGGTGGGCTGTGTGGCTGGCTTGTGAGTGGTGGGCTGTTCTTTGTGGTGGATTCCTGTGAAATGTGGTGGGTTTGAGTGTGGCCTTGTGACGTGGTGGTCATGCTGTGGTGGCTTGTGAGTTGTGGTTTGTGCGTGGGTGGGTTTGTGAGTGGGGGTTTGTGGTGGTGGGTGGTGAGTGGTGGGTTGTGTTGTGTGTGGTGGGTTGTGAGTAGTGGTGAGGTTGTGTGGTGGGTGTGAGGGTGGTGATGAGTGGTTGGTGTTTGTGTGGTGGGTTCGTGAGTGGTTGGGGTTGTGAGTGGTGGGTTGTGAAGATGATGTGTGGAGTTGTGAGTGGTGGGTTGTGAAGTGGTGGGTTTGTTATAGTGGTGGGTTGTGAGTTGTGGGCTTTCTGTTGGTGGGTTGTGAGTTGGTGGGTTGTGAGTGGTGGGTTTGTAGAGTGGTGGGCTGGTGGTCGGCGGTGAGTGGTGGGTTGTGTAGTGGGTTGTGAGTGGTGGGTTGTGAGTGGTGGGTTGTGTGAGTGGTGGGTTGTGTGTGGCGGGTTCGTGACGTTGTGGGGTTGTGAGTGGTGAGTTGTGATGTTGGGGTTGTGAGTGGTGGTTGAGTGGGGGTTGTTTGTTGAGTGGTGGGTTAGTGGTGGTCGGCTTGTGAGTTGTGGTTTTGATTGGTGGGTTGTGAGTGGTGGGTTGTGAGTGGTGGTTTGTGTGTGGTGGGTTTTGAATGGTGGCGCTGTGAGTGGCTGGGAATGAGCTAATGTGCTTGTGGTCGGTTGGTGGGATTTTTTGAAGGGGGTTGTGGGATCTGAGGGTTGGGTTGGTGTGGGTCTGAAGGTGGGTTTTTGGGTCTGAGGCGTTGGGTTGGTGGGTCTGAGGATGGGTTGGTGGGTACTGAGGGTTGGGTTGGTGGGTCTGAGGGGGTGGGGGGGTGGGTTGGTGGGTGCTTCTGAGGGTGGGTGGTTGGTGGGTCTGAGGTTGGTTGGTGGGTCTGAGGGTGGGTTGGGTGGTTTTCTGAGGTGGGTTGATGGGTCTGAGGGTGGGTTGGTGGGTATGAGAGTGGGTTGGTTGGTCTGTGGGTGGGTTGGTGGGTTCTTTGGGGGGTGGAGTCGGAGACCTGGATAATACTTGGAGGAAGGACTATTTTTATTTATTAAATTTGGATGATGTCTGGCGACGTTTCATGGGAAGTAGACGTATGTGATGGTATGTGCCTGGGAGTAGTTGGATGATGTGCAATGGGAGTTTACTTAAGGATGTGAATTGGGAGTAGAGCAGCATGTAATGGGATTAATATAAAGGATGTGCCTGGAAGTAGTCTGTGAAGATGTGCCTGGGAGTAATCTGATGGTATGTTGCATGGGAAGTAGGACTTAAGGATGTGTATGGGAGTCAGTCTGCAGGCATGTACATAGGAGTAAGTAATATAATGGATGTGCCTGAACGTAGTCTGAAGGATGTGCATGGGTATACTCTGATGGATGTGCATGGTGAGTAAGACTTCAAGGATGTGCTTGGGGAGTAGCAATGATGGATGTTGGGCATGGGAGTAGACTGAAGGATGTGCATGGAAACAAACTGAAAGATGTACATGGGAGTAAGTATTAAGGATGTGTCCATGGGAGTAGTCTGACTGGCATGTAATGGGGAGTAGTTTTAAGTAATCGTATGGGGTGTTGTCTGTAGGATGTGCATGGGAGTAAGATGTAGGATGTGCCATCGAAGAAGTCTGAGGAGGGGAAAAAATATGTGCATGGAGTAGACTGTAGAAATGTGCATAGGGTAGTCTGAAAGGGTGTGCATGGGAGACGACTGAAGGACGTGCGTGGGAGTCAAACTGAAGGACGCTTCATGGGAGCAGCTCTACACGTACCTTGTTCATACCACTATACGTAGACCTTCAACATGTACCGCTGCAATGTAAGCAGACCTGGCTTAAATATATCTATATTTTTACTCACGAAGAAAAGAAAAATGATTTACAAAATAAAATATGGGGGACGGTATTTTTCCTTTGGCAGTAATGGTACAGTATATGAGGTTGTCATCTTCAACGGGGTTCTGTAAGTTTTTTATGATAACAGACACCAGCTTGTTCGCCACTGTTTCGCCACACATCCTTCATCAACAGATGGAAATTTTTATCCTCACCAGTCCTCTTACGTACCAGTAGGACTTCAAATGATGTCATCTAACTTGATTTTTCGTTACATCCTAGGATAAACTAGCAAACAGAAAAAACTGAAAAGAAAATAATAAGAATTTTATGATATTTATTTATAGGAAGAAAACGGATATACGTTCAGAGACCGAGGTTCCCATACTCCAATTATTTGGTTAAATACCCAAATTTATTTGGTTCCCATTCCCTTATTATATTATTTGGATTCCATTCCCCATATTATATTATTTGGTTCCCACTACCCTCTAGTGGTTTGGTGTAATACCCCAATTATGAACCCCTGAAGTAAATGTTATGGCTAGAATTTATAGTGTTTGTAAAGAGCTTTGTGCTACGAGAGCAAAAGGACTGGGAAACATCATCCAGTGAGAGCAGTAGCTCCTGATCAGGGAGCTACTCGTGAGTATGGTTGAAATATTACAGGAACACCAGGAGAAAGCCCAAAGGGATGGCAGGACAGTCAAAATTTGCTTAATACAAAACCACTGATGAAGTTGACTGCAACTGCACTCCCTGACATCTTGCAAGTGACACTCCAGGGCAGGATAATTTCACGTCAACTCACACACACTCACAAACCACACACACACACTCCCAACACACACGCACCACACAACACACACACACAAAAACACACACACACACACACACACACGCACACACACACACACGCACACACAACACAAACTCACACACACACACACACACAACCACACACACACACACCACGCACATACACACACGCAACTACACACACCACAACAGGCCCTGTACAACCGTGTAGTTAGGCCCACTTATTGCAGTATGCAGGCACCAGTTTGGAATCCACACCTCAGCCAAGCACCGTAAAGAAATAGAGAAAGTGCAACAGGTTTGCAACTAAGATAGTCCAGAGCTAAGAGGTAGTCCTTCGAGGAGAGCGGTTAAGGAATTCAACCTGACGACACATGGAGGACAGGAGAGATAGGGGGGCATGATTACGACTTACAAAATACTGAAAGGAATTGACAAGGTGGACAAAGACAGGGATGTTCCAGAGATTGGGACACAGTAACAAGGGGACACAGTTGGGAAGTTGAAGGACACAGATGAATAACAAGGATTTTTTTTTGGTTTAGAAGTATTTCTTAGCCTCAGAGTTGTCAGTAAGTGGACTTCGTTTGGGAAGCGATGTAGTGGCAGGCAGGATCCATACATAGCTTTAAGCGAGGTATGATTAATGCTCACGGTTTCAGAGGAGAGTGGATCATAGTACGATCAGTGACGAGGCGGGCGCCAGGAGTCGGACTCGACCCCTGCCAACCTAACTAGGTGAGTCACAACTAGGTGAGTACTCATACACGACAACAGCGGCGCGCGCGCGCGCACACCAAACACACACACTCACACACACAACACACACACCACACACTCACACAACTCACCACACACACACACACAACACACACACACACACACATACACCACGACAATAATGGATGGATGGGCAGACACTGAATAACTAATTAGAATTACTGAAGGAGGCACGCCGCCGACTCAAGAGAAAAAATTATTCAAGAGATTATATAACTCAGAAAAAGATGAAACTGTGTAAATAAAGATTACACTTAAACAAATGTCAAGAAAACACTTAAACAAACAAAAAACATAAAATAATAAAGAAAAAGAACTAGACGGAATCAGGAATTTGTAAAACAACGTCAGGTAAGTATAGCAAAGGGACCATAATGCTTGAAGAGCATGAAACCAAAAATTAAATAGCTTTACCGCTATATACTAAACAAAAGACAGAACCAGGACCACACAGCAGCTGCAACTAACTGAAGAGATCTTCTGAAATATTCAAAAAAAGTCAGACACAAACAACAGAGGAATTCACTGCTAGAACTAAACAGTTGATCTAGAAACTAAACAGAGAGATCTCGGCTATTGTTGGATCGTCTGATCACAAGACTGTTTTTAACGACATTAAGTTTACACAACAGAACGAGGTGAGGATAGTCATACTCACAGTCTGTTATGGGAGAGGAACTGGACAGCCCTTTGCTCTGACTCGACACCACCGATTGGGACATGATCTTCTCCCAAGGGGGATAGGTGGGACAACAAAGTGAAATCCTTCACTGGAAGCAATCCTTAATCTACAACAAGAAACCAAATTACCTCACCGGCCAATACGTTGGGCGAAGCACTACAGATCACGCCTTGGTTTGGGTTTCGTTGTAGAGGAAGGGGCTGGCTATGCTAAGTACAAGCATGGCGAAGGTATTAATATGAGACATCCTACCAAACCTATAACAGGGAACTTGCAAATGCAGCCTGTAGGGCAATGGGTGATGTTCAAAAGTGGGCCATCTGCTCATCCATGCGGAGGTGAACACAATAAGACTAGGCTAGCTCAGGTTGGGTAGGTCCCGAAACTGGTGGTCCCTGCGTCAAGGGACAGTCCAAGGTTATCTGCCTGATGAACTCATTCCACCTCTAAATTGACAGGATGGGACCACCTCTCTTTGCCGAACACTTTGCTACCAAAATGCAAGTTCCTGATCCAGCAAGGAACCCTCATTGGCTAGCTGCAAGAACTGTGTCAAAACTGTCAGAGGTGACAATAAGGCGAGAGGAGGTGCTTTTCCTTCTTAAATCGCTTGACCAAGAAAAGGCTGTGGGCCCAGACAAGTTGAGCCCAAGATTGCTGAGAAGATGTGCAGACCAGCTAGCAGCACCTCTAACTCGCATCTTTCAGCACTGCCTAGTACAGTGTAAATGGCCCTCTCTGTGTAAACAGGCAAATGTAGTCTTTGTTCACAAAAAGAAGAGTAGAGCAGAAATCAGCAACTACAGACCAGTGTCACTCCTGTCAATCACTGGCACGATCCTTGAGACAATAATCTCAAGACAAATGACAGAGTTTTTTGACTACCACTCACTACTTTGTAACCGTCAACATGGCTTCAGGAAAGGTTACTCTGCTGCTGATCTGTTGTTAAACCTCTCCACTAAGTGGCACCAGTCACTGGATGAATCCCGTGACTGGACACTGCTGGTGCTTTCGATCGGGTGTGGCACAAGGGCCTCTTAGCAAAACTGCAAGCACTGGGAATTACAGGCTCTACGCTACGTCTCCTCAGTGATTACCTTCATGGTAGATCTCTAAGGTTAGTTCTCAATGGAACAGAATCAGCAAGACATCCTATTGGGGCAAGTGTTCCACAAGGAAGCGTGCTGGGACCATTGTTATGGAGTGTCTACTTCAATGACCCTCATCTCATCCCAGAATCCCTTGCATATGCAGACAACTGTACTCTGACGTTCACTTATCCAAGAGTAGAAATGCCAGCTGCTCTAAGCTACATCAATCACCAGCTAAGAGCTATATCAGCTTGGGGAAACCGATGGCAAGTAACATTTGCACCTGAGAAAACACAAATGATGATGATCTCTAGGCATCATGATGGTAATGCTGGTGCAGTAGTAAGTATGAATGGGAGGG
Organism: Cherax quadricarinatus; assembly: GCF_026875155.1. Classification (NCBI taxonomy): domain Eukaryota; kingdom Metazoa; phylum Arthropoda; class Malacostraca; order Decapoda; family Parastacidae; genus Cherax; species Cherax quadricarinatus. The sequence continues at coordinate 103,090,826 of NC_069399.1, forward strand.
TGTTGGTACCTGGGGAAGTTGATATCCTTGGGGTGAAATTTAATGAAGTCTAATTTCTTATGAAGTCACTGTGTGGCAGAACGTTTCCCCAGTAAAGATAACCAAGTGTTGCAACTGTCTCTAATTTATCATCTAATAATGTACTAAGTAATGATCTAAGGATAAACTAAGTAATGATCTAAGAATTTACTAAAAGGAAGAAGATCTAAGAATGTACTAAGTAATTATTTAAGAATGTACTAAGTAATGATCTATGAATGTACTAAGTAATGATCTAAGAATGTACTAAGTAATGATCTAAGACTGTACTAAGTAATGATCTAAGAATGTACTAAGTAATGATCTAAGACTGTACTAAGTAATGATTTAAGATTGTACTAAGTAATGATTTAAGATTGTACTAAGTAATGATTTAAGAATGTACTAAGTAATGATCTAAGAATGTTCTAAGTAATGATCAAAGAATATACTAAGTAATGATCTAAGAATGTACTAAGCAATGATCTAAGAATGTACTAAATAATGATCTGAGAATATACTAAATAATGATCTAACAATGTACTAAGTGATGACTGTAATATGTACTGTACGAACATGAGCGTTGACACATCAGCAATAAAAATGAAACACAACCAGCCTTCCCCTTAATATAAAAATCCTTGTTCTTCCTTTATATACATTTTAACATACTTCCAAAATATAAGTTTTCCTCTTCTTCCTCAATATAAATTTTCCTCCTCTTCCCTAATATAACACATGAGTTCCTTCCTCAGAATATATCATCCACTTATTTCCTAGCAGTTTTCTTGTTAAGTGCTGAACTCCTGTGGGTCACTCACTCACTCACTCACTCACTCACTCACTCACTCACTCACTCACACACATAAAGTTATCGTCACTCACATTCTGCAAACGGTAATGACTCACTCACTCATACGCAGGGTAACAAAGCGACTCTCAATCAACGAATCTCACTCAGGTACTCTCACTCATATTAACACAAAGCAATAAAGTGACACTGACACTCTTCAACAGGCACACGAGCTACCTTCACTTGCTCAGATGTACGGAGGTATCAGATGTAGTGAGCAATCTAGGGAGGTGTTTGTGAGAATGCCTGCCACAGTAGCAGCAGCAGCACCAGCAGCTGCGACGACACAGAGTCCTCAAGGCGATTACTTCAAGGAATGTTGGCCCATGTGTTGTACCTGGCCCTCCCTCCTAACACCAGTAGCTGTGGCCACACTGTTGGGTAATGGATAGAGAGGAGATATGTAAGGGGCGAGGGGACGGTACTGGAGATTGTGATGTGGGTACAGTACTGGAAGGAGAAGGAAGGGTACTGGAGGGAGAAGGAAGAGTATTGGAGGGAGAAGGAAGAGTACTGGTGGAAGAAGACAGAGTATTGAAGGGAGAAGATACAGTACTGGAAGGAGAAGATACCTTACTGGAGGGAGAAGATAGAGAGCTAGAGGAAGAAGATAGAGTACTGGAGGGAGACGGTAGAGTACCGGAGGGAGAAGATAGTGTACTGGAGGAAGAAGGAAGAGTGCTGGAGGGAGAGTCATTACATTTATTTTTATTTTGTCTCCGAAGCGGCTACTTTATTGTGCACCCCCATACCCATCCTGTGGAGGGTAGTGAAAGAGCATATGGATGTACTAAAAGCCTAGGAACTAGGGCCCCAAAAGAGAGTGCGTCTGGATGAGGAAGCGCGGAAAGTTGAGGGGTAAAGTTGCCTCTCTCGTTGGAATATGAACCACCACATTCTTGGATGATCTGCCAACCCTCTTCACTCTCCAGCGTTCACACTTGCTCAAGAATATCCACTACATCAGCGACTAGTCATTCACTCCACGACTGTCTTGCGTTTATAATAACTTTGACGCAACAAACATCCATTTATAACAGCGTTGACACAACAAACATTCATTTATTACAACAGTGACACAACGGAAGTGGCACGTACATTATTGCAACAGTGACACAACGCAAACCTGTTCACATTGGCAAGTACATTTACTACTTTTCTTTGTCGAGAAAAGTGTTCTTATTTCTCTCTTTTTCTGTGCTCTTCGCATTTGTGACCCTCAGTACCTTGAATCGGAAATTTCCACTCTTCGTAATTCGTTCTCTCTTCTTGGCTACCCTTTCGATTTAATAACCTCTGCCTTCTCACGTGCTAAACGGACTTTCTTCTCTCCCAAACACTCTACTCGAGTGAAATCTCCTGTTCTCTGCCTTCCATATACTTCCAGTCTTTCTGATCTCAACAACTCTCTCCGTTCCTTAGACATCAGACTTACTTTTCGCTAAACTAACACCCTTCGCAGTACTCGTACCTCTCCTGTTATAGATGCCCTTGGTGTCTACTCAGTCTCATGCCTCTCTTGTCCTCTCCAGTACTTTGGAGAGACTAGCCGCTCTCTTTCTGACAGACTCAAACACACACACACACAACAGAGAATGGAAAAGGTACAGGAGGCATAGGAAACAGGAAAACAAGGAGATTAGTAGAAGAGCCAGAAACGAGTATGCACAGATAAGGAGGGAGGCCCAGCGACAGTATGAAAACGACATAGCATCGAAAGTCAAATCTGACCCGAAACTGCTGTATAGCCACATTAGGAGGAAGACAACAGTCAAGGACCAGGTGATAAGGCTGAGGAAAGAAGGTGGAGAACTCACAAGAAACGATCAAGAGGTATGAGAGGAGCTCAACACGAGATTTAAGGAAGTATTTACAGTAGAGACAGGAAGGACTCTGGGGGGACAGACCAGATGGGGACACCAGCAAGGAATACACCAACAAGTGTTGGACGACATACACACAGATAAGGAGGAGGTGGAGAAACTGCTAAGGGACATCGATACCTCAAAGGCAATGGGACCGGACAACATCTCCCCATGGGTCCTTAGAGAGGGAGCAGATATGTTGTGCGTGCCACTTACCACAATCTTCAACACGTCCCTGGAAACTGGGCAACTACCTGAGGTATGGAAGACGGCAAATGTAGTTCCCATTTTTAAAAAAGGAGACAGAAAAGAGGCACTAAACTATAGACCTGTGTCATTGACGTGTATAGTATGCAAAGTTATGGAGAAGATTATCAGGAGGAGAAAGGTGGAGCACCTGGAACGGAACAAGAGAATAAATGCCAACCAGCACGGATTCATGGAAGGCAAATCCTCTGTCACAAACCCTCTGGAGTTTTATGATAAAATAACAGAAGTAAGACACGAGAGAGAGGGGTGGGTTGATTGCATCTTCTTGGACTGCAAGAAGGCCTTTGACACAGTTCCTCACAAGGGATTAGTGCAGAAGTTAGAGCATCAGGCGCATATAACAGGAAGGGCACTGCAATGGATCAGAGAATACCTGACAGGGAGGCAACAACGAGTCATGGTACGTAATGATGTATCACAGTGGGTACCTGTGACGAGCGGGGTCCCACGGGGTCGGCCCTAGGACCAGTGCTATTTTTGGTATATGTGAACGACATGATGGAAGGTTAGACTCAAAAAGTTGTCCCTTTTTTGGGCAGATGATGTGGAGTTAATGGAGGAAAATTTAAATCAGATGAGGACCAGGCAGGACTTCAAAGAGACCTGGACAGACTGACACCTGGCCCCAGCAACTGGCTTCTCGAATTTAATCCTGCCAAATGCAAAGTCATGAAGATAGGGGAAGGGCACAGAAGACCACAGACAGGGGTATAGGCTAGGTGGCCCAAAGACGGCAAACCTCACTCAAGGAGAAAATCTTGGGGTGGTATAACACCGAGCATGTCTCCGGAAGCACACATCAATCAGATAACTGCTGCAGCATATGGGCGCCTGGCAAACCTGAAACAGCATTCCGATTCCTTAGTAAGGAATCGTTCAAGACACTGTAACCGTGTATGTCAGGCCCATACTGGAGTATGCAGCACCTGTTTGGAACCCGCACTTGATAAAACACGTCAAGAAACTAGAGAAAGTACAAAGGTTTGCGACAAGGTTAGTTTCCAGAGCAAAAAGGGGAATGTCCTTTAAGAAGATTAAGGGAAAATGGGCCCTGACGAAAAAAACCCCGGAGACAGGAGGGTCGGGGGAGACATGATAACAAACAAAATAAAATTCTGCGTTAAAATGGGACAAGGTGGAAAAAGACAGGATGTTCCAGGGAGGGGCCCACAGAAACAAGGGCCAAAAATTTGGAAGTTGAAGACCCAAATGAGTCAGAGAGATAAAAAGGAAAGATTTTTCAGTAAAGGGAGTTGTCAGGAGGGTAATTACCCTAGAAAATGACGTAGTGGAGGCGGGAACCATACAAGTTTTAAGAGGGGTTTGATAAAGCTCATGGAGCGGGGAAGGGGGCCCCAGTAGAAACCCGGGTTTTAAGGGGCCCGGGGCCAGGGGGGCAAAGCTCGACCCCGGGAAACCCAAAAAAGGTGAGTACAAATAGGTAGGTACACAACACAACAAAACACAAACAAAATTTTAGCATGCCGCCCACCAAAACGCTCTTGTTGGTGTTAAAGATAAACAGTCATTCTATTTTTATTTCATGCTAAAACCATCTACCCTATTCGGGCCCTTTCACAATGGGTTTTTGTTGAAGAAACTCTTATACAAAAATTTTTGTGTGTATCTTAGTTTTGGTTTTGGGTCTCTGTAAAATGTTTTCCTTTCCCCATTACCCCTGTCAAATTCTCCAAACTTCAGAAAATCGTGACTTGACCTAATCCTTTCTTCTCCCCCTACCTTTTTCCCTTTTCTATTTTTTTATTTTTTTATTTTTTCCTTTTTTCGGGTTTAGTTTTTCTGCCCTTTTCAGTTCTCCCCCCCCCACACCCTTTGGTTTGTGGTCCAAACCCTTGCAGGCCCCTTTAGCTCTCCTCCCAGTGTCCTTTTTCTTTTTCTTAGACTTTACTCCACTTCTGCTTCTGCTACTATGTCACCACCCCAATTACTAAAAATCCCTTTGCTACTACCATTTACTTTTTCCCTCCCTTCCCCCCTTTCACCCCCCTTTCTATCTCTTGTCCCATTAAAACTACTCTCCCTACTTTCTACACCAATACTATTCTATTTACTATTTTCCCACTACCAGCCTTACCACTCCCCAATTTTCTTTTTTTTTCCTCTCTTTGTCCCATCCCTGTTCTTCTCTCTTTAATAGGGTTTCCTCATTTTCTTTTGTGTTTAATATGATTTGTAAAGGGGCCAAAGTCGGACCGAAACGTCGCCCGTAAGTTTCCCTTTTTTCCTATGTGCGGGTTTTTTTTTGTGTATTCTTTACAACATTTAAGGTAGTGGGTTTGGTAGACACCCAAACCACCCGGGGAAAAAGAAATTTCCGTCCTCCCCAATAAACTGTGAAAAAAAAACCCTTTGTAATTTTTTGGGCATGATGGTAGGATTGTTTTTTCTTTTTTGCTCATAAACAAGCTAAGATAACAGGGATTTCTTGTTTACCCTCTTACATTTTGGTACATTTCCCAAAAGACACCACATGCTTTATTATATATAAAATTTTTTGATTTTTTCCCCTTTTTTTTTAAAATAGCCTTTTTTTTTTTTTATTTCTTCTTTTGTCCAGGGGGAAGTGGAAAAGAATTTTTCCTACTTTAAACCATGGGGTGTCGAAATGAGGGACTAAAAGCCGGGGGCAATGGGTGGGAAACCCCTTCCCCTGTATACAATTACAAAAAAAAGAGAAGAAAAAAAAACTTTATAAAACGGGGTTTTTTTTAAAATTGTGGGGGAAATGTTAGGGGCGGATGACAAGAAAAAAGATGATTGCGGGATTTTATGAATGAAAAAAATTGGATGCCCCCGGGCCCCCTAAGCGAAACAAAGCTAAAGGGGGAGGAGATTTTCGGGGGGGGGAAAAATAAATGGGATTAAATCGGGAGTATCTGAGAGGGGTTAGAGAAAGGGAAAGGGGGGTACAGTAATGGTAAATGACAGTTTTTGGAAAGGGGAAAAAAGAATATGAATGTGAAAATTAAAGAATTATGGGATTAAAGAAAAAGGTTGGAGGGGCGAAAAAAGTGGGGTCATAAAAAAGCGTGTATGCACCGGGGAAAAGAGAGGAATGCGGGAAGGAGAGGAGAAAATTTTGGGGAGATTTTTTAAAAGGGGAATTTTTATAAGAGTTTTGAAAAAAGTAGAGAGTAAATTGTGGTGGGGGAAATTTGAATGCTAAAGTAGGAGAAACTTTTAGAGAGGGTTTGGTAGGTAATTTTGGGGGGGTGCCAGGGGAAAAATGAAAAATGGGGACCCTTTGATTAAACCCTTTGTATAGAAAGGGGTTTTAGTTAAAAGGAAATTTCATTTTTTTAAGAAAAAGGGGGATAAATAAGTTTTAACACGATATGATGTAAGGGCAAAATTTGACAGTAGTTTTTTTGGATTATGATTGGTAGATAAAAGACGTTGAGTAACTTCAGGTTGTACATTTTTATAGGGGGCCACAGTTTATATCAATCATTTTCTAGTTTTTGCTACACCGAGATTTAAAAGGTAGAGGGTACAAAGGGAATAGAAGCATGGGAAAGGGGGTTGAAGGTTTAAAAAACAAAAAGGAGGCAGTTAGGGTAAGATAAAAAACAGTATTGGAGGAAAAGAGGGGCTAATGAGAGCATAGGCAATGGGGTCGAAGAGGTAGGGGGTTGGTTTTTAAAAAATGAAATTTGGTTGAATTTTCGGGCCGGGAAATTTGGGGTTACAGGAAAGTGGGGGGCAGGGGGGAAAGGGGGCGATTGGGGGAAAATGATATGTAAAGAGAGTAGTAAGGGAAAAAAAGGTTAGCATATGGAATTTTTAAAAAGTAAAAGTATGAAAGGGAAAAAAAGGGAAGTATATGGAAAAAAAAGAGAGAAGTTAAAGAGAGTGGTAAAGGGGCAAGTAAAAAGGAGAAAATTGAAAGAGTGGGTGAAAAGGGTTTGTCAAAAATTTTTTTGAAAATAAGAAAAATTTTTTGGATGAGTTTTAACAAGTTTAAGAACCCTAGAGAACAAATGGATTTGTCATTTTAAAAAATGGGGGAAGGAGAGTTATTAAATGGGAGTTAGAGGTATGGGAAAAAGGGAAGGAATATTTTGGGAATTGTTAAATGTTGATAAAGGGAAAAGGGAAGCTTGATTTCGTGTAAAAGGGGCAAGGGGAAAAACACTTGTAGGAGTGGGGAAGGCCATTTTTGAGTGGGGGGGGGGTTCGTGAGGCAGTGGGTAAAAAAAAGGGGGTAAGGCAGGGGGGATTGATGGGTTAAAGAAAAAATGTTAAAAGCAGGGGGGGGATATATTTTTTGGGGGTGGTTGGGGGCAATTTTTAAAAAAATTATGGAAGAGGGTAAGGTACCTAGGGATTGGCAGAGACCCTTTCATATTTCCCTTTTGTATAAAGGAAAAGGGGAAAATAAAAGAGAGTGCAAAAATTATGGGGGGAATAAGCCCCGTTGAGTGTACCGGGAAAAAGTGTTTGGTGAGTTTTTTAAATTGAAAAAATTTAAGAGTAAGACGGAAAATAGGATAGCAAAAGAAAGGAGGCTTTGGGAAAGGTTGGGGGGTTTGTGTGGACCGGGTTTTTTACAGTGAAACATATAAGTAAAACAGAAATTTAGAAAGGCAAAAAGAGGTCTTTGGGGCTTTTTATTTTTTTGGGAAAAGGCGTTACATTTTTGGGGATAGGGGGGCAATGTGGCAGATGTTGCAAGTGTATGGTTTTGGAGGTGGGTTATAAAAGCAGGGGAAGGGTTTTTTTAAAACGGGGAAGTGGGCTCAATTGGGAGAAATGTAGGAAAGAAAAAATTTTTTCCCCAGTAAAAGTAGGCCTTAGAAAAGGGAAATGTGTGATGTCCCGTGGTTTTTTAAATATATTTTAAGTTTGGGGTTGTAAGAGAAAAAATTTGCGGGGGGTTTTGGCAAAGGCGTGGATTTAAAAAAAGATAAAGAATCCCCCCACAAAGTGGGAGTTGTCACAGCTGCCCCTTGCTGATGACACTGTGCTCTTGGGAGATTCTGAAGAGAAGTTTTCCCGAGATTGGTGGAAAGAAAATTTTGGGTTTGGGGGGTGCAAAAAAAAGAAATTAAAAGGGGAAAACAAAGGAAAAAAGTAAGGGTTTTGGGAAAAACAAAAAGATTAAAGGGGATGAAAGATTGAATATCAGATTGGAGGGAGGAGTATGGAGGGGGTGAAGTATTCATATTTGGGAGTGGACGTGCAGAGGAAAGGGTCTTTGAAAAGAGGGGAATCATTGAATTGATGGGGAAAAAGAGTGGGGTGGTTTCACTTTTGGGGTCTGTGGAGACAAAGAAATTTGTCCCTTTGGGGGCAAAGAGGGTTTTAAAAAATGAGAGTATAGTTTTTTCCCAAAGGGTCCCCTTTTATGGGGGGGTGAAGGTGGGTGATGAATTTTTCGGGGAGAAGGCTGGGGGGGGCAGGGAGGTGTCCCGTCTTTAGGGCCCCAAAGTGTGGGGTGAAAATAAAAGCAAAAGAATTTTGTAAATTTTGGGAAATTAGGAGGAGGTGCGGGATTACCAAAAATGTTGTCCCGAAGGGGTTTTTGGGAAAGGGGTTTTTTGAGGTGGTTTTGGACATTTTAGAGAGAAAGGAGCGAAACAGGGAAAGACCCTTTAAAAAGTGTATCCCGTCTGTGTGGGGAAGGGAAAGGGGGGGTAGGGGTTTGGCCCCAGGAGGGTTGGAGGGGGGGGGGAAAGGAGGTTTTTTGTGCGGGGGCTTGGACTTCCCGCAGGCATGCGTGAGCGTGTTTTATAGGGGTGAATGGAGAAAAATGGTTTTTAAAAACTTGACGTGCTGTTTGGAGTGTGAGCAAAGTAACATTTTGAAGGGATTTTAGGGAAACCGGCCGGCCGGAATTGAGCCTGGAGATGGGAAGTACAGTGCCTGCACTTTTGGGAAAGGGGGGGTGTTTTTTTTTTTGCAGTTTAAAAACTGTAAAAGGGAAAACACCCTTTTGGCAAGACAGTGATGGGGTGAATGATGGTTTAAAGTTTTTCTTTTTCGGGCCACCCCCCCTTGGTGGGGAAACGGCCGGTTTTGATAAAAAAAAAAAAATAAAATTTACAACATTTTTACCACAACAAACATTTATTTTTCAGCAGGTTTTTTCGAAACCTTGTCATCGCTGGGATACCTTTGTAGAGAAAAGATTACCCCCGAACAAGGAACTGGGGCATCAGTTTTCCCAGAACATACAAAGAAAGACGAGAAAAATATTTACGGTAGGTGAGCTTCCCACTAAGAACTTCATAAGAAGTTGTCGAAATTTTTTTTTTTAAAAACGAAATAATCTCCAAGGAAACGTTGTTGAACTCAAGGCCTGTTTCTGTATAGTGTACCTTGTCCACTTAAATATTTTGTGGTAAAAAACACAGAGAAGCCAAAGGGGAAAGAAAAGTTAAAGCCCGGTGGGTTTAAAAAGGCTTGGTTGGGTTTTAAAAATACTTGAAAATAATGAAGAGTTTTTTTACATGGTAATTAAATTACCTTGTGTCAGGTAGGGCGGATTACACAGCTTTTATTAATGGTAACGATGGGGCTTGTCTATACCCCCCCCCTCCCTACCCTCCCCTTCTTCTCTCTCAACTTTTATTTATCTCTTCTCATATATGTGTTTTTTTTATTGTTCCCATATCACCAAACAACCCGAAAACTTTTTCGGGCTACTACCACCATCCCTCCAAACCCCAACAAAACCAAACCCCCCTTTCCCCAACCACCACCATTAAACCCGTACATGTCTTTTTTTACTTAGAATTTAAATGTAAGGGATCAACAATCCCAAACTAGGAATGAAAATCATTTTTTTAAAAACTTTTAAATTTAAATTTTAAATTAAGAAAAACCCGTAATTTAAATTAAACCCACTTCAAAATTTAGTCTCTAATTTTGGACAACTCCCGAAGTCACATGTGATTTTTTTTTTAAAAATTTTCATCAAACCCGCCAGTGGGCTGGACCCCAAATTATTGTCCTCAAAATTTCCAAAAAATGAAGAGGAACCCTTTGCGATTTTAAACCCTTTATAAGACTTGAAAAATCATTCCACTTTCAATATAAGCCAAAAAGTTGTACAAGCTTGAACCCCTTTTTTTGTTTTTGGGGCCCTTGTGTTAATTAAAATGTTTTTTTAAAACTGTTGGGGCTGCTAAAAATGCATGGGGTTCCCGCTCACTAATGTTGTCTTTTTAAACCGTGTTAAACCGGGGTCTCCCCCACTAGTGTTTTTTTTTTTTTTTTATTAAATATAAACCCATGTTTCTTTTGCCAGATATTTCATTAAACTTTACCCCAAACACTAGAAAACTAGCACTTTTCCCCGGGACCACCAAAAAAGAAAGGGTCACACCAATACACAAAGGGGGTACCCCATGATGTAAACAACACAGGCCAAAGAAACTAACTGTTTTCTATCCAAAAACTTCGAGAAATTTGTTCACAAGGGATTATATTCCCTTTTCAACAGTACAAAGCATCCTCAGGCCCCCGGGCCCAAATTGGCTTCAGGAAAATCAAAAGCACAAAAAAAAACGCAATTGTAAAAAATTTTTCCCCGTTTACACACCCCTTGAAAAAAAAAGAATAACCATTAGGGCTCTTTATCGAACCCCAAGGAAACCCTTTTTATACAGAAAACCCACAGGGATCCTAAATCCCCAAAAAATTGAAACTTATGGCATATTTTTTAAAACCTACCTTACTAACAGGTATCAAATATTTCTATTTAAAGGGCACAAACCCCGTATAAAAACCCTGGATACTGGAGGGACTGCAGGGGAAATGTCCTTGGCCCCGCTCTTCCTCTTATGGGTCGTGTTTTTCCTAATATTTCCAAAAGCCTTAAACCTATTCTCTTTGGTGACGACACGAAATTTCGGCATTCCCACCTAATCTTGGGCCCCAAATTTAACACTTTTTGTTAACGAAAAAAGGGGTTGTTTAAAAATATCGACCTGGATGACTGCCCAAAAAACTTACACTAAATATGACAAAACATTATGTTTGGCAAGAACGGTTTTGCCCGGCCCGAACATAACAATTTTAAAAACAATTTTTATTGCAAAAGTAATGAGGGCAAAATTTCCCGGGCCTACACCCCTTTAAAACAAACCCGAAAAATTCCCAAAACCCTTTTCCAACAAGATCGTTACTAAAGTTTCCACAATCAGTCCTACTCACACTAGACTATTTACTCTTTTATCCCTACCTCACCCTTTAGAACCTTTAAAATTTTAATATTAACCCCGAACAAAAAGCCCTTTCCCTTTATATTTTAAGCAAAGACCCATAAACACAATACCCGACACATTTAAAAATTTGTGTCCGGCCAAACCTCTCAAAAAATTTAAATGTACATAAAAGGGGCCCCCAAAAACTGGAAAAATCCGTACCTGAAAACTCTACAAAATGCAAAACTCCAAAAAATTTCCGTTAAAAACATTTCACCTCCCAAACCCACACCCCATCATCAGCTAACCAAATGAAAACCTCCTAATTCTTTTTTTTTTGTATCATAAACACATCCAATTTACACTTACACTCACCTAAATGACTGTAAATATAAAATTCCTAGCATAGTTGTCGCCTATTAAGTCTTAAGTTAATCTTAAGTTTGCCTAAGATACTCTCTAACATAGGAACTTTAACAGAAACAATGTATCATGCCAAGACAAAACCATTCCCATTACTAAATTTACTAATTGTAACATTGTTAAATGTTTATACTACCTCGCTTTTATAAATATAATTATATATGTAATAATGTATGTTAAAATGTACCGCTCCATAACCTATATCAACATAGAGTAAGAATTAGTATCAGTCTGCTAACATATGAGCCACACGTTGTAAGCTTTGCAAGGAAATAATATTTTGATTTTGATTTTATCTTTTATTAAGGTACTATAAGCTCACTTTTCTTTTAATTATAGAAATGTACACATTATTTTTTCCTGTCTATTGTGAGCAGTATATATATATTAGCATTTGTGCAGTAACAAGTCTAACTCATGTGCTATAATTGTATATTATACTTCATTACTATTTTAACATTATATATTTATTAGTTTTTACATTTTATTGGAACACTCTTCATTTACTCCAACTTTGTCCAATTATCTCTTTATTACAGATATTACTATTACCGCTTATAATCTATTTACAATTCATTATAATCTAAATATTTACCAGTTAATTGTCTATAATCCTGCCTTGCCATTGCTAACCTAAATCCTGAAAGCTCACATCGACCTGGATCTAAATCTATATAATCAAAATCCCAATCAACATTTAACTGTCTTTACTACACAGCAACACAAGCCAGAACAGTCCTCAGTAATGTACAATCTTTTAAGTACATTATTAGATCCCTAACTAACCACTATGATGACCTCCTGGCACTCCTAGATTCCTGTATTTTTCTTACTGAAATATGGCTTAAGCAAGACACAGTAGACATCTACACACTACCAGGATACACAGCAATCCACAACTGTAGGACAGAACAAATGAGGGGGGGTATTGCCATCTATTATTCTAATGAACAATTATGCTTTAACATCACATGCTATAGTGATGAATCTTAAGACTCCCATAACAGTGGTGCTATATACAGGATGCTTCATACTAATATCCTAAATTTTAGTGGAAACCTGAAAACACTAATAACAAACCAACAAATGAATAAGCACCACAAAATGCAAATGTAATATACACAGTCTTTGCGAAAGTCTTTGACAAGTGCGACCACAGTGTAATAGCGCACAAAATGCGTGACAAAGGAATAACAGGAAAAGTTAGTAGATGGATTTATAACTTCCTAACAAATAGAACATAAAAAGAATAGTAAACAGAGTAATTTGAGGTGGCTACAGTGAAAAGCTCTGTTCCACAAGGCACAGTACTCGCTCCCATCCTGTTCCTTATCCTCGTATATGACATAAACAGAGATGTAAACCATACCTCCCGTGTCTTCCTTTGCGGATGACACCCGAATTGCCATGACAGCGTCCTCCAGCGAAGACACTAAGACTTCAAGCGGACATAAACCAAATCTTTAAATAGGCCGCAGAAAACAATATGAAGTTCAATGAAGAGAAATTTCAACTACTCGGATATGGAGAAGTTGAAGAAATTAAAATTTTATCAGAGTATAAAACAAATTCTAACCATACATTAGAGCGAAAAACTAATGTGAAGGACCTGGGAGTGATAATGTCAGAGGATATCACCTTCAAAGACCACAACAATGTATCTACTTCATCTGCTAGAAAAATGATAGGATGGATAATGAGAACCTTCAAAACTAGGAACGCTAAGCCCATGATGATTCTCTTCAAACTGCTTGTTCTCTCTAGGCTGGAATACTGCTACACACTAACTGCCCCCGTCTAGGCAGGCGAAACTGCTGATCTGGAGAATGTACAGAGAACTTTCACGGCACACATAAGTATGATAAAGCACCTAAATTACTGAGAACAGTTGAAATCCCTTGATCTGTATTCCCTGGAACGCAGGTGAGAAAGATACATGATAATATACACTTGGAAAATCCTAGAGGGATTAGTACCAAACCTATACACGAAAATCACTCTCTACGAAAGCAAAAGACTCGAGACTGTTCAACTGCCTCCCAGCATACATAAAGGGGATAATCAATAGACCACTGATTGTTTTCAAGAAGGAGGTGGACAGGCCTGGTCTCAGACCGGTAAACTCTAGGTACTACTAGATGAAGACTTCGACATTAACCTTGGCCTAGCAGATGACCAACCAGTAATTGATTTCATTAACAGTATGAACAATTCACTACTCATACCAGCTATAACTAAACCAACAAGACTGAGACGAGTGCAACCAGAACTGACCATATATGGATAAATATGCTATCTCCCCTTAAATCAGGGATAATCACAAACAACACTCCTGACCACTACCCCATCTTCCTCCTAACAAACATTTCTAGGCACCAATTGAATATAGCAGTTCTCTTTTCGACTCCATGATGAGGCATCAATAAGTAACTTCGCTGTAGAGCTAGGCTCAGTTAACTGGCCTACAGAATTTTCCAGTGCCAGTGGTATCAATGAATGAAAAGACATATTTCTAAATAAAGCAAACAGACTGTACAACAAGCATTGACCCATAAAAATTAAACAGATCACTAATAAAAGACTAGGTTACCCATGGCTTACTAACAGCATTCTAAGATCCATTGATAAGAAACATCAATACGAAAAACAATATAGACAGGGCTTAATAACTAAAGAACATAGTAAAAATTATACGTCATTCCTCACCAGACTAATAAAAAAGTCCGGGCAACTGTACTATTCTAATAGATTCACTGAAATGAGAGGAGATTTAAAAGACCTGGAAGACATTTTGTCAGATCCTGGGCACCACAGACTGAACAGAAATATTGACCTAACTAAACCAAATGAACCGCGGCTCCAGCCTATTGATACAGTTAACAAGATAAATGACTTCTCAACAATAGGATCAAGTCTCGCCAGTAAAATTCCAGGTACCAATACCCGAGTTAGTGACTGTGTAGATGGAAACTTCCCAACATCCCTCAATTTTACACCAGCCGAGCCCACTGAAGTCACCATGATTATTAATTCACTAAAAAAAAAAAAAAAAAGGAAATCTAGCTCAGATACCACTACTATTGTTTATATGAGCGGTTCACGTCCTCTCACCCACCATTACATTACCTTTTAACAAATCACTAGAAACCAGCACTTTCCCGACATTACTCAAGGTAGCAAGAGTTACTCCAACATACGAAGGTGGAGAACCAACAGATATAAAGAAGTATTGGCCAATATCTAACTTACCTTTGTTATCCCAAATCTTCGAGAAACTCATACAAATGAAATTATACTCCTTTAATACTCCTTTAATACTCCTTTAATACTCCTTTATAACTTCAAAAAGCATTCTTAACGTCTGCAAGTTTGGCTTCAGGCGAAACAGAAGCACAAATGACGCAATAATAAAATTGCCAGACCTACTTTACACAGCACTTGAAAATAATGAATAATATCCACTAGGACTCTTTATTGACATAATGAAAGCTTTTGATACAGTAGACCACAGCATCCTACACCAGAAACTTGATCTTACGGTATCAGAGGCCATGCACTTGTATATATAAAATT
>NC_069399.1:103110998-103132931 GCF_026875155.1 Cherax quadricarinatus
TCTCCTGTTGCTGTCTTTGCAATGTTGCACAGCTCATGATGACTCACTGAGAAGTGTGAAAGTGCTGAGTTAGCAATTCCACCCCTATGCTCTCTTGTATATATATATTATATATTATATATATATAAATATATATATATAATTAATATTATATTATATATATGTGTGTATATATATAAAATATATATATATATATATATATATATATATATATATATATATATGTGCAAGGAATTCGCAAGAGCAGGCGATGGCTGAAGGAGACTCGAACCTACGAACCTTGGAACAAGGTACGCAGTGCTTTACCAATCTACCCACACTGGACCAATACCTTGGAGTCCAGCTTGCGCTAGACTTTGATCTAAGGCAGCCAGCTTTCAGGGAGAAGGCTTACAGCTTTTCATCTCATCCCCTGCATGCATCAGCCTTACTAGAGATATTAACAATGCAAGGAATTCGCAAGAACGAATTCCTTGCATTGCATTGCATTGAAACAAGGGGTTTAAGTAAACATGTTTTACTTAGATATAACTCTGGTTGTTCTGATACACCAAATGTTCAGTTTGCAGACCAACTGATCAGGAGGGAGTCTCAGCTGGTGTGAGGGTGATAGTGTTGTCGCTCCAGCACCAGTCGACAATTAACTTTTTAAACTTAACAATATAAGCTCAAATTAAGTTGTAATGAATAACTAACGGTCAATGAATAAAGAGAATAGTGGACGGGGAGGTGAACCCGCGGCCTGCAGATTGATAGTCCATCGCTCTACTAATAGAACTACCCAAGGACTCTAATAGGAAAGTATTTCGGAACAAATAACTATTATATTCCGTCAGAGGCTGCCGACTGCAACTCAACGATCAGAGGCCCTGGGTAGCTGGATGAGTGGAGCGTCGGACCGTCAAGCTGCAGGCTGCGGTTGGCTTCCCCGTACACCATTCTGTTAATAGTATAACTAACTCATTAACGTTCCATGTGTAGTGCGTATATTGGAATTTATGTAATAAAATATCTTAATTCGCGTTAATTATAATGGTGAAGACAAGAGGCGTATAATACTGGTATTGTGTTTACCTCGTTCAGCTGCCACTGTAAGGCAAGCATAACTACCACTACCAACAACACACGCCCTACCACCACTACCACCACCACCACCACTACCATCACCATCACCATCACCACTGCCACCACCATCACCACTGCCACCACCATTACCACCACCACCACCATCACCACTGCCACCACCACCATCACCACTGCCACCACCATCACCACTGCCACCACCATTACCACCTCCACCACCATCACCATTGTCACCACCACCACCATCACAGCCGCCACCAAACCATTACTACCACACACCACTACCACTACCATCACCACCACCACTGCACAACCATCACCACTGCACCACCACCACCACTACACTACCATCACCACCACAACTGCCACACCACCACACTGCCACCACACATCACCCCTGCACCTCACCACCATCACCATTGTCACCACCACCACCATCACAGCCGCCACCACCATTACTACACCACCATCACATAAGCACTGCCACCGACACTACCATTAACACAAGCACTGCCATCACCACCACCACCATCACCACTGCCACCACCACCATTACAACCATCAACACAAGCACCGCCACCACCATCACTACAACCACCACAACCACCACTGCCACCGCCACCGCCGCCACCACCACCACCATCACCACCACTGCCACCACCACCAACACTACCACCTGCACCACTATAACTATCCCTACCACTACCATAATAATTTCCACTGAAGATTAAAGAAAAACGCTGCATAAAAGAATACTGTAAGTGAACATTGTAGTGGAGGTGAACATTGTAGTGGAGGTGAACATTGTAGTGGAGGTGAACATTGTAGTGGAGGTGAACATTGTAGTGGAGGTGAACATTGTAGTGGAGGTGAACATTGTAGTGGAGGTGAACATTGTAGGGGTAACATTGTAGTGGAGTAAACCCATGTAGTGGAGGTGAACATTGTAGGGGAGGTGAACTTGTAGTGGATGAACATTGAAAGTGGAGGTAACTTGTTTGTAGGGGAGGTGAACACGTTTTATGGAGTGAACACTGTTATGAGGGAGGTGAACATTGTAGTGGAGGTGAACACTGATTGTAGTGGATGAACACTTTGTAGTGGAGGTAACATTGTTTAAGGGAGGTAAAAATGTAGGGGAGGTGAACACTGTTTGTAGGAGGTGAACACTGTTTGTAGTGAGGTGAACATTGTTGTAGTGGAGGTAAAAAAAACACTGTTTGAGGGGAGGTGAACACTGTTTTGGGAGGTGAACACTGTTGTATGGAGGTGAAACATTGTTTAGTGGAGTGAACACTGTTTGTAGTGAGGTGAACACTGTTTTAGTGGAGTGAACAACTGTTGTAGTGGAGTGAACACGTTTGTAAGTGGAGGAACACTGTTGAAAGTGGAGGTGAACACTGTTTGTAGTGGAGGTGAACACTGTTTGTAGTGGAGGTGAACACTGTTTGTAGTGGAGGTGAACACTGTTTGTAGTGGAGGTGAACACTGTTTGTAGTGGAGGTGAACATTTTGTATGGAGGG
Organism: Cherax quadricarinatus; assembly: GCF_026875155.1. Classification (NCBI taxonomy): domain Eukaryota; kingdom Metazoa; phylum Arthropoda; class Malacostraca; order Decapoda; family Parastacidae; genus Cherax; species Cherax quadricarinatus. Next base: position 103,113,606 of record NC_069399.1, read on the forward strand.
GACATTTTGAAAGTGAGGTGAACACTGTTTGTAGTGGAGGTGAACATTGTTTGTAGTGGAGGTGAACATTGTTTGTAGTGGAGGTGAACATTGTTTGTAGTGGAGGTGAACACTGTAGTGGAGGTGAACACTGTTTGTAGTGGAGGTGAACACTTGGGGGAAATGTTAAGGGACGAGTGGAGGTGAACATTTGAAAATGAAAGGGAGTGTAGTGGAGGTGAACACTGAACTATGTTAATGGAGTGTAGTGGAGGTGAACACTGAACAATGTTAATGGAGTGTAGTGGAGGTGAACACTGAACAATGTTAATGGAGCGTAGGGGAGTGAACCTGAACAATGTTAATGGAGTGTAGTGGAGGTGAACACTGAATATTAATGGAGTGTAGTGGAGGTGAACACTGAACAATGTTAATGGAGTGTAGTGGAGGTGAACACTGAACTATGTTAATGGAGTGTAGTGGAGGTGAACACTGAACAATATTAATGGAGTGTAGTGAAGGTGAACACTGAACAATATTAATGGAGTGTAGTGAAGGTGAACACTGAACAATTTTAATGGAGTGTAGTGAAGGTGAACACTGAACAATATTAATGGAGTGTAGTGAAGGTGAACACTGAACAATTTTAAGGGAGTGTAGGGGAGGGAACACTGAACAATTTTTAATGGAGCGTAGTGAAGGTGAACACTGAACAATATTAATGGAGCGTAGGGGAAGGTGAACACTGAACAATGTTTAATGGAGTGAAAGTGAAGGTGAACACTGAACAATATTAATGGAGCGTAGTGGAGGTGAACACTGAACAATGTTAATGGAGCGTAGTGGAGGTGAACACTGAACAATATTAATGGAGCGTAGTGGAGGTGAACACTGAACAATGTTAATGGAGCGTAGTATAGGTGAACACTGAACAATATTAATGGAGCGTAGTGGAGGTGAACACTGAACAATATTAATGGAGCGTAGTGGAGGTGAAAAATGAACATGTTAATGGAGTGTAGTGGAGGTGAACACTGAACAATGTTAATGGAGTGTAGTGGAGGTGAACACTGAACAATGTTAATGGAGTGTAGTGGAGGTGAACACTGAACATGTTAATGGAGTGTAGTGGAGGTGAACACTGAACAATATTAATGGAGCGTAGTGGAGAACACTGAACAATGTTAATGGAGCGTAGAGTAGGTGAACAATGTTAATGGAGCGTAGTGGAGGTGAACACTGAACAATATTAATGGAGCGTAGTGGAGGTGAACACTGAATAATGTTACTGAGCGTAGTGGAGGTGAACACTGAACAATTTAATGGAGCGTAGTGGAGGTGAACACTGAACAAGTTAATGAACGTAGTGGAGGTGAACACTGAACAATGTTAAGGGAGCGTAGTGGGGGTTGAACACTGAACAATGTTAATGGAGCGTAGTGGAGGTGAACACTGAAAAATTGTTACTGGAGCGTAGTGGAGGTGAACACTGAACAATGTTAATGGGAGCGTAGTGGAGGTGAACACTGAACAATGTTAATGGAGCGTAGTGGAGGTAAAGACTGAACAATGTTAATGGAGCGTAGTGGAGGTGAACACTGAACAATGTTAATGGAGCGTAGGGGAGGTGAACACTAAAAACAATTTTAAATGGAGCGTAGTGGAGGTGAACACTGAACAATGTTAATGGGGCGTAGTGGAGGTGAACACTGAACAATGTTAATGGAGAGTAGTGGAGGTGAACATGAACAATATTAATGGAGCGTAGTGGAGGTTGAACACTAAACAATGTTAATGGAGCGTAGTGGAGGTGAACACTGAACAATGTTAATGGGGGCGTAGTGGAGGTGAACACTGAACAATGTTAAGGAGCATAGTGGAGGTGAACACTGAACAATGTTTAATGGAGCGTAGTGGAGGTGAACACTGAACAATATTAATGGAGCGTAGTGAAGGTGAACACTGAACAATGTTAATGGAGTGTAGTGGAGGTGAACACTGAACAATATTAATGGAGCGTAGTGGAGGTGAACACTGAACAATGTTAATGGAGCGTAGTGGAGGTGAACACTGAACAACATTAATGGAGCGTAGTGGAGGTGAACACTGAACATGTTAATGAGCGTAGTGGAGGTGAACACTGAACAATATTAATGGAGCGTAGTGGAGGTGAACACTGAACAATGTTAATGGAGTGTAGTGGAGGTGAACACTGAACAATATTAATGGAGCGTAGTGGAGGTGAACACTGAACAATGTTAATGGAGCGAAGTGGAGTGAACACTGAACAATATTAATGGAGCGTAGTGGAGGTGAACACTGAACAATGTTAATGGAGCGTAGTGGAGGTGAACACTGAACAATATTAATGGAGCGTAGTGGAGGTGAACACTGAACAATGTTACTGGAGCGTAGTGGAGGTGAACACTGAACAATGTTAATGGAGGTAGTGGAGGTGAACACTGAACAATGATTAATGGAGCGTAGTGGGGTGAAGACTGAACAATGTTAATGGAGCGTAGTGGAGGTGAACACTGAACAATGTTAATGGGCGTAGTGGGGTGAACACTGAACAATGTTAATGGAGCGTAGTGGAGGTGAACATGAACAATGTTAATGGAGCGTAGTGGAGTGAACACTGAACAATGTTAATGGAGAGTAGTGGAGGTGAACACTGAACAATATTAATGGAGCGTAGTGGAGGTGAACACTGAACAATGTTAATGGAGCGTAGTGGAGGTGAACACTGAACAATGTTAATGGAGCGTAGTGGAGGTGAACACTGAACAATGTTAATGGAGCATAGTGGAGGTGAACACTGAACAATGTTAATGGAGCGTAGTGGAGGTGAACACTGAACAATATTAATGGAGCGTAGTGAAGGTGAACACTGAACAATGTTAATGGAGTGTAGTGGAGGTGAACACTGAACAATATTAATGGAGCGTAGTGGAGGTGAACACTGAACAATGTTAATGGAGCGTAGTGGAGGTGAACACTGAACAACATTAATGGAGCGTAGTGGAGGTGAACACTGAACAGTGTTAATGGAGCGTAGTGGAGGTGAACACTGAACAATATTAATGGAGCGTAGTGGAGGTGAACACTGAACAATGTTAATGGAGTGTAGTGGAGGTGAACACTGAACAATATTAATGGAGCGTAGTGGAGGTGAACACTGAACAATGTTAATGGAGCGTAGTGGAGGTGAACACTGAACAATATTAATGGAGCGTAGTGGAGGTGAACACTGAACAATGTTAATGGAGCGTAGTGGAGGTGAACACTGAACAATATTAATGGAGCGTAGTGGAGGTGAACACTGAACAATATTAATGGAGCGTAGTGGAGGTGAACACTGAACAATATTAATGGAGCGTAGTGGAGGTGAACACTGAACAATAATAATGGAGCGTAGTGGAGGTGAACACTGAACAATGTTAATGGAGCGTAGTGGAGGTGAACACTGAACAATGTTAATGGAGCGTAGTGGAGGTGAACACTGAACAATGTTAATGGAGCGTAGTGGAGGTGAGGTAGAAAATTAATTACTACCAGCGCAGGTATTGGCAACACGACCTTGTTATACTCTTTTTAAAACGTATGACGCTCTATCCTGTACTTAGTACACCTTTACCACTACTGCTACTACTGCTACTACTACTACTACTACTACTACTACTACTACTACTTCTATTAATACTTCTAATGCTACTATTACTTCTACTACTACTTCTACTACCACTACAACCACTACTACCACTTTTACAATTAGTTCTGTCATTATTAACTACATCAGTTACCCCTACATTTCCGGTATTATATTGTAACAAGTACTTTATCCCACTCAGGTGTTACCGGTGTTTTCTAGTTACCAACAAGCAGTCTGTTTCCCACACAACAACAGTTGTTTTTGGTGCAGTTATTCTGGCAGATGTTGGAAACTCTAATACATTTTTATGTACAGGTAAGTGGGTCGGAATCTTTAAACAGCTGTTAGTACTGAGTCACATGACACACCTGGCCAGTCACACATCAGTCACATGACACACCTGGCCAGTCACACATCAGTCACATGACACACTTGGCCAGTCACACATCAGTCACATGACACACTTGGCCAGTCACACATCAGTCACTTGACACACCTGGCCAGTCACACATCAGTCACATGACACACCTGGCCAGTCACACATCAGTCACATGACACACTTGGCCAGTCACACATCAGTCACATGACACACCTGGCCAGTCACACATCAGTCACATGACACACCTGGCCAGTCACACATCAGTCACATGACACACTTGGCCAGTCACACATCAGTCACATGACACACTTGGCCAGTCACACATCAGTCACATGACACACTTGGCCAGTCACACATCAGTCACATGACACACTTGGGAAGTCACACATCAGTCACATGACACACTTGGCCAGTCACACATCAGTCACATGACACACTTGGGAAGTCACACATCAGTCACATGACACACTTGGCCAGTCACACATCAGTCACATGACACACTTGGGAAGTCACACATCAGTCACATGACACACTTGGAGTCACACAGTCACACAACCCATCAGTCACATGACACACTTGGAAGTCACACATCAGTCACATGACGCTTCTGGCCAGTCATACATCAGTCACATGACACGCATGATCAATCACATAATACCTGGAGGGTGCTCTGGGGTCAACGCCCCGACGGCCCGGTTCATGACCAGGCCTAGCGGTGGACCAGGGCCTGATCAACCAGGCTATTACTGCTAGTAATACGCAAACCGACGTACGTACCACAACCCAGCTGATCAGGTACTGACTTTAGGTGCCTGTCCAGCGCCTTCTTGAAGACAGTCAGGGGTCTATTGGTAATCCCCCTTATGTATGTAGGTGAATGGTTCAGAGAACCGACAAGTTGATAAATTAGACACATGTGCAACACTTAGGAATCTTCAATAAGGAAACGTTTCGCCACACAGTGGCTTCATCAGTCCATACAAAGGAGAATGGTGAAGAACACGAGGCGTTTGAAGTAATCAGTCCCTCAGCTGTACATGCTGTATTCTTGAAAAGAATACAGCATGTACAGGGAATTCTTCATTTGTCTAACCTTTAGGCATGACCTACTTCCACATTTGGATTTCTCAAATGTGACACCACCTGCGACTGCTGCACCTCACCTGTCTACAGTATGTAAGTCACTTCTTCACACAAATGCTGTATTCTTTTCAAGATTGATGGACTGATTACATCGACTCAAGGCTGAGGGACTGATTACCTGAAACTTCTCCTGTTCTTCGCCATTCTCCTTTGTATGGACTGATGAAGCCACTGTGTGGCGAAAGGCTTCCTCATTAAAGAAACCCAAGTGTTGCACATATGTCTAATTTACCCCCTTATGTATGCTGAGAAGCAGGTGGCCCCTAACACTTACTGTGTTGTTTCTTAGCATACTTAAGACCCTCTGTTTTCCATTAGGGGGATGTTGCACAGCTTGCCGAGTCTTATGCTTTCGCAGGGAGTGATTTCCATTTGCAGATTTATTACTAATCTTTCTAGGATTTTCCAAGCGTATATTATCACTTATCTTTCTCGCCTGCGTTTCAAAGAATACATGTCAAGGGACTTCAACCATTCCCAGAAATTTTGGTGCTTTATTGTATTTAGAAGTGCGGTGAAAGTACTCCGTATATTCTCCAGGTCTGCAGTTTCGCCTGTCTTGAAATGGGCCGTTAGTGTACATCAATTCTCCAGCCTAGAGAGAACAAGCAATTCGTATGGCATCCATAATTATGAAGGTTCTCATTAACCATCCTGTCATTTTCCTTGCAGATGTGGCAGAGACATTGCTGTGATCCTTGAAAATGAGATTCTCTGATATTATCACTCCTAGATCCTTCACATAAGTTTTCCGCTTTACTGAGTGCTAAGAATTTGTTTTATATCCAGTTTTTATTTCCTCGAATTTTCCATAGAGGAGTAATTAAAATTTGACTTCAATGAAATTCATATTGTTTTCAGAGGCCCATTTAAAGATCGCTTGGAAATTTGCGGTGCCCTCAATGGATGACATTCATGCAAATTCTGGTATTGTTAGCAAAGGAGGACACGGTGCTATGGTCTGTGTCAGATATGAGATAAGGAACAGGATGGGAGCAAGTACTGTATCCTTGTGGAACAGAGCTTTTCACTGTAGCCTCCCCTGAATTTACTCTGTTTACTATTACTCTTTGTGTTCTATTTGTTAGGAAGTTATAGATCCATCTACCAAAAGCTCAGTTTTACACATTCTATGTGCATTACCAGATGCAACATCTGGTTATCTTTATTGTAAATACAAATTCTTGGACATAATTAGAAAACAGAAGAACTATATACAAAAGATGAGGTAATCAGTCCCTCAGCCTTGGAGGTGGTGTTTACAACACCGTGGTTGTAGAGATTCTGAAGCACAGAATCTCTACAACCACGGTGTTGTAAACACCACCTCGAAGGCTGAGGGACTGATTACCTCATCTTTTGTATATAGTTCTTCTGTTTTCTAATTATGTCCAAGAATTTGTATTTACAATAAAGATAACCAGATGTTGCACAAGTGTCTTAACTTTCATCTTGTCGGTATTGTATACCTGTCTTGCACAATACCACACTTGTCGAAGGCTTTCGAAGAGTCTGTGTGCATTACATTTGTATTTTGTTTGTCCTCCAGCACATCCAAGACCACGTCATTGTAGTCCAGCAGTTGTGAGAGGCAGGAGTGACCTGCTCTAAACACATGCTGTCCTGGACTGCGCAGTTGTTGGGTATCCAAGTGATTGGCGATCTTCCTTCTTAGAACCCTTTCAAAGATTGTTATTATGTGGGTCTGTAATTCTTTGCATTTGATTTACTGTCACCTTTGTGGAATGGGGCTATGTTTGTTGTTTTTAGTACTAAGACTGTGGGATGACCCGGGTCTATGCTCCCCCTTCACAGAAAATTTAAGACACGTGAATGGGGTTTCATGCATTTATTGATGAACACAGAGCTCGATGGGCTTGGGCCTGGGGCAGAGTGCATGGACATGCCATTTATTGCTCTTTCTAAGTCCTATGATGTTATTATTACATCAGAAATTCTTGAATTAACCAAATTTTTCGGTCACAAACAAATCATTTAGACTGTCGACCCTTAAGTCTGATTAATGGCTCACTAAATGTTGAGTCATATTGGGATTTCAGTAATTCACTCAGTTTCTTGCTGTTATCTGTATAAGTACCATTTAGTTCAAGTAAGACAAATATTGGATGGGATTTTTTCTCTAGATTTGACATAAGAAAATATATTTTTTCTCAGTTTCATTTATTGCTCTAGGTTTTACCTATATTTCTTGATTTCTGTATGATTCCTTAAGTTTAAGTTCGACATTTTCAATTTCTCTGATTAGTGCTTCCTTTCGTATTTCAGATAGACTGGCTCCTTTTAGCGGCACTGTGATTCTTTGCTTTCACCTGTAGAGGGAGCGTCTCTTTCTATCGTCTCTTCCTTTTACTTAGGGGAATGTGCCTTGAATGTACAACAAAGTTAATTCCTTCTAAGCAAAGGTTCTGATCCCTATTGTTCGGGATATCTTCCTGTTTGTTTTATTTAGCACATGGTTAATTTGATCCCACTGTATGTTTCTGTTACTGAAGAGGAATTTGGTGAAGGCACCTTCTTAACTGATCTTATTTTGCTGGTCCCACAATCACAGTCACATAACAAGGCTGGTAAGTCACACATAAGTCAAATAACACACCTGGTCAGTCACACATAAGTCACAAAACACACCTGGTCAGTCACACATCAGTCACATAACACACCTGGTCAGTCACACAACAGCGACATAACACGCCTGGTCAATCACACATTAGTCACATAACACACCTGGTTAGTCACACATCAGTTACGTAACACACCTGGTCAGTCACACATCAGACACATAACACACCTGGTCAGTCACACTTTTAAACGCCCATTTCCCAATAAACAGATACTCGAGTTATTTCTTCTAACTGTGGTACCTGCAAATTATTTTTTACGATATAAGCTGCATGCTATGTGATGAACATGTTATGTGATGAACATGTTATATGATGAACATGGTTGAACATGGCCACACACTGAGGGAATCTGGGAGTAATATTAAGCCGAACATGGCCACACACTGAGGAAACTTGGGAGTAATACTAAGGTGAACATGGCCACACACTGAGGGAATCTGGGAGTAATACTAAGCTGAACATGGCCACACGCTGAGGGAATCTGGGAGTAATACTAAGCTGAACATGGCCACACGCTGAGGGAATCTGGGAGTAATACTAAGCTGAACATGGCCACACACTGAGGGAATCTGGGAGTAATACTAAGGTGAACATGGCCACAAACTGAGAAAAGCTGGGAGCAAAACTAAGCTGAACATGGCCACACACTGAGGGAATCTGGGAGTAATACTAAGCTGAACATGGCCACACACTGAGGAAACCTGGGAGTAATACTAAACTGAACATGGCCACACACTGAGGGAATCTGGGAGTAATACTGACCTGAACATGGCCACACACTGAGGAAACCTGGGAGTAATACTAAGGTGAACATGGCCACACACTGAGGGAATCTGGGAGTAATACTAAGGTGAACATGGCCACACACTGAGGGAATCTGGGAGTAATACTAAGGTGAACATGGCCACACACTGAGGGAATCTGGGAGTAATACTAAGGTGAACATGGCCACACACTGAGGGAATCTGGGAGTAATACTAAGGTGAACATGGCCACACACTGAGGGAATCTGGGAGTAATACTAAGGTGAACATGGCCACACACTGAGGGAATCTGGGAGTAATACTAAGGTGAACATGGCCATGCACTGAGGGAACCTGGGAGTAATACTAAGGTGAACATGGCCACACTGAGGGAATCTGGGAGTAATACTAAGCTGAACATGGCCACACACTGAGAGAATCTGGGAGTAATACTAAGGTGAACATGGCCACACACTGAGAGAATCTGGGAGTAATACTAAGGTGAACATGGCCACATACTGAGGGAACCTGGGAGTAATACTAAGGTGAACATGGCCACACACTGAGAGAATCTGGGAGTAATACTAAGGTGAACATGGCCACACACTGAGAGAATCTGGGAGTAATACTAAGGTGAACATGGCCACACACTGAGGGAATCTGGGAGTAATACTAAGGTGAACATGGCCACACACTGAGGGAATCTGGGAGTAATACTAAGGTGAACATGGCCACACACTGAGGGAATCTGGGAGTAATACTAAGGTGAACATGGCCACACACTGAGGGAATCTGGGAGTAATACTAAGGTGAACATGGCCATGCACTGAGGGAACCTGGGAGTAATACTAAAGTGAACATGGCCACACTGAGGGAATCTGGGAGTAATACTAAGCTGAACATGGCCACACACTGAGAGAATCTGGGAGTAATACTAAGGTGAACATGGCCACATACTGAGGGAACCTAGGAGTAATACTAAGGTGAACATGGCCACATACTGAGGGAACCTGGGAGTAATACTAAGGTGAACATGGCCACACACTGAGGGAATCTGGGAGTAATACTAAAGTGAACATGGCCACACTGAGGGAATCTGGGAATAATACTAAGGTGAACATGGCCACATACTGAGGGAATCTGGGAGTAATACTAAAGTGAACATGGCCACACTGAGGGAACCTGGGAGTAATACTAAGGTGAACATGGCCACACACTGAGGGAACCTGGGAGTAATACTAAGGTGAACATGGCCACACACTGAGAGAACCTGAGTCAGTGTCTGCCGGTAAAGTATTATCGATATTACAAGATTTCTCTTTACGTTTTTATAAATAGTTGATGTTGGTTGTTCAGTGTAAATAAAAATATAATTGTGGTTGGTATCTAACATTTATGTGATGGGCTATTAAGAATGTAACTGAGGTAATATAATGTAACACAGGTAATAGAATGTAACAGGTAATGGAATGTAACAGGTAACAGAATGCAACAGGTAATAGACTGTAGCAGGTAATAGACTGTAACAGGTAATAGAATGTAACAGAGGTAATAGAATGCAATGGGACATTAGAATGTAACAGGGGTAATAGAATGTAACAGGGGTAATAGAATGTAACAGGTGTAATAAAATGAGAACAGATTTAATAGAATGTAACAGGGGTAATAGAATGTAACAGGGGTAATAGAATGTAACAGGGGTAATAGAATTTAACGGGTAATAGAATGTAACTGGAGTAATAGAATGTAACAGGGGTAACAGAATGTAACGGGTAATAGAATGTAACAGGTGTAATAAAATGTAACAGGGGTAATAGAATGTGACAGGGGTAATAGAATGTAACGGGTAATAGAATGTAACATGAGTAATAGAATGTAACAAAGGTAACAGAATGTAACAGAGGTAATAAAATCTCCATATGATCTTCGCTCAATCCAGTGAAATATAATACATTGTTTTTTTCACTGCAATTATTGTTAAATTCTTAACTGAAGAATTAAGATGGCAAGACTCCATCTGAGGTAATTAGATACCTCACGATTATTTAAAGTACACTACGTGAAGAGTACTTGTGTGGACTATGACATTTAAATACCACCAGAGTATGGTGCAGTTGTTTACAAGTCCCTTTAAACCTTCCTAAGGAATGGGTCACTTTCCAACCCAACAACACGAACCAATGACCTGTTCTTGAACTCTCCAGTATCTTCCATAGAACTCACAGCGCTAACAATGGCTGTGTCATCCAAGGAGATGAACGTTCATATATTATGGCATGGAATGCTACGAAATTTAACGTCCAAGAAACAAACGGGACAATGTTCTGAAGCCGTTGTCATTAGTACAACAAATACCGTTGAACACAACCAAGGTGCTTTTGACTTTACCAAACCTCTGTTAGCCATTATATTATGTGGATAGTTACCCACTCATAATTAGGTTTCATTATAAACCTGGAGCTGACCGCTCCACTTGCTTCACTCTCACCATCCACCCAAGGAACTTGACCTTTGATTTTCACCCTTGAGTGATGCCGGCTCAGGTAAGCATTACCCACGAGAAACCTTAACTGTGCTGCTTACACCTTACCTCCAGAAGCATGTTAAATCTAGCCTCAGTATGAGTTAATAACTCTCTGTCCAGACCGTGATGTTTCCCAGTAACAGATTGTTCAATCACTTGTGTCTTCCTCCTCATATTTATAAACAATACAATGCTCCTTCAGCGAAGAAAATATCCTTCAAATGTCATCAGTTTTAAGCAAATTTATGAAGAGAATAAATCATGTAACGAGTCAAAGCGGGAATCACTGAGTGAGTTATAATGGGAATCATTTCCAATTACTGAAACAAGTCTCTTTAAAATTTCTAATTAATTTGGCATATTTAACGGGTCACTATCATGTTTATCGTTCTCGTTGAGAGGACATGTCAGAGAGACATGATCGCAGGTATACACGAGATCACAGGGTCAACTCAACCAAATAGTTATTGACTTGTGATGCATTTTTCCCGTTTACTCTTCGTAAGGAGGTAAATACAGCAAGAGTTGTGTAATTTCCAGTGTATATAGGTCGAGAACTGTGTATGTCAGTGTATATACACCGAGAAGTATGTATGTCAGTTTATGTACAGTACATCGAGAAGTGAGCATCTCAGTGTATATACATCTAGAGGCTTGTATCCCTCAGTGTATGTAAAATGGTTATAATCATAACACTAATTTTAAAAGAGCTGGACCGGTAAGTCAGCGGAAGGTCTCGGTCAGACGACGTAAAGCTCCAGCTGCGGGTCATTATATGCCTAAGACTCTCGTCAGGAAACACTTGTCGAGTTTCCTGACAAATCTTATACCTATCCTCAATGTATATACATCTAGAGCTGTGTATCTCAGTATATATATACACTTAGAACTGCATCTCATTGTATAAGTCAACCCTTCCAAGATGCCCAGGAGCTGGAGATAAAAAAATACCCAAGATGCCCAGAAGCTGGAGGTCAATATCCTCAAGAAGCCCAGGAACTTCAGCTCAATACCCTTACGAGGACCAGAAACTGGAACTCCAGCCAGTGTAACACTGCCACTTTGTCTGCCATATCACGATAAGTTGTGAATGTGCCCGTGTTGCAAGAACTAACAGAGCCTGAAATTCGTCAACTGTTAACTAAGACTATTCTGAATAAAGTTTATAAACATAGTGTTAAAACAAGAAAAATGAACTGTAGTTGCAAAATAAACTAGGTGTTCAGATGTCGCATTTAAGCCAGACGCCTGCACTGCGGGTTAGTAGCTGACTACCAGGAGACTTAGAAGAAATATTTAGCGAGTGATGTACGTAGAGTTTAACATACCAATAACACAACGCTGATGACAGCCTTACATTATTTATCTTTCTCCAGCTCTTATTTGTTTCCTCTGCTTCCTGAGTATAATTTCTCTTGCCCTTACTTTGTGATGACGGATATATATTCATAAAAAATCCATTTATTCTGTAGATAGGATAGGCTATTCAGAGCGATGGCAGTTCCCAGGTGATAATAACTCCAGCTCGGCGCTGGAAGGAAGTCTTTGAAGCTACCATAGCTGATGATTCCTTACCCGAATGCTTGACTATATCCTAATTGCCCCACTGAAGTCTCTCAGCTCAGGATGAAGGATTTTAACACTTGTATGAACCCCATCCTGCGTCATATAATATAACAGGAAAAAATACACAATAACTCGCACATAGAAGACAAACTTACCACGGCGTTTCGGTCCGACTTGGACCATTAATTAATCACATAGAGAAGCACGAAGGGAAGGGAGCCAGAATATATACGAGAGGGAGGCGGGAACGGGAGAGGTAGAACGGAAAAAGAGAATAATATTATAGTAGTAGAAGTGGTAGTAGTAGTAGTAGTAGTAGTAGTAGTAGTAGTAGTAGTAGTAATAGTGGAGATAGTTTGTAGAAACAAGAGAACAGAGGCGCTTCGCAGGAGAGCTAATGGCTAAAGGGGGTAGGACAAAACTCGTGCAGGACAAATCCCTCATAGGACAGAACTCATCCAAGCAGAAGACAGGAAAGGCAATGAAAATATGGAAAAGGAGAAGAGGTGAGGAGAGGAGGAGATAAAGATCAGGTCAATTAACGAGTTTTCTGAAGTTTGGAGCATTTGACAATGTAATGAGAAAGGAAGGCATCTACAGAGATTATGCCAGGACTAAAGCTCATAATAAGAAAGTTATGTATACGGTATGCCTCGAAAAGACGGCGACTGAAGGCTAGAAAAGAAGACAGTTTTGGCAGAGGACCAGTTAACAGGATGATTGTCTTCTCTAACATGACAGAAAAGAGCATTTTTAGTGTCGGCAAGTCTAACACTTCTTTTGTGCTCTTTAAATCTGTCAGTACTGGAGAGGACAAGAGAGGCAGGAAATGAAGTATACTCCGGAAGCATCACTGGCAGGAGGAGACGTACGAACTTAATTACTACGAAGAGAATCAGTTCGGCGAAAAGAAAGATTGAAGTCTACAGAACGGAGAGTGTTGTTAAGATTTGGCAGACTATAAATAGAGGAGTAAGTAGTGAAGGTTACAAAGCATCAATACTTACCCATTACAAAACTTACTAAAAAAAAGTCGAAATTTTCCTCCGTGCAGTTTACCTGCACGGAGGTTTGAAGTCAATATGAAGAGTCTTTTTTGATAATAGAACCAAATGTAATATCAAAATTTATTTAAGAAAATAGTTATTAAATTAGAACCAACAGATTTTTTTCTAAAAAAGATATACAAGTGTTCAAACTTTAAATATCAGAACATTCTCTAGTTTATACATGGACATTAATATCCAAAATCACTTAATATATTTGGTATATTAGGACTAATACAGCTCATTAACAATGTTAACTTTAACTTTAGCAAATTATATCGACGTTAAAACCTTGAAGTTTATCAAAAGAGACATTTTCCGTTAAACTCACAGAAACCGATTATTCCTGATTTCCAATTATATTATAACACTTGAAAATTCAACTGAATCTTCCTACAAATTAGTTACATCTTTCAGGAGAAACATTTAAGGTATCGACCGGAAAATGTTATGATAAAAAACACGTGCAACACCTGGGTATAATTATTATAAATAAGACACTTGTGCAACATTTGGGTGTCTTTATCCTGGACACGTTTCGCCAGCCAGTGGCTTCTTGAGTCCAATGTCACCAGTGGACAAAACAGCTAGTGGTTTTGTCCACTGGTGACTCCGCCTACCACTGCTCAGCATCATCTGTCATCAGAATATAAGTTCCAGCTCCACGAGTATGCTGCACTTTCATCAAGAATGATGGACTGAACAAATTGACTTCAGACTAGGGGACTGATTACCTGAAATTCTTCCTTGTCTTTCACCTTTCTCCCCACTGGACTGAAGAATTCACTGGCTGGTGAAATTTGTCCAGAACAAAGATACCCTAATATTGCACAAGTGTCTCAGTTATCAACTTCGGTTTTCTAAGAAATTTGCATGCGAGAGACACAGTGAGAATTGTCTAAGACCAGACTTGGAGGTAAGTCTGCCAAGGTTAATTCACGGGTGTACCACATCGCTTCACAACTCTGGCAGGCTTCATTTTCATTGGCTGGTTAAACTAAAGTGCTAGTATATCGAGGGAGACCCTACTCATCATACACTTAGCACCTGGTTCGCTAGTCGGGTGAGTGATATAGGCAGAATAAATTGCAACATACTCTTAGCATGCTATAATAATAATAATAATAATAATAATAATAATATTAATAATTATTATTATTATTATGAATGTTTATTATATTTATATCAATTGCTGCTCGATAAGAGAATATTATCCTGGTATTCCATAACCACAGCCCCATGTACTTGAACCCACGAGAAAGGAAGAGAACAGAGTGAGGCAAAAGCATCTAAATCATTTGGAGGTACAGTTCAACACTCCAAAGATGTCCAGGAGCTGGAGATTAACACCTTCAAAAAGCAATGGAGACTTTGCTTAATACAAACAAGATGTTAATTTCTATAGCTTAAGACGTTTAAAAGACCGAGGAGCAGTTGGACAACACCCTTGCAAGGATCAGGAATTGGAATTCGACAGACTCAAAGGCAGGTGGTACACATGCAGAGTACACTGGCCACACCGGGTAGTGCACGCAACACAGCCAGGAGGGAGTGTAGTGCACGCAACACAGCCAGGAGGGAGGGTAGTGCACTGAACACAGCCTGGAGGGAGTGTAGTGCACTGAACACAGCCAGGAGGGAGGGTAGTGCACTGAACACAGCCAGGAGGGAGGATAGTGCACTGAACACAGCCAGGAGGGAGTGTAGTGCACGCAACACAGCCAGGAGGGAGGGTAGTGCACTGAACACAGCCTGGAGGGAGTGTAGTGCACTGAACACAGCCAAGAGGGAGGGTAGTGCACTGAACACAGCCAGGAGGGAGGATAGTGCACTGAACACAGCCAGGAGGGAGGGTAGTGCACTGAACACAGCCAGGAGGGAAGTGTAGTGCACGCAACACAGCCAGGAGGGAGGGTAGTGCACTCAACACAGCCAGGAGGGAGGGTAGTGCACTCAACACAGCCAGGAGGGAGTGTAGTGCACTCAACACAGCCAGGAGGGAGTGTAGTGCACTCAACACAGCCAGGAGGGAGGGTAGTGCACTGAACACAGCCAGGAGGGAGGATAGTGCACTGAACACAGCCAGGAGGGAGTGTAGTGCACGCAACACAGCCAGGAGGGAGGATAGTGCACTGAACACAGCCAGGAGGGAGGATAGTGCACTGAACACAGCCAGGAGGGAGTGTAGTGCACGCAACACAGCCAGGAGGGAGGGTTTGTGCATGAACACAGCCTGGAGGAGTGTAGTGCACTGAACACAGCCAAGAGGGAGGGTAGTGCACTGAACACAGCCAGGAGGGAGGGTAGTGCACTGAACACAGCCAGGAGGGAGGGTAGTGCACTGAACACAGCCAGGAGGGAGGGTAGTGCACTGAACACAGCCTGGAGGGAGGGTAGTGCACTGAACACAGCCAGGAGGGAGTGTTTGTGCACTGAACACAGCCAGGAGGGGGGGTAGTGCATGAACACAGCCAGGAGGAGTGTAGTGCATGAACACAGCCAGGGGGAGGGTAGTGCACTGAACACAGCCAGGAGGGAGGGTAGGCACTGAACACAGCTGGGGAGGGTAGTGCACTGAACACAGCCAGGAGGGAGTGTAAATGCACTCAAAAACAGCCAGGAGGGAGGGTAGTGCACTGAACACAGCAGGAGGGAGTGTAGTGCACTCAAACAGCCAGGAGGGAGGGTAGTGGGACTGAACACAGCCTGGGGGGGAGTGTAGTGCACTCAACACAGCCAGGAGGGGGGGTAGTGCACTGAACACAGCCAGGAGAGGGTAGTGCACTGAAAAACAGCCCGGAGGGAGGGTAGTGCAGAACACAGCCCGGAGGGGGTAGTGCACTGAACACAGCGGAGGGAGTGTAGTGCACTCAACACAGCCAGGAGGGAGGGTAGTGCATTGAACACAGCCAGGAGGGAGGGTAGTGCACGCAACACAGCCAGGGGGGAGGGTTTGTGCACTGACACAGCCAGGGGGGAGTGTAAGTGCATCAAAACAGCCAGGAGGGGGGGTTTGTGCACTGAACACAGCCAAGGAGGGAGGGTAGTGCACTGAAAAACAGCCAGGAGGGGGTTGTAGTGCACTCAACACAGCCAGGGGGGAGGGTAGTGCACTCAACACAGCCAGAGGGGAAGGGTAGTGCACTGAACACAGCCAGGAGGGAGTGTAGTGCACTCAACACAGCCAGGAGGGAGGGTAGTACACTCAACACAGCCTGGAAGAAGGGTAGTGCACTCAACATAGAAAGTAGGGAGGATAGTGCACTTAACACAGCCAGGAGGTAGAGTGGTGCACTCAACACAGCCAGGAGGGAGGGTAGTGCACTTAACACAGCCAGTAGGGAGGGTAGTGCACTCAACACAGCCAGGAGGGAGGGTAGTGCACTCAACACAGGCAAGAGGGGGGGGTAGTGCACTCAACACAACCAGGAGGGAGGGTAGTGCACTCAACACAGCCAGGAGGGAAAGTTGTGCACTCAACACAGCCAGAAGGGAGGGTAGTGCACTCAGCACAACAAGGAGGGAGAGTAGTGCACTCAACACAGCCAGGAGGAAGGGTAGTACACTCAACACAGTCAGAAGGGAAAGTAGTGCACTCAACACAGCCAGGAGAGAGGGTAGCGCACTCAACAGAGAAAGGAGTGAGGGTAGTGCACTCAACACAGCCAGGAGCGATTGCAGTGCACTCAACACAACCAGGACGGAGGGTAGTGCACTCAACACAGCCAGGACGGAGGGTAGTGCACTCAACACAGCCAGGAGGGAAGGTAGTGCACTCAACACAGCCTGGAGGAAGGGTAGTGCACTCAACATAGCAGGTAGGGTGGATAGTGCACTTAACACAGCCAGGAGGGAGATGGTGCACTCAATACAGCCCCGGAGGGGGGGTAGTGCATTAACACAGCCCGTAGGGGGGGGTAGTGCACTCAAAAACAGCAGGAAGGTAGTTTTCACTCAACACACCTGGAGGAAGGGTGTCCCCCAACACAGCCCGGGGGGGGGATAGTGCGTTAAACCGCCAGGAGGGGGGTAGTGCACTTAAAAAACTGCCAGGGGGAAAGGGGAGTGCAATCAAACACAGGGGGGAGGTAGGCAAACAAAAACAGCAGGGGGAGGGTGTGCATTAAAACCCGCCAGGAGGGAGGGTAGTCACTCAGCAAAGCCCCGGGGGGGGTAGTGCACTCACACAGTCGAAGGGGGTAGTGCATTTAACACGCAGGAGCGTTGAGTGCACCAAAAAAACAGGAGGGGGGTAGTGCATCAAAAAAGAAAAGGGGTGAGGGGAGTGCACTAACAAGCCAGGAGGATGGTTTGCCACCAAAACAGCCAGGAGGGAGGGAAGTGTTCAACAGTCAGGAGGGGGGTGTGCATCAAAAACGCCAGGAAGGAGATGGCATCCACAGCCGGAGGGAAGGGTAGTGCACTCAGCACAGCCGGAGGGGGTAGTGAACTCAAACAGTAGAGGGGAGGGAAGTGCACTCAAAAAAGGCAGGGGGAGAGTAGTGCACTCAACAAGCCAGGGCGATTGCAGTGCACTCAACCAAAACCAGGAGGGAGGGTAGTAAACCCAAAACAGCAGAAGAGGGGTTGTTGCACTCAACAAGGCAGGGGGGAGAGTAGTGCACTCAACACAGCCAGGAGCGTTTTCAGGCCCCTCAAAACAACCGGAGGGGAAAAAGGGTAGTGCATCAACCCAGAAAAGGTGAGGGTTGTGCATCAACACAGCCAGGGGGGAGGGTAGTGCACTCAACACGGCAGGAGGGAGAAATTTGCGCACTCAAAATACCCAGGGGTTGGTAGCGCATCAAACAGCCCTGAGGGGGGTGGTGCATCAACAACCGGGGAGGGTAGTGCACTCAACACAGCCTGGAGGAAGGGTAGTCACCAAGACAGCCGGGGGAGGGTTGTGCACTCAACACAGCCTGGGGAAGGGGGAGTGCATCAAAACAAAGGAGGGGGAAGTGCACTTAAAAACAGCCCGGGGGGAAGTTGCACTCAACACAGAGGAGGGGGTTAGTGCCTCCAAGCAGGAGGGGGGTTTGTGCACTCAAACACAGCCCGGATGGAGGGTAGTGCACTCAAAAAACCTGGGGAAGGTTGTGCATCAAAAACCCCCCAGGAGGAGAGTAGTGCACTCAACAAACCAGGAGGGGGGTAGTGCACACAACACACCAGGGGGGAGGGTATGCCTCAAAAACAGCCGGATGGAGGGTTTGTGCATCAACCGCAGGGGGAGGGGGGTGCACTCAACACAGCCAGGAGGAAGAGTATTTCACTCAACACAGCCAGGAGGGGGGGTAGGTGGCACTCAAACCCGCTAGGAAGGGTGTGCACTCAACAAACCCGGAGGGAGGGTAGTGCCTCAAAACAGCCAGGAGGAAGAGTAGCATCAACACAAACCCGGGGGGAGGGAGTGCACTAACACAGCCAGGAGGGGAAAGAGTGCACTAACACAGCCCGGGGGAAGGGTGTGCCCTCAAACCCGCCAGGAGGGGGGTGTGTGCACTCAAAACAGCCTGGGGGGGGGTAGTGCACTAACACAACCAGGAGGGGGATAGTGCATTAAAAACACAGGGGGGAGGGTAGTACACTAAAACAGCCCCGGGGAAGGGTAGTACATAACGAGTCAGAAGGGTGGGGTAGGCCTCAACA
>NC_069399.1:103133431-103180749 GCF_026875155.1 Cherax quadricarinatus
GGTTTTTTTTTTTCCACTGGAAATTTTTACTACGTCTTGTTTTTGGAAAAATACTGGCTTGACAGGGAAAATTTTTACACCTTGACCTGTAAATTACTACGCATGCCGGGAAAAATTTTTTCTTCGTCTTGACACTGGTAATATTATTACGTCTTAACCTTAAATTACACGTCTTGTCCTGAGAAAACTACGCCTTGCATGGTAAGTTTATTACGTCTGAAAATGGTAAATTACTGTCTACACCCTAATTAAAACGTCTTACAGGAAAATATTACTATCTTGACAGGAAAAAATCATTACTCAGACACGGTAAAATCGTCATGACCAGTAATTTTACACGCTTTAAACTAAAAAAATTTTATTTCGTTTTTTGACACGTTATTTTAAATACGCTTAACATGTAACTTACTACCCCTTGCATGGAATATTACTACGCCTGGCACGGTAAGTTTTCACGCCCTAACAATGGAAATATTATTGTCTTGACACTGCAATATCAACGCTTGACACGGTAAACACTACGTCTTGACACAGAAATTTTATTACGTTTTGATACTGGAATATTACTCGTTTGACACTGGTAAAATCATTCGTCAAGGGCAGTGGTAATTTTTTAACGCAGCCCTATAAAATTACTCCGCTTGACCTGGTAATATTTACTTTTTTTGACACTGATAAAAAATTTTTACGTTTTGACACGGGGTAAATTTTTACGTCTTACATTTTTAATAATTTTATGTTTTGACGCGGGTAATTTTTTGTTTTGAATTTGGTATTATTACACATCTGACATTTAAAATATTTACACTCTTGAAAAAGGTAATATTATTACGTCTTGACACTGAATATTATTAGTCTTGACCTGGTAATATTATTACGTTTCACCCCGGGTAATATTTTACTCTTGGCAGGTAATATTTTTACTCTTGGCCGGTAATTTTACACTCTTGAATGGTAAAAAATGGTTTTGACACGGGTAATTTATATACGTCTTGACACTGGAAATATTACAGTTCCAGGACCGGGAAATATTACTTCGTCTTGACACGGAATATTTTACGTTTTAACAGGTAACATTCTACGTTTTGTCACGGGTAAAAAATACTACCCCTTGGATGGAAAGATTATTACGTATAGACAATGGAATATTACTGTTTTGACACCAATATAACTACGTCTTGGACTGGTTTTTCCTACGTTTTGACACTGGAAAATCATTACATCTGACACTGGTAATATTATTACGCCCATGACACAGTAATATTACTACTCTTGATACCGGTAATATTATTTCGCTCAGTTATTTATTACGTCTTGGCACTGGTAATATTTTTAGGTCTTTGCACTGGTAATATTACTACGTCTTGATACTGGTAATAATACTGCGTCTTGACACTGGTAATGTTACTACGTTTTGACACTGGAAATATTACTACGTCATGACATGGTAATATTACTCGTTCTTGACACTGGTTAATATTTTTTAAGTTTTGGGACACGGGTTTAATATTTTAGAATCTTGACTCTGGTAATGTCACTACGTCTTGACACTGGTAATATTAATACGTCTTGACACGGGGTAATGTCCTACGTCTTGACACTGGTAATATTATACGTATGACATGGTAATATTATTACGTCTTGACACTGGTAATATTTTAGCATCTCGCCCACTGGAAAACGTCACTACGTCTTAACACTGGTAATTACTACATCTTGACACTGGTAATATTACTACGTCTTGACACTATTAATGTCACTACGTCTTGACACTGGTAATATTACTACGCCTTGACAATGGTAATATTACTAAGTCTTGGAACTGTTAATATTATTACGTCTTGACACTGGTAATATTATTACTTTCTCACACTGGTAACGTTACTGCGTCTTGACACTGGTAATATTACTACGTCTTGACACTGGTAATATTATTACGTTCTCACACTGGAATTATTATTACGTCTTGACACTGGTAATATATTTGTGTCTTGACACTGGTAATATTATTACGTTCTCACATTGGTAATATTTTTACGTCTTGACACTGGTAATATTTTTACGTCTTGGCACTGGTAATATTACTACGTCTTGATACTGGTAATAGTATTGCGTCTTGACACTGGTAATATTACTACGTCTTTACACTGGTAATATTACTAATTCATGACACTGGTAATATTGCTACGTCTTGACACTGGAAATATTACTACGTCTTGACACTGGTAATATTATTTCGTCTTGACACTGGTAATATTTTAGTATCTTGACACTGGTAATGTCACTACGTCTTGACACTGGTAATATTACTACGTCTTTACACTGGTAATATTACTACGTCTTGACACTTAATGTCACAACGTCTTGACACTGGTAATTTACTACGCCTTGACACTGGTAATATTACTAAGTCTTGGCATGGTAATGTCACTACGTCTTGACACTGGTAATATTACTACGCCTTGACACTGGTAATATTACTAAGTCTCGGCACTGGTAATATTAATACGGCCTGACACTGGCAATTTACTACGTCCTGACACTGGTAATATTACTACGTCTTGACACTGGTAAAATCATTACGTCATGACACTGGTAATATTATTACGTCTTGACACTGATAATATTATTACGTTCTCACACTGTGAATATTACTACGTCTTGACACTGGTAATATTACTACGTCTTGACACTGGTAATATTATTACGTTCTCACACTGGTATTATTATTACGTCTTGACACTGGTAATATATTTACGTCTTGACACTGGTAATATTATTACGTTCTCACACTGGTAATATTTTTACGTCTTGACACTGGTAATATTTTTACGTCTTGGCACTGGTAATATTACTACGTCTTGATACTGGTAATAGTATTGCGTCTTGACACTGGTAATATTACTACGTCTTGATACTGGTAATATTACTACGTCATGACACTGGTAATATTGCTACGTCTTGTCACTGGTAATATTACTACGTCTTGACACTGGTAATATTATTACTTTTTGACACTGGTAATATTTTAGTATCTTGACACTGGTGATGTCACTACGTCTTGACACTGGTAATATTACTATGCCTTGACACTGGTAATATTACTAAGTCTTGGCACTGGTAATATTAATACGGCCTGGCACTGGTAATTTACTACGGCCTGACACTGGTAATATTACAACGTCTTGACATTGGTAATATTACTATTTCTTGAAACTAGTAATATTATTACGTCTTGACACTAGTAATATTACTACGTCTTGACACTGGTAATATTATTACGTCCTGACACTGGTAATATTTTAATATCTTGACACTGGTAATGTCTCTACGTCTTGACACCGGCAATATTAGTACGTCTTGACAGTTTTAATAATATTACGTTTTGACACTGGTAATATTTTTACGTCTTGAAACTGGTATTATTACTACGTCTTGACACTGGTAATATTACTACGTCTTGACACTGGTAATATTATTACGTTCTCACACTGGTAATATTATTACCTCTTGACACTGGTAATATTTTTACGTCTTGACACTGGTATTATTATTACGTTCTCACACTGGTAATATTTTTACGTCTTGACACTGGTAATATTTTTACGTCTTTGCACTGGTAATATTACTACGTCTTGATACTGGTAATAATACTGCGTCTTGACGCTGGTAATATTACTACGTCTTGACACTGGTAATATTATTACGTCTTGACACTGGTAATATTTTAGTACCTTGACACTGGTAATGTCACTACGTCTTGACACTGGTAATATTACTACGTTTTGACACTGGTAATGTCACTACGTCTTTACACTGGTAATATTACTACGCCTTGACACTGGTAATATTACTAAGTCTTTGCACTGGTAATATTAGTACGGCCTGACACTGGTAATATTACTACGGCCTGACACTGGTAATATTACTAAGTCTTGACACTGGTAATATTACTACGTCTTGACACTGGTAATATTACTACTTCTTGACACTAGTAACAGAATTCTTGGCTTCATATCAAGAAGCATAAATAATAGGAGTCCTCAGGTTGTTCTTCAACTCTATACATCCTTGGTTAGGTCTCATTTAGATTATGCTGCACAGTTTTGGTCACCGTATTACAGGATGGATATAAATTCTCTGCAAAATGTACAAAGGAGGATGACAAAGTTGATCCCATGTATCAGAAACCTTCCCTATGAGGATAGACTAAGGGCCCTGAATCTGCACTCTCTAGAAAGACGTAGAATTAGGGGGGATATGATTGAGGTGTATAAATGGAAGACAGGAATAAATAAAGGGGATGTAAAGAGTGTGCTGAAAATATCTAGCCTAGACAGGACTCGCAGCAATGGTTTTAAGTTGGAAAAATTCAGATTCAGGAAGGATATAGGAAAGTACTGGTTTGGTAATAGAGTTGTGGATGAGTGGAACAAACTCCCAAGTACAGATATAGAGGCCAGAACGTTGTGTAGCTTTAAAAATAGGTTGGATAAATACATGAGTGGATGTGGGTGGGTGTGAGTTGGACCTGACAGCTTGAGCTACCAGGTCGGTTGCCGTGTTCCTCCCTTAAGTGAATGTGACCTGTCCTGACTGGGTTGGGTGCATTGGCTTAAGCCGGTAGGAGACTTGGACCTGCCTCGCATGGGCCAGTAGGCCTGCTGCAGTGTTCCTTCGTTCTTATGTTCTTATGTTCTTATTACTACGTCTTGACGCTAGTAATATTACTACGTCTTGACACTGGTTATATTATTACGTCTTGACACTGGTAATATTATTACGTTCTGACACTGGTAATATTACTACGTCTTGACACTGGTAATATTACTACGTCATGACACTGGTAATATTACTACGTCTTGACACTGGTAATATTACTACGTCATGACACTGGTAATATTACTACGTCTTGACACTGGTAATATTACTACGTCATGACACTGGTAATATTACTACGTCTTGACACTGCTAGTGGTACATAAATATTGTATTCCTCCGTTTTACGTTCATTTATGTGTTAAGACACAGTAACGACTCTGTTTTACAAGATGTGTCACTTAACACGTTGTAATTGAATTATTTCGCTGAAGACGTTTTGCTCGACAAGTTCCGGTCAAGATGCTCCGCTTAACATGTTTCTCTGATAACATTATGCTCGACACTCTTCGCTCTACACTTTTCGGTCAACAGCAACATGCTTCGTTCTACACGTTTCACTCAAGTTATTTCACTCAACTCCTTTCGCTAGAGTAGTTTTGCTTAGCACGTTTCGGTCAAGACCCTTCACTTAGCACGCGTCGTTCAACACTTTTCGCTCGATAAGTTTCGCTCTACACGTTTCGATTGCCAACATGTATCGTTCTGCACATTTCACTCAAAACGTTCGGTGCCTTTTCCTCAAGACACTTTTATTCACGACGTTTCGCTCTTAATTAAATTCCCGTTTCTGCTTCTGCTGTTTTTCTTTGTTTATAAAAAGAAAAAAAGACACAAAACATCTATTTTGTTTTTCGTTCCGACTTTTTTTTTAAATTTAAGTGAATTTTGTTTTACGAAGAATTATATATTATTAAACTGATTTTTTTTTTATATTCTGAATTGTCTGATACGGAAGTGTGTGTGTGTGTGTGTGTGTGTGTGTGTGTGTGTGTGTGTGTGTGTGTGTGTGTGTGTGTGTGTTACTAACGTACGTCGAGTGAACTACTGAATCACACTTTTGATACTGATTTGTGTGATATCTAACTATGTGTTTGGTACTGAACTGTGTTTGGTACTTAGTCGTGTTTAGTACTGAGTTGTGTTGGGTACTTAGTGTTTTGTACTGTGTTATGTTTGGTATTCAGTTGTGTTTGGTATTAAGTTGTATCTGATTCTGAGCTGTGATTGATACTCATTTGTGTTTGGTATTGCGTCGTGTTTGGTACTGGTTATGTTTGGTATTATGTTTGGTATTGTGTTTGGTACTGAGTTATGTTTGGTATTATGTTTGGTATTGAGTTCTGTTTGGTATATGTTTGGTATTGTGTTTGGTATAGTTATATTTTTGTATTGAACGTGTTGTTTGGTATGAGTTATGTTTGGTATTATGTTTGGTATTGTGTTTGGTATTAAGTTATATTTGCTTTTTATGTTTGATACTGTGTTGTGTTTGGTACTGAGTTATGTTTGGTATTATGTTTGGTATTGTGTTTGGTATTAAGTTATATTTGTTTTTTATGTTTGATACTGTGTTGTGTTTGGTACTGAGTTATGTTTGGTATTATGTTTGGTATTGTGTTATGTTTGGTACCGAACTGTGTATTTGGTTTCACTATTTATTATCAATAATTAGAGAAATCCGACCAATCGTAACATCTAACATAACTGATTATCCAGATAAAATTATCTCTTAAATCTAACACTTCCAGCTAAACTAAAAGTAAATATTAATATAATGTAGGCTGAACACCAGATCGCATAGGCCAAAAAAAAAAAAAGCTTCTTTCACTATAATAAGTTCAGTTTCATACATAATGAAAAGCGTACGAAAGTATACATTATTCCAACACCTCTGAAGATGTAAGTAGAAACAATGGAAAGAGCAGAGAACTCTGGAATTTACGAAATTTTTCGTAACTGCAGGTACACGTTTGAAAGTGATCAAGTTCCCTTTTTTAATACATTTGCAACAAACCAGCATGCACGAGCTGCCTCTGTATTTGACTGAAGAAACTTACTGTGTAGGCGAAACGTTTCAACATTATAGATACCCAACTGTAGCACATGTGTCTTAATCTTGAACTTGTGGGTATTTTATACCATTTTCAACATAACGAGCTGCAATGGGAGGGAAAAATAAATCCTGTTTCATTTCCTCGATATCCACGCTCTCTAGGTGGGAATCCTGTTAAGCTTCATATTCTCTCACAGAGGCTCAGATAGCTGCCGACGCCACTCACAGCGTCTGCTGGAACAATCCTCAGCGATGCTCGTTTAATCTCCCTAACGATGTGGCAGCAGTCTGCTCGGAGAGTCTTCACTGCTCAACAGTTTCCTCCAGAATATAACGGTATTTGTGTCTTAAGAGTAATCGTTTTGTGATGATGAAGATAGGAATAATAATAATAATTATTATTATTGTTATTATTGTAATAAAAAAATAACAACAATAACATGAACAGTGTGGTGCAGTCTCCGAGAGACTCTGAATTTTATTCCAAAGTAGAATTGAAATATGAATTAAAATGAAATATTAATTTGAAGCTCTAAACTCTTGGAGCCTCGATGCTTCATCTACTAATATCAGAACAGATATGCTACTTTCACAACAAAGCATGCTTGTTATTTTATTCCCAGGAGAGCCTCCGACAAGTCTGGTACTCCTAGAGCTAGGCAAGCTTTTCTTTTTATTTCCAGGAATGCCTCCGACACGATTGGTTCCTTGTCGAGAAGATCTTCACAAGCTTGGCCACCTGGGACTAGCAGTCAGCGGTGGCGATGTATCGGTGTATTGGCTTGTCACATGCTTTACATACACCCCTCAGAGGCTGTTTTCTCAGCAAACAGAGCATGAAATGGCGCTGCGTTGTTTCTTGAGGAGAGAGGACCACAGCCGCCACCAGATCCCGCAGAGGGAACCAGCTGTCCTGTTTCAGCCCTGGCGAGAAGCAAATGATGCGAGAACACAGAGATATACTTTAAATACCTAACGTGAGCTTAAAAGGTGCACTTGACCACTAAGTCCCTAATGCTTGATTAAACTAAGAATATTTCCGGCAAAAGATGGCGATGTAGATGTTTCAAAGATTTTGTGATGAATTTAACTTGAGCCAACAGATAAAGCAGACAAAAAATTATAACACTTGAGGTTTTCAATTTACGCGCAAACAGGAACCATTCAGATATATCAGAATGTCACATACTAGGATGAAAATATGATTAAATTACAAAGAAGGATAAACTAGCATAGAATGGTCCAAACAATTGCCTAATGTAAAGGAATGTTTAGAAAGTCGAAATTCATCAACAGGTGCATTGAGAGAAGCAAAATATACAAGGAACTATTCAACATTTCCTGGGAAACCGTCCTGACCTCTCTAGTTGTAAACCAATGCATGAAAAAGTGCATCACAGGCGTACAGAGTCAGCATAAAATATCTTACCCTGAAAAACATTAAAGCGATAACGAACCTAGGAAGATAAAACAAGAAAAAGAGAGAGAAAAAAGATAACCGCTTTAGTTTGTTGAAGACCTTACTCAGTATGAGGGTACAACCAGTACCGACAAGTCATGTGTTTTGTTCTGTCTTACTGTCTGAGTGCATGTGGGCTAACACACACACACACACACACACACACAGCACACACACACACACACACACACACGCACACACACACACACACACACACACACACACACACACACACACACACACACACACACAGGTTTGCAACAAGACTAGTCCCAGAGCTAAGAGGTATGTCCTACGAGGAGAGGTTAAGGGAAGTCAACCTGACGACACTGGAGGACAGGAGAGATAGGGGAGACATGATAACGACATACAAAATACTGAGAGGAATTGACAAGGTGGACAAAGACAGGATGTTCCAGAGATTGGACACAGTAACAAGGGGACACAGTTGGAAGCTGAAGACACAGATGAATCACAGGGATGTTAGGAAGTATTTCTTCAGCCACAGAGTAGTCAGTAAGTGGAATAGTTTGGGAAGCGATGTAGTGGAGGCAGGATCCATACATAGCTTTAAGCAGAGGTATGATAAAGCTCACAGCTCAGGGAGAGTGACCTAGTAGCGATCAGTGAAGAGGCGGGGCCAGGAGCTCGGACTCGACCCCCGCAACCTCAACTAGGTGAGTACAACTAGGTGAGTACACACACACACACACACACACACACACACACAGAACAGCAGAGAGATGGGGACATGTTAACAACATATTAAATACTGAGAGGAATTGACAAGGTGGACAAAGACAGAATGTTCCAGAGATGGGACACAACAACAAGGGTTTACAATTGGAATCTGAAGACTCAGATGAGTCACAGGGATGTTAGGAAGTATTTCTTCAGCCAAAGAGATGTCAGTAAGTGGAATAGTATGGAGAGTGTAGTGGAGGCAAGATTCATACATAGCTTTAAGAAGAGGTACGACAAAGCTCATGGAGCAGGAAGAGAGTGAACCTAGTAGCGATCAGCGATGAGGGGGGCCGGGAGCTGTGAATCGACCCTGCAGTCACAATTAGGTGAGTACACACACACACACAATATATATATATATATATATATATATATATATATATATATATATATATATATATATATATATATTTATATATATATATATATATATATATATATATATATATATATATATATACATATATCTTTCAACACTTTCAACACACCGGCTGTATCCCACCGAGGCGGGGCGGCCCAAAAGGAAAAACAAAAGTTTCTCCTTTCACATTTAGTAATATATACAGGAGAAGGGGTTACTAGCCCCTTGCTCCCGGCATTTTAGTCGCCTCTTACAACACGCATGGCTTACGGAGGAAGAATTCTGTTCCACTTCCCCATGGAGATAAGAGGAAATAGACAAGAACAAGAACTAGAAAGAAGATAGAAGAAAACCCAGAGGGGTGTGTATATACATGCTTGGTTTAGAAAGACACGTAAGCAAACACTATAACATATTTATTAGAAAACGTTTCGGTCCTGGGACCTTGATCACTTCTAACATACATGTATGTATGTATAATGTTCGCCAAGACCGTAGTCCTGGCACGGGTCTCAATCTTGCGATGACCCGTCTCTGGCTTCTAACATACAGAGGTAGAAAGACATTATATATATAGGCGGAGAGTGAGGAGTGACGCACGTGACCTGAGGAATGTCATAAGAACATAAGAATGGAGGAACACTGTAGAAGGCCTACTGGCCCATGCGAGGCAGGTCCTTATCAAAACAACCTTTACCTATGATGAGGACGGGTAGACGATGAAATCAAGTGACTCCTGTGTTGTTGGGGAGTCACATGATTTCATCGTCTACCCGTTCTCATCATAGGTAGAGGTTGTTTTGATAAGGACCTGCCTCGCATGGGCCAGTAGGCCTTCTACAGTGTTCCTCCATTCTTATGTTCTTATGACATTCCTCAGGTCACGTGCGTCACACCTCACTCTCCGCCTATATATATAATGTCTTTCTACCTCTGTATGTTAGAAGTGATCAAGGTCCCAGGACCGAAACGTTTTCTAATAAATATGTTATAGTGTTTGCTTACGTGTCTTTCTAAACCAACTTGTCGGTATTTATTACCAAGGTTTATACCATATACATGCTTGTACATGTATGTGTAGTGTGACCTAAGTGTAAGTAGAAGTAGCAAGACGTACCTGAAATCTTGCATGTTTATGAAACAGAAAAAAGGACACCAGCAATCCTACCATCATGTAAAACAATTACAGGCTTTCGTTTTACACTCACTCGGTAGGACGGTAGTACATCCCTGGGCGGTTGCTGTCTACCAACCTACTACCTAGAAAACCTACTACATATATATATATATATATATATATATATATATATATATATATATATATATATATATATATATATATATGTATATATATATATATATATATATATATATATATATATATATATATATATATATATATTATATATATATATATATATATATATTATATATATATATACAGCATTCATCTTGTTGTCCAAGGACAACAGAAATAATAAGAAGGCCAGAACGAGCCCTCGGTTCACCCAGAGATGTAGAGAGGCCAAAAATAAATGCACTAGAGAATGGAAGAAGTATAGGAGGCAAAGGACCAGGGAGAATATGGAGAGTAGTCGAAGAGCCAGAACTGAATATGCATAGGTAAGGAGGGAGGCCCAACGACAATACTAAAATGACACAGCAGCGAAAGACAAGTCTGACCTAAAGCTGTTGTATAGTAACATCAGAAGGAAAACAACAGTCAAGGAGCGGGTAATCAGGCTGAGGAAAGAAGGAGGTGAGATCACAAGAAATGACTGAGGTTTAAAGAAGTATTCACAGTGAAGACAAAAAGAACTCCTGAAACACGGAGGGAAGGGTACACCACCAAGTGTTAGACACAATACATACAACCGAGGAAGAGGTGAGGAGGCTGTTAAGCGAACTAGATACTTCCAAGGCGATGGGGCTGGATAACATCTTTCCTTGAGTCCAGAGAGAGGGAGCAGAGGCACTCTGTGTACCACTAACAACAATCTTCAACATATGTTTTGAAACTGGGCAGCTCCCTGAGGTATGGAAGACAGGAAATGTAGTCCCAATTTTTAGAATGGAAGACTGACATGCGGCACTAAATTACAAACCAGGTTATGGAGAAGATTATCACGAGAAGAATGGTGGAGCACCTAGAAAGGAATGAGCTTATCAATGACAGCCAGCAGGGATTCAGGGACTGGAAATCCTGTATCACAAACCTACTGGAGTCTTATGACAGTGACAGCGGTAAGACGAGAGAGAGAGAGAGAGAGAGAGAGAGAGAGAGAGAGAGAGAGAGAGAGAGAGAGAGAGAGAGAGAGAGAGAGAGAGAGAGAGAGAGAGAGAGAGAGAGAGAGAAAGAGAGAGAGAGAGAGAGAGAGAGAGAGAGAGACCAGTGTCACTCCTGTCAATCACTGGTAAGATCCTTGAGACAATAATCTCAAGACAAATGACAGAGTTTTTTGACTACCACTCACTACTTTGTGATCGTCAATATGGCTTCAGGAAAGGTTACTCTGCTGCTGATCTATTGTTAAACCTCTCCATTAAGTGGCACCGGTCACTGGATGAATCCAAAGTCAGCTGTGTGGTAGCACTGGACATTTCTGGTGCTTTCGACTGGGTGTGGCACCGGGGCCTCTTAGCAAAACTTCAAGCACTGGGAACTGCAGGCTCTACGCTATGTCTCCTCAGTGATTAAGTTTATGGTAGATCTCTAAGTGTAGTTCTCAATGGAACGGAATCAGCAAGACATTCTATTGGGGCAAGTGTTCCACAAGGAAGCGTGCTGGGACCATTGTTATGGAATGTCTACCTTCTTCATCTCATCCCAGAATCACATGCATATGCAGACGACTGTACACTGACATTCACTTATCCAAGAGAAGAAATGCCAGCTGCTCTAAGCTACATCAATCACCAGCTAAGAGCTATATCAGATTGGGGAAATAGATGACAAGTAACATTTGCACCTGAGAAAATGCAAATGATGATCGTCTCTAGGCACCATGATGGTAATGCTGGTGCAGTAGTAAGGATGAATGGGAGGGTGTTGGCACCTGGAGAAGAAGTTGATATAGTTGGGGTGAAATTTGACTCCAAACTAACCATGAAGAACCATGTTGTAAATCTTGCAAACAAGGCAGCCAGGAAGCTTACAGCACTTCGCCGTATCTCGCATCTGCTTGACAGTAGGGGTTGCAAGATTCTGTACGAGGCACAAGTACGCTCACACCTTGAGTATGCTCCACTTTCTTGGTTTGCCTGCCCCCTCCCTCTCATGTGCGACTGCTTGACAAAGTAGAGAACAGAGCAAGACGTCTCATCTCTCGCCTGGACCCATCCTGGATAGATCTGTCATTTCAGCAGAGCCTTCAACACAGGAGGGATGTGGGTGGCCTTACTGTTATGTACAAGGCCAATATTGTCAAAGTACCACACCTGGATCCACTTCGAGGACAGCGTGAAACAAGCTTTTATGCCACAAGACGGGCAGAAAGCAGCAACTTCACTCTGGCTGTACCCTTCTCCAGAACATCACTCCATCTGAGATCATATATACCCAGGATGACTCGAGTATGGAACACATTCGTACAGCATAATGATGTCAACGAGATAACGTCAGTTGATCAAATGAAAATGCTAGCCCACAGATGGCTCCAACTTCATCCTGTTCCCTACTTGTATGTCTCATAACAATAAAAATGCTTTCAAATGAGCTGATGTAGGTAACAGCTCTTAGCTTGTCAATAAAGTTAGGAATCCTTAACCTGTAAATAACTTGTCAATAAAGCTAGGGATTCTTAACCTTGTTAAACCCTGTGTAAAAAAAAAAGTGGGAAGATTGCATTTTCTTGGGATGTAAGAAGGCTTTTGATACAGTTCCACACAAGAGATTAGTGCAAAAAATGAAGGACCAGGCAAGTATAACAGGGAAAGCACTACAATGGATCAGAGAATATCTGATGGGAAGGCAGCAGAGAGTCATGGTACGTGACGAGGTGTCAGAGTAGGCGAGTGTGACGAGCGGGGTTCCATAAGGGTCAGTCCTAGGACCGGTGCTGTTTCTGATATATGTGAACGACGTAATGGAAGGAATAGATTCAGAAGTGTCCCTCAGAAGTGTACATCAGGCCCATATTGGAGTATGCAGTACCAGTTTGGAGCTCACACCTGGCCATGCACGTCAAGAAATTAGAGAAATGCAAACGTTTACAATAAGACTAGTCCCAGAGCGAAAGGGGAATGTCCTACGACGAGAGGTTAAGGGAAATTGACCTGATGACACTGGAGAACAGGAGGGATAAGCGGGAGATGATTACATATAAAATACAGAGAGGAATCGACAAGGTGGACAGGGCCAGGGTGTTTCAGAGATGGGACACACCAGGAAGGGGTCACATTTGGAAGTTGAAGATGAGTCACAGGGATGTCAAAAAGTATTTCTTCAGTCACAGAGTGGTCAGGAATTGGAATAATCTGGATAGGGAGGTGGTGGAGGCAGGATCCATACATAGCTTTAAGAAGAGGTATGATAAAGCTCACGGAGCAGGGGGGGGGGAGTGACCTAGTAACGACCGGTGAAGAGGCGGGGCCAGGAGCTAAGACTCAACCCGTGCAACCACAATTAGGTGAGTACACAGTGTAACAACCGCAACAGGGTTCCTGAATCTTAGTGTTTTAAGGCCTTATTTAGTATCTAGCAGAGGTCAGTGATCGTGACAGAGTCAGTGAACAACCTACAAGTGAGAAACAAGGTTTTCCAAAGTGAGAAAGGCGAGGGAAAGACTGCAGTTTCGTAGAGAGGCAAAGACGCAGGAACCTCTGTATCCACTAGTGATCATAATTATACAAATAATAACAGGATAAATTGCGACCCTAGAGCGAGAGAGATAAGTGCAAAGACACGTTAGATTAGGAAACATACAGCGAGTGGGGAAAAAAAGGAAAGAAAAAATTAGAAAAAGTGTAGAGGGAGAACCACAGCAGCAGCAGCAGCCATCATTCTCTGGAATGTGGTGTTGACCATACATAAATTTTGTCACAAAATACGGAAAGAAGTGTAAATAAATAGACAGAAATGTGGAGTGGAGTGGAGTGCATATGAGTGGAGTTAGACAATTAGGTGTCAAAAAAAATTAGAAGGATTGGACGCAGTGCAAGAATGATCCAGCAAGGAAATCGAGGAGCCCGCAATGACCCACTACACTACCAGGAGTGCAAGAATTCACTTATTCTGTGATAAATGATCAGTTAAATAGCTCTAGGTATTCTGCCATAGAAACAGAGTTATTAACATTCAATAAAGAAGAGAAGAATAAGAATTAGGAGATGAAGCGTCAGTGAGCAAGCGCGAGAAGACAATATAGGTCCCCAACACACACGCTGCGCACACACACACTTACTAGAGTATGCAAGAACATACTAGAACATACATGCGAGGAATATTTTAACAGGCCAAAGAGCTAGTAGTAAAGTGAAGTGAGGAAGAGAGGTTAAAAGATTAATAAGAGCAGTGTTAATGTGCTGAAGACACTTCTCACTTACACATTCAAACACACATGTAGAGAGAAGTAAGTGTTAATCTGGTATATCATGGATATCAGCGACGTCTGAATAACCTGTATCAGGTACTGGTAGAAATAAAGACTATTATTATTATTATTGTTAAGAAATATTTTATTAGACGACAACACTCGAAGTGAAGCATGGGAAGAGTGAATAAAGACACACTCACACTCCCTCATCTATCCTCACACAGACACACTCCCTCATCTACCCTCACACACACACTCACACTCCCTCATCTACCCCTCACACAGACACACTCCCTCATCTACCCTCACACACACACTCACACTCCCTCATCTACCCCTCACACAGACACACTCCCTCATCTACCCTCACCCCACACACTCAACTCCCTCATCTTCCTCACACGGGACCACTCCCTCATTACCCTCACAACACACTCACCACTCCCTCATCTATCCTCACACGACACACTCCCTCATCTCCCTCACACACACACTCAACTCCCTATCTACCCCTCACACAGAACACATCCCTCATCTACCCTCAACACACTACACTCCTTCACTACCTCACACACACATCACACTCCTCATTACCCTCACACACAATCACCCCCCTCATCTACCCTCACACACACTCACACTCCTTCACCTACCCTCACACACACACTAAACTCCCTCATCTACCCTCACACACACCTAAACATCCCTCATTACCCTCACACAGACACACTCCCTCATCTACCCCTCAACACACACTCACACTCCCTCATCTACCCCTACACAGACACACTCCCTATCTACCCCTCCACACATCACACTCCCTCTCTACCCCTCACACACCCCACTTCAACTCTTTCACCTACCTCACACACACACTCACACTCCCTCATCTACCCTCACAACACACTCACACTCCCTCCCCTCCCCTTACACACACACTCACACTCCTTCAGTCCCTCACACCACCTCACCCCCTCACTACCTCTCAACATACTCACATCTTCACCTCCCCTCCATACACACTCACACTCTTCACCTACCCTCACATACACACACTCCTTAAACCTACCTCACAACCAATCCACTCCTTCACCTACCCCTCACACACACACTCACACTCCTTCACCTACCCTCACACACACACCACTCCTTCACCTACCCTCACACACCACTCACACTCCTTCACCTACCCTCACACACACACACACACCCCTTCACCTACCCTCAACACACACTCACCACTCCTTCACCTCCCCTCACACACACCACCACACCCTTTCACCTACCCCACACACACACTCACACTCCTTCACCTACCTCACACACACACTCACACTCTTCACCTACCCTCCACACACACACTCAACTCTCCTACCCCACACACACCCCACACCCCTCACCACCCTCACCACACACAACACTCCTCCCCACCCCACCCACCACCCACCCCCCACCTACCTCCACACACCACACACACACACTCCTTCACCACCCACCCCCACACTACCTCCTTAAACCTACCCTCACACACACACACTCCTTCACCTACCCTCACACCCCACACTCCTTCACCTACCCCCACACACACTCAACTCCTTCACCTACCCTCACACACACACTCACACTCCTTCACCTACCCTCACACACACTCACACTCCTTCATCTACCCTCACACACACACTCACACTCCCTCACCTCCCCTCACACATATACTCCACACTTCTTCACCTACCCTCACACACACACACACATCCCTCATTACCCTCCACACACACTCACACCCCCTACCTACCCTCACACATATACTCACACTTCTTCACTACCCTCACATACACACTCACACTCCTTCACCTACCCTCACTATACACTACACTCCTTCACCTACCCTCACACACACATACTCACCTCACCTACCTTCACACACACACTCACACTCCCTCACCTACCCTCACACACACACTCACACTCTCTTCACCTACCCTCACACACCCCACACTCCCTCACCTACCCTCACACACACTCCCTCACCTACCCTCACACACACTCTTCACCTACCCTCACACACTCATACTCCCTCCCCTCCCCTCACACACACTCACTCACCTACCCTCACACACTCATACTCCCTCACTACCCTCACACACACTCCCTCCCCTTTACCCTCACACCCCACTCCTTTCACCTACCCTCACACACTCATACTCCCTCACCTACCCTCACACACACTCACTACCTACCCTCACACACACTCGCCTAAACCTACCCACACACACTCCTCACCTACCCTCACACTCACACTCCCTAACCTCCCGTCCACACACACACTCGCTCACCTACCCTCACACACTCACACTCCTAACCTACCGTCACACACACACTCCCCTTCACCTACCCTCCACACCCCTCCCTCACCTACCCCCACACACTCCCTAAACCTATTCTCCACAAAACACTCACACTCCCTCACCTACCCTCACACACTCCCTCACCTACCCTCACACACTCACACTCCCTCACCTCCCCTCACACACACTCACACTCCCTCACCTACCCTCACACACACA
Source organism: Cherax quadricarinatus (assembly GCF_026875155.1). Lineage (NCBI taxonomy): Eukaryota > Metazoa > Arthropoda > Malacostraca > Decapoda > Parastacidae > Cherax > Cherax quadricarinatus. The sequence goes on from NC_069399.1 coordinate 103,150,809, forward strand.
CTCCCTCACTTACCCTCACACACTAACACTCCCTCACCTACCTCACACACTCACACTCCCCACCTCTCCTCCCCACTCTCTCACCTACCTCACACACTCACACTCCCTCACCTACCCTCACACACACACCCCCTCACCTACCCTCACACACACTCCCTCACCTACCCTCATACACACTCCCTCACCTATCCTCACACACACAGTCACACTTCCTCACCTACCCTCACACACTCACACTCCCTCACTACCCTCAACACACACTCCCTGCCTATCCTCACACTCCCCCACCTCTCCTCACACACACTCCCTCACCTATCCTACACATACATCACCTACCCTCACACACACTCCCTCACCTACCCTCACACACACAGTCACACTTCCTCCCCTACCCTCACACACTCACACCCCCTCACCTACCCTCACACACATTCACACTCCCTCAACTACCCTCACACTCCTTCACCTCTCCTCACGCACACTCCCTCACCAACTGTGGCATGCAAAGAGTACGTAACCTTTATTCGGCGCATGTACACACCCTCATTTACAGGTTATCTCCCCCAACCAGCGAACCAGGTTGCTAAGAGTTGATGATGGGGCCCGTCGTTCAACTAGTGACCAGGTTCTAGCCAATAAGAAGATGGTTTTGGCAATCGCAGAGGTTATGTGGGTACCACTCTCCTGTCTGCCCTTGTCATACCCATTCTAGAGCTGGTTGAAGCACGGTCTGCTCTCTAGTGGCTTCTATTCTGCCTTGCTTACCGTGGAGTGCACTAATACCTATCCGTGTATATAGTGTACATATTGCTGTTCTAAATTGGTGAAGGATAATATAAGTCAAAGTTTTCTGCTGTGTTTACTTTGCTCCCTTTACACCCAGGATAACAGGCCTTTTGGACTCCTGGGTTGTAATACCAACCCTCCCACACTCACACTCTCACCTACCCTCACACCCCTCTCACTTCCTCACCTACCCTCACACACACACTCCCTCACCTACCTTCACACTCCCCCACCTCTCCTCACACACACTCCCTCACATACCCTCACACACCCTCCCTCACCTACCCTCACCCACTCACACTTACCTACCAACATAAGAACATAACATAAGAATGGAGGAACACTGCAGAAGGCCTACTGGCCCATGCGAGGCAGGTCCTTATCAAAACGACTCTACCTAACGCTACCGAGAAATAATCCCGTACCCAATGACACCAATCAAACCCAGCCCCCCCCACTCATATACTTGTCCAATCTCTTCTTAAAGCTACCCAAGGTCCCAGCCTCTATCACCCCATGGGAAGACTGTTCCACGCATTTTTCCAACTCTGTTAGAAAAACCAGTATTAAACCCATGCCTTTCTAAATCTAAATTTATCCAACTTAAATCCATTATTTCTGCTTCTTACCCGGTTTGAACCCTAGTACTTTATTTTAAAATCTCCCTTGTTTATGCCCGTCATCCACTTATACACTTAGTGATATCTCCCCTCATTCTTCGCCTCTCCAGAGAGTGGAGATTTAAGGCTTTAAGTCTATCTTCATACTGGAGGTTCCTTATACAGTAAATCATTTTAGTCATTCTTCTCTGTATGTTCTCTAATGAGTCTATATCCATCCTATAGTAAGGGGACCAAAACTGAGCAGCATAATCTAAATGAGGCCTCACTAGTGATGTATAGAGCTGTAAAATAACTTTTGGACTTCTGTTACCTATACTTCTTGAGATAAATCCAAGTAATCTGTTGGCCTTGTTGCGCACACTAAGACACTGCTGTCTTGGCTTTAGATTTCTGCTTACCATGACTCCCAAGTTATTTTCATTACCAAGAGCAAGTACCTTACACTTATCCACATTGAACTTCATCTGTCATTTTTCAGACAAAGACATTAATTTGTCCAAATCGTCCTGGAGTTCATTGATATCCTCCTCAGAGTGAATTATACGGCCTATCTTTGTATCATCAGCAAACTTACTCATGCCACCTTTCAGTATTGTATTGATATTCACCCTATCAGACACTGCAACACAATGGCATCTTGGTACAGAAAGAAAACACCTTGGACAACTTTTTCAAGTGAGAATTGTTTGATCTGAGAGGGACCACATTCTCACTGCTACTACTACTCTGCACCTCTCCTTCCGACAGTATTTAAGTCTCAACACTGAAGATTGAGACACTTATGCAGCATATGGAAATCTTTATTCAGGAAACGTTTCGCCACACAGTGGCTTCATCAGTCCAATACAAAGAGGAAGGCGTAAGGAGAGGAGGAGAATGAGGTAATCAGTCCCTCAACCTGGAGTCGATGTGTTCAGTCCATCAATCTTGTAGAAAGTACAGCATAGGGCCGTAGACGTGGCTTATATACTGTAGTGAGGTGACGTGAAGCAGATCGAGGCGGGGTCATAGTGGTACCATCCACTAGTCGAAGTAGGTCTTCGTCCAAAGGTTGAACAAGTGTTGAAGAATTCTTTGTAACAAGATCCCATGATGCTGCAGTGTCTGACAGTTGTGATGAATGGTTTGAAAAACCGACAAGTTGAAGATTGAGACACTTATGCAGCATATGGAAATCTTTATTCAGGAAACGTTTCGCCACACAGTGGCTTCATCAGTCCAATACAAAGAGGAAGGCGTAAGGAGAGGAGGAGAATGAGGTAATCAGTCCCTCAACCTGGAGTCGATGTGTTCAGTCCATCAATCTTGTAGAAAGTACAGCATAGGGCCGTAGACGTGGCTTATATACTGTAGTGAGGTGACGTGAAGCAGATCGAGGCGGGGTCATAGTGGTACCATCCACTAGTCAAAGCCTTCCTCTTTGTATTGGACTGATGAAGCCACTGTGTGGCGAAACGTTTCCTGAATAAAGATTTCCATATGCTGCATAAGTGTCTCAATCTTCAACTTGTCGGTTTTTCAAACCATTCATCACAAGTCTCAACACTGTCGCTTGATCTTCAGTTAGTTCCAGACTTTGGAACAGAACTTCTCCAGGCTGAGGGACTGACAACCTCAAATCTACAACTTTAAGGGTGACGGACTGATTACATCGTCTTCACGTTTCTACTGCTCCTGTTTACTTTCTGTACTCGACTAAAGAAGCCAACTGTACTTTATTCCAAAACGTTTCGGAATAAAGTTGCCTAGCTGTTGCTTATGTGTCTTACCAGGAATATAATTGAATCTTGTTTCATAGAAAGTAGTTTTGAAAGTAATATGAATATTTCCTTTGGTTTATATAAATTTATATGTAATAAAATTTGGAAAGGATTTAGTATTACATTTGACAAAAAATAAATCTTAATTCTTGGGTAGAATATTTCGTTAGTGGGATTTCGTGAAGGACCTGTCTAGTTGGGCCAGCGGGCCTGCTGCAGTGTTCCTGCTTTCTTATGAGTCGGGTGTCGTCGCGCATCAGGTGTTGATTTGTTGTGGTATGTGATGGTGAGGTGTGGTCTAGACCCTTTATATGCCTTCCTTTGATGTATTGTCTTCATAGTTCCTTGATAATGTGAAAAGTCACGAAAGCACTTTGAATTTCACTATCTTTTCACACTATCTTGCCATATAAGACAAGCGAAAATTTGTGTATGCAATAATTTCGCAAAAATGATTCTGAACCTAACGAAAAAATATATTTCACTGTGTTTGCTTAGTATTAAATTATTGTAAACCTTACTAAAATATATTTAGTTGGATTAGGCTAAAAAAAAGATTGGGCTTGTTATAATAAAATTAGGTAAGTTTTCTAAGATTCTTTTGGTGCAAAATTATAAATTTTTACATTAACATTAATGAAAAAATATATCTTTAAACGTATAAGAGAAAATTTTAGAAAGACTTAATTTTAAATGAGTTCTTGCTAATTGACCATTATTACCTATTAGGCATGACACACACACACACCACACACACACCACACAATACACACACCACACACACCACACACACACACACACACACACACACACACACACACACACCACACACACACACACATTATATAATAATATATATATATAAAAATATATATACATATGTGTGTGTGTGTGTGTGTGTGTGTGGTGTGTGTGTGTGTGTGTGTGGGGTGTGTGTGTGTGTGTGTGTGTGTGTCTGTGGGGTCTGTGTGTGTCTGTGTCTGTGTCTGTGTGTGTGTGTCTGTGTGTCTGTGTGTTGTGTGTGTGTGTGTGTGACTGTGTGACCAACAATATGAGTATAGGGGAGATCAAACATATCTGGCGACGAGAGGCAACAAGGTGTGAGGTGTGTGGAGGTGGTGTGTTCAGCAGTGTGCCGAGGCACAGGTTACCCAGCAGCCCAGTTGTTGGTGTTGCTGCTACTCCTCCAGCAGGGTGGCGAGGTAGCATTACCCAGTTTCTTTTCCAGCCCAGTTGTTGTTGTTGCTGCTTCTCCTCCAGCAGGGTGGCGAGGTAGCATTACCAAGCAGCCCAGTTGTTGTTGTTGCTGCTACTGCTCCAGCAGGGTGGCGAGGTAGCATTACCCAGCAGCCCAGTTGTTGTTGTTGCTGCTACTCCTCCAGCAGGGTGGCGAGGTAGCATTACCCAGCAGCCCAGTTATTGTTGTTGCTGCTACTGCTCCAGCAGGGTGGCGAGGTAGCATTACCTAGCAGCCCAGTTGTCGTTGTTGCTGCTTCTCCTCCAGCAGGGTGGCGAGGTAGCATTACCCAGCAGCCCAGTTGTTGTTGTAGCTGCTTCTCCTCCAGCAGGGTGGCGAGGTAGCATTACCAAGCAGCCAGTTGTTGCTGTTGCTGCTACTGCTCCAGCAGGGTGGTGAGGTAGCATTACATAGCAGCCCAGTTGTTGTTGTTGCTGCTACTGCTTCAGCAGGGTGGCGAGGTAGCATTACCCAGCTGCCAAGTTATTGTTGTTGCTGCTACTCCTCCAGCAGGGTGGCGAGGTAGCATTACCCAGCAGCCCAGTTGTTGTTGTTGCTGCTTCTCCTCCAGCAGGGTGGCGAGGTAGCATTACCAAGCAGCCAGTTGTTGTTGTTGCTGCTACTCCTCCAGCAGGGTGGCGAGGTAGCATTACCAAGCAGCCAGTTGTTGCTGTTGCTGCTACTGCTCCAGCAGAGTGGCGAGGTAGCATTACCAAGCAGCCCAGTTGTTGTTGTTGCTGCTACTCCTCCAGCAGGGTGGCGAGGTAGCATTACCAAGCAGCCAGTTGTTGCTGTTGCTACTGCTCCAGCAGAGTGGCGAGGTAGCATTACCAAGCAGCCCAGTTGTTGTTGTTGCTGTACTCCTCCAGCAGGGTGGGAGGTAGCTTTTACAAGCAGCCAGTTGTTGCTGTTGCTGCTACTGCTCCAGCAGAGTGGCGAGGTAGCATTACCAAGCAGCCCAGTTGTTGTTGTTGCTGCTACTCCTCCAGCAGGGTGGCGAGGTAGCATTACCAAGCAGCCAGTTGTTGCTGTTGCTGCTACTGCTCCAGCAGAGTGGCGGGGTAGCATTACATAGCAGCCCAGTTGTTGTTGTTGCTGCTACTCCTCCAGCAGGGTGGCGAGGTAGCATTACCAAGCAGCCAGTTGTTGCTGTTGCTGCTACTGCTCCAGCAGAGTGGCGAGGTAGCATTACATAGCAGCCCAGTTGTTGTTGCTGCTACTGCTCCAGCAGGGTGGCGAGGTAGCATTACCCAGCAGCCCAGTTGTTGTTGTTGCTGCTACTCCTCCAGCAGGGAGGTGAGGCAACATTACCCAGCAGCTTAGTTGTTGTTGCTGCTGCTACTTCTCCAGCATGGTGGCGAGGCAGCATTACCCAGCAGCAGTTGCTGCAGGAAAGTTGAACATTGGTTACTCAGCATCCCTTCTTCTGCTGCTGCTACTGTTGCTTCTGTTGTTGCTGTGGCTGTTGCAAGCAGACCTCAGTCGTCAAAGACTCTACCAGAAAATACTTACACTAGCTCCGCGTCATGTCCAGGCTGAGATCACAAACAAGTCGTTTTTTTGCATATTATTTTTTTGTTTGTCGTTGTCCAATTACAACGAAGTTAACGGAAACATTATACTGTTTAAGTTCTCTCAATGATATTTTTTTGAAGATGGGGGGGTATAAGGTAGAAAGGTTCGAACTGGTATCCCTTTTAGTGGTACTCCTGAAAGCCACTTAACTAAGCAAGTCGCTTAACAGGGTTATATATATATTCTTCATTTCATTCTAAGTCTTGTGTCCTCATAATTGAGATTATAGTGTAGACGACAGTCTCAACAAACCAAAGAGAAAGAGACAGAAAGAGAGAGAAATGTTTTGAGTCGACAACAACAACGACAAAGGTATTTCTTGACCCTTCATGGAGCGGTGCCTTGATGGTAGAGGAGGGCTCTTGATCCATGGAACTACCTGAGCTACCGTACCTCACCTCTAAGCCAAACATGACTACCTTCCATTCTTCATGATAATAATGATAATAATAATAATAATAATAATAATAATAATAATAATAATAATAATATTGATAATGATGATAATCGAATAACGGATAAGTTGAAAATTTTCTTGTAAATGTTTACAGTTATGTTCGCTGTGATTGGCCAGTAGTGTCACGTGACTGAATACTAACTGTGGTCCTCCCAGGTGCATTCTTCAGCCCGTAAAGGTTTATTTATTGCTAATATCTGCCAAAATAACATGCTCATGAAATAGCTATAAATAACAAAAAGGCACAGTACCGTGACTGGAACAATACATAAATAACCCGCACTGAAGAGCGTGAAACTTATGACGACGTTTCGGTCCGACTTGGACCATTAACTAGTTAAACAGAAGCGCAAATGTTGACTGGTTGATTGATTCCTCTCGAACTGCGTCCTGATACGGGTCTTAATACTAGGATGACCCATCTGAGGATCTCTAAAGGGATGTCGATCTAATTAAGCTGTTCTGTGGCTGTGATCAGTCTTGCTATAGTCCCTGTGCGCTCCACTGCAAAACATTTTATGCACTACAACGAAGTAACGGCACAAGAGCCTTCCCCATGGTTATCTCTGGGCTCTGTGTTGGATGGTCGGGTACTTTTGCAAATAAACGCATCGACTCTATTTTCTTCATCATGCATATGTTCAAGATCTTCGCAATAGTTCTGAATATCCCTTTATTTTTTACCGAGTCTATCAGGTCGCATATGACCTCGGTGAAGCACGTGATGGTCGACATCATTTGATGTTTTCTTGGGCTACAGTGCTCTTCTCTAGTGGCTGTTGTGGTATTAGGGTTGACGCGTTGACGGTAGTCTGTTCCTGAAGCATAGGGACTGCTGGCTGCTGTTGTAGGGGAGGAGTTTGAGCAGTAGTGTTGGGCGCTGCCTGAGCAAGGGATGATGTTTCCCCGGTTTCCTCCGTCGCTGTGTCCGGGGAAGCGGTTCTGGGTTCCGTGATACTGTAGCCTCCTCTGGACGACTCTGCTGCTCAGTGGTGAAGACTGATGTTGGAGTCTGGACAACTGGGGTTTTCTATGTTGCCATGACACGACGGAGCTTCTCCGGGCAGCGAAGGTTCCAAGCATGATGCTTCTTGTCGCAGTTCTGAAACCGAGGCTTCGTAGTCTCACCTGTATTTAGTTTACCCAAGAAATCCTTGGTCGGGTGAGATGAGCTGCAGACGCCGCACTTTTTCCTGAAATAACTTCGGGCGCTGACATAGCTGTATTTTTAGCACCTGAAGCACCTCAAATGTTCTAGGTTGTATGTCGCTAACCTGGTATTTTCCCCAGCAGCCGAGATCCAGTTCAGCTGACAGAGGTCCTATATGTTGAATCAAGATCTGCCTCGTTGGTATATTGGTTGCTGTGGATTGCATCGAGAGGAATGTCTAGCGGACAGCGCATTAGTACCCCTTTTGTTATCCGCTCTTTGGATTTTAGCTCTGTGAGAACAAGTGATGATTCCAGGTCGTTCACCTTCTGCAGTACTTCATAGGACTCTTATATTTCAGAAAGTGAGAATAAACTCTCTTTTCACATTTGGGAACACTAATATCTTCAGGCCATATTTCCTCTCGAGGCGAATCATAGCAGCATACGACCTGTCATAGTGTTCTTTGTTAATCAACCTGAATTTGTTGCCTGTGGATGATTTGCCTGATCTGAGACAAGGAAACGCTGTGTCTCCTCTTGAACTTCGGGATCGAACTTTCTGCCAGCCTTTTCCATCCAGTATTTCTGTGGTTGGGATAAGCATTTCTTGATCCATCCCTATTTCACTGTTCTCTCTGACCCGGCTGGTTTCACTTGTCTCGCTGTCCGATGAGTCCAGAAAGTGGTCCCGTAGCTTCTTCGCCAGTCACGCACGCTGTGCAAGTGTGACTGACGAAGGGTAAGGGAGCCAGTACATATACAAGAAGGTGGTGGGGTCGGGAGTAGTTGATGATGATATATTCGCCAGGAACGAAATCCTGACGTTTTTTTTTTTTTTTTTTTTTGCCAGATGGTGACTCGTCACTGGCTCCCTGAAGGAGCTTTCTTTGGGTCAAGCAAAATACCGTTTACGCCCTATGACAAGGATACTGGTCCTCTGACAAAACTATCTACCCTTCTAGCCTTCACAGTCGCCGTTGAATTGAACCATCCATTATACATAACTTTCCTAACAGGAATATTAGTCCTGGCTTTATATCTATTGATGTTTTCCTTTCTGATTACATTGTCAGCTACTCCAAATTTCGGAACACTCGTTACTTGACCAGATCTTTATCTCCTCCACTCCTCACCTCTTTTCCTTACTCATATTTTCTTTGGTTTTCCTTTCTACTGCCTAGATGGGTTCTGTCCTATGAATTTTCCCGAGTTTTGGTCCGACTCTAACGAATCATTAACTCTCTTACAGTACTTTTTTTTCTTGTTACTTGACTACCTCTACTACTACTATTATTACTACTACTACAACAACAACTACTACTATTACTACAACAACTACTACTACTGCTATTACTACAACTACTAGTATTACTATTACTACTACTAGTTACTACAACTACTACTACTACTGTTACTACTACTAAAACTACTACTACTGTTACTATTACTACAACTACTACTACTACTACTACTACTACTACTACTACTACTACTGCTACTGCTTTCTGACTGTCACTTCCACTACTGCCTTCTTATTGCCACTTCTACCACTGTTGAATTACTTATACTATAACTGTTACTACCTCTATCAATACCACTACTTCTACATTATACTACTACTTCTACTACTATAATACTACTGCTGTTACTTCTACCACTACTAGTACTACTACCACCTCCTCTTATTCTACTACTCCCGGCCCCGCATCCCTCTCGTATGTATAATCTCGTATATATATACAGAAAACCTCCCGAGTCACTCAGGCGTTCAGGCTGCAACCCGAGCGGTGGAAATGGTTCAGATGGTGCAGAGTTTTTGAGAGTTGAGAGCCTCATACCAGCGATAACACCAGCCCTTAGATACCAGATATTTAACTGTCCTGCACCAACACCTCTGCTACTCCCTGCAAGCTCTGTGTGAGTGGGGAAGGTAGCAGACGAGTCTGTTGAGTTGGAGATGGCTCACAACACTGTTTACACAGGAACCAAGACACCACTTGAACCGGCGACGTGCTGTGCCTCCGCTACACGGCGTCTACGACGAATATGCTGCTACACCACTTGTGATGAAGACAACTCACTGTGCCCTTGCCACCGGTCTGTCCCCGCCATACGACTGCAAACGGTATTCCCCTTGACACAAAGAAGACTCACCACCGTGTCCCTGCTATAGGGCTGTAAACGGTACATCACGTGTACAAACTTTGACACTCCTTGGTGAGTCAGTGACGGGTCACCACCTGGCAAAGACCCGTGTCTGAACTTCCTTCCTAAAGAGTATATTATAATCAATAACTCTTCGCGCTTGTGTGTGACTTGTTAATGGTCCAAGTAAGACCGAAACGTCGTCATAAGTTTCATTCTCCTACCTGCGAGTTATTTGTGTGAAATATTGATGTTTTCTGGGGTACAATTAGATACTTCAATATTACAAAAATAATGCCGGAGTTTTGAAAAGACATTAACTCAGTATTAACTAATAATATTATTTATAATAACAATAATAATAATAATAATAATAATAATAATAATAATAATAATAATAATAATAATAATAATAATAATAATAATAAAAATAATAGACTTGTCAACACATGTTACTTGAATGATTTCGACCAAATTTAGGAAGAGTTTTGTCCGGTGGATCGTAGTGGCGCCTAGACGATGATAAGATGATCCTGTCGTCTTGAGAACCACCTAGATGTTACAAGTCTTAACTAGAGAGAGAGAACAGGAGTTTAGCCATCCCCAAGGCAATGTTATTTGCCAAAGTTAGGGACTTAGAGAGAGAGAGAGAGAGAGAGAGAGAGAGAGAGAGAGAGAGAGAGAGAGAGAGAGAGACAGACAGAGAGAGAGAGAGAATCTACATGTTAATGAAGGCAGCTCAGGTAGTTCTGTCTAGGCTGACAAGAGGTAAAAAGAAATGTAATTTAAGAGTCTTCCAAGACACTCTGTATTGTTTTCTTTAATGAGACTGCCCTGTTGTTGTTGTTGTTGTTGTTGTTGTTATTATTATTATTATTATTATTATTAATATATATATTTTAAATTATTATTATTATTATTATTATTATTATTATTATTATTATTATTAATTATTATAATATTATTATTATTATTATATATTATTATTATTATTATTATTATTATTATTATTATTTAAAGAATAAAAAGGAACAGGACCGTGACTGGAACAATACACAAATAACTCGCTCATAGGAGAATGAAACTGATGAAGACGTTTTTGTTTGACTCTGACCATTAACTAGCCACGCAGAAGCGAGAAGGGAAGAGAGACAGGATATATACGAGAGGGGGGGGGAAGGGAGGACCAGAGGAGTTACAAGTAGTGGAGAGGTACTGGTGGAAGTAGTAGTAGTAGTAGTAGTAGTAGTAGTAGTAGTAGTAGTAGTATTGAAGTAGTCGTATTTAGTAGTAGTATGTAGTAGTAGTTGAAGTTAGTCGTAGTATAGTAGTAGTATAGTCGTAGAAGTAGTAGTAGAAGTAGTAGTAGTAGTAATATTTAGTATATGTAGTAGTAGTAGTAGTAGTAGTTGAAGAGTCGTAGTAGTAGTAGTAAAATGTAGTCGTAGTGGTAGTAGTAAAAGAAAGTCGTAAGAGTAGTAGCAGTAAAATATAGAGTCGTAGAAGTAGTAGTAGTAGTAGTAATAGAAGTATTAGCCGTAGAAGTAGTAGTAGTAGTAATAGTAGTAGCAGTAGTAGTAGTAGTAGTAGCAGTACTAGTAGTGAGTAGTAGCAATAATTATAGATGTGCAATAAGATAGGTAGTAGTGGTAGTGACAAAAGAGACAGTGAATGGATTGTTAGCTAGCAGTGTTAGTATAGTAAGTGGTAGTGGTGGTGATGAATGTTAGTGGTGGTGTGGTGTAGTGGTGGTGTGGTGTTAGTGGTGGTGGGAGTAGTGTTCGTGGTGTGCTAGTGTTGGTGGTGTAGTGGTGAGTGGTGCGTGTGTGGTGTATGGTGATGGTGGTGGTGATTGTGGTGGTGTGTGTGGAGTGGTCAGGGTGGGTGGTGATGGTGGTGGTGATTGTGGTGGTGGTTGTGGTGTGTCGGGTGGGTGTGGTGATGGTGTGGTGGTGGTGTCGGTGGGTGGTGATGGTGGTGTGTGGTGGTGGTGGTGGTGGTGGTGGTGGTGTGGTGGTGGTGGTGGTGGTGTTGGTGGTGGTGGTGGTGGTGTTGGTGGTGTGATGGTGGTGGTGGTGGTGGGTGATGGTGGTGGTGATGGTGGTGGTGGTTGTGGTGGTGGTCGGGGTGGGGTGGTGATGGTAGGGTGGTGTGGTGGTGCTGGTGGTGGTGGTGGTGGTGGTGTGTGGTGGTGGTGGTGGTGGTGGTGGTGGTGGTGGTGTGGTATGGTGGTGGTGGTGGTGGGTGGATGGTGGTGGTGATTGTGGTGGTGGTGTGGTGGTGGTGGGTGATGGTGGTGGTGATTGTGGTGGTGGTTGGTGGTGGTGGTCGGGGTGGGGTGGTGATGGTAGTGGTGGTGGTGGTGGTGGTGATTGTGGTGGTGGTCGGGGTGGGGCGGTTGATGGTGGTTTGGTGGTGGTGGTGGTGGTGGTGGTGTGTGGTGGTGATGGTGGTGGTGATGGTGGTGGAGGTGGTGGTGGTGGTGGTGATGATGGTGGGGTGGTGGTGGTGGTGGTGGTGGGGTGGTGGTGGTGGTGGTGGTGGTGGTGGTGTGGTGGTGGTGGTGGTGGTGGTGTGGTGCTGGTGGTGGTGTGGTGGTGTGGTGGTGGTGGTGGTGGTGGTGATGGTGTGGTGGTGGTGTGGTGGTGGTGGTGGTGGTGGTGGTGGTGGTGGTGGTGGGGTGGTGGTGGTGGTGGTGATGATGGTGGTGGGTGTGGTGGTGGTGGTGGTGGTGGTGGTGGGTGGTGTGGTGGTGGTGGTGGTGGTGGTGGTGGTGGTGGTGGTTGGTGGTGGTGGTGGGTGATGGTGGTGGTGGTGGTGGTGTGGTGGTGGTGGTGGTGGTGATTGGTGGTGATGGTGTGTGGTGGTGTGTGGTGGTGGTTGGTGGTGGTGGTGGTGGTGGTGGTGGTGGTGGTGATGGTGGTTGGTGGTGGTGGTGATGATGTGGTGGTGTGGTGGTGGTGGTGGTGGTGGTGGTGGTGGTGGTGGTGGTGGTGGTGGTGGTGATGATGGTGGTTGTGATAGTCTAAGAACAAGAGAAAAAAAAGTCAAACACACACTGGAGGAGAGGTAATGTCCCACGAGGGCGGCACCAAAAACACAGTGAACAAAACATATTAGACAGAACTCAGGCAGAAGAAGGAAAGGCAATGAAAATATAGGAAAGGAGAAGAGGTAAGGAGAGGAGGAGATAAAAGTTCAGGTTAAGTCACGAGTGTTCTGAAGTCTGAAGCATTTGACGATATAATGAGAAAGGAAGGCATCTATAGAGGTTAAGCCAGGACTAAGATTCATATTAGGAGAGTTGTTTATAAGGGATGCCTCAAGGAGACGGCGTCTGTGAATCCCTACGAGCAGGGTAAACACCTTTAGCAGAGGACTAGTCAGTAGGATGACTGTGATCTCTAACATGGCAGAGAAGAGCATTGTTAGTATCGGCAAGGCTAACACTTCTTTTGTGCTCTTTAAAGCTGTCAGAGAGTGGCCAGTATTGGGGAGGACAATAGGGGCAGCAAATAGTAGACTCCGGAAGCATCAGTGGCAGGAGGAGAGGTACGAACTAGTTTACTACGAAGGGTATTAGTTTAGCGAGAAGTAAGCTTGATGTCTAGGGAATGGAGAGAGTCGTTAAGATTTTGGAGACAAAATATAAGGAAAGCAAAGAACAGGAGATATCACAAGAGAAGATAGTTTGGGAGAGAAGAAAGTCTGCTTGGCACGTGAGAAGGCAAGGCGAGAGAACGAATTGCGAGGAGTGGATGGAAATTTCCGAGTCAAGGAACTGAGGATCACAAATGCGGAAAACACGGAGGAAAGGAGAAATATCAACACTTTTCCTGACAGAGGTAGCGTGGTAAGAAAATAAATAAATGTACATGTCACTGTGCATTGGCTTGCAATAAACGAAAAAAAACTGTAGCCAACCAATGAACATGCGCATGAAGGAAAGGAAGCAAAGAGTTAGATTCCCATTCAACTCTGAACTTGATGGAAGGAGCAAGATTGTTAAGGGCATCGAGAAATGGTTGGAAGAGACTAGTCATTGTGGCCAAAGAGCAAGATATCATCCATATATATAGCGGAGCCAGGGAGAAGAGAGCACACCAACAGTAGGAAGAACAGTTTCAAAGTATTCCATACAAAGGTTAGCAACACCGAAGGTTTGAGAATAAAATTTACCTTGAAAGGAAAGGGAGTTAGAATCCACACAAAGGTGGAGAAGATCAAGACATCAGTAGGTATGAGGAGATGAAGTAACTTTTCATTGACCTTCTCTCTGAGAAAATTAAGAACATAATTAAGAGGGGCATTAGTGAAGAAAGACTCAACGTCAAGATTTCGCATTTTACAGGTCGGATGTGGCCGAACACGTTCGATGAAGCCTTGAGTGACGTAGCCAAGAAGCAAGATAAGAAACAGAACCTCTAGAGAAAATAATGGGACTTAGAGGAATATCAGGTTTATGAGTTTCAGGAAGACCGTAGAAATAAAGTAGTGAGAACAGATAACACTGAAAAGTTGAACAAGGTCAAAGTCAGGAGGACAGAGATCGGAGAAAATCCAAAGTTTATGGTTGAAAGTTCTCTTGATGCGATCAAGAGGTTGGAAACGAGAGCAAGACTTCAGCTTTACGGAGGTAATTCTCGCGATTAAGGACATCCACTGTTACGCAGAAAGCGGGAGCTCCTGGGGAACTAAAGCCTTGTCCAAGAGCAAAGGTAATAGTTGCACAAATTTTATGTAATCCTAGACCATCCAGGGCTATCCCAGTCAAAACAGAAAACGTTAATTAAACCAGCATTTACTTCATCGATGGGTTGGTTATCGGAGGGTTTCGGCAAAATTCCTCGTTATAAAGATATGCATTTATTTAAGGCAACACTATATACACTCACTAAATATACACAACCACCTCTTCCTTAGCACAAACACCCAAAAACAGATACATAAGGAGCCAGCACGCTGGAGAGTCGCAGCAAAACAAATAAACACATGGATGTATGGGAGTGCACGGTGGACACCAAGTCCAAGTCCTACAATACTCTACTCTCCTGCTGACACCATGTTATCCAAATTCACCAGCTCACACACAGATAACAGAGTCCTGACCACATCAGAGCCCCGGTGAGCCTACTGATAAGCATTAAAGTAGCCAATGACGTCAGCTGGCTATACAAAAGGAGTACAAAACTTAGCTCAAATACACGGCGTCTGACCACAATCTTCACTTATGCTGCTCTCCATGTGACTAACCCACGCTCACAGACCTATGCCCCCACACTTGGAAAATAAATCCCGACAGAAGTTCCTTAAATTCCACAGTTTAAACTCATTTACAGTACCCACAAAATGCATAGCATATTTCTAAAATAATGGTTTACAATTATCACAGTTTATAAAGTTATGGCACACTTTTCAATATATTTTACAAAACAGTGCAGAAACTTGCGTAACAACCATTGAATTGCTTTTGTCGGATGAAAGAATGGTATTAGATTTAAGAGAAGAAAGGGCAAGTTGATAGCATAAAGGCTATCAAGGGCAGGAAGGAGAGCACCACAAAAAGTGGACAGGTCAGGAAGATTCCGAGAGTGAGACTGACGAAAGGAGTCAAAGGAGCTAATCAGGGCAACGCCAGTACTAGGGGCAGGTGAAGTGGCAAAGCAAAGACCAAAACCAAGAAGTTCAAGCTGATGCCGGGAGAGTGTGACAGAAGACAGGTTAGTAACACGGTCAGTCAGGGAAAATTTAGACCAAGAGCTGAGACAAGACGCTGAAATTTGTTTTGTAGTTAAGTAGAATGAATCTACAAATTAAGACGAGCAGTGTCAGAAGCAATGGCAGTGAGAAGGTTACAGAGATCTTGTGGGAGAGAAGAAAAGAGAGCACGTTGACGCTGACGGAGAATAAAGAAGGCATTAACGTAAGACTTAGTAAAAGGTATGAGTTGTTAATGTAAGAAGCGGGCGTATATGTGAGGAACTGGAAGGAGGAAGGGGAGGCAAAATTTGTTTAGTAAAACAGTCAGGTAGAAAGTGAAGCTGGTTCTTACGACGCCTGGAAGCAATATAAGAGCAGCCTCATATTAGCGAAAGAAAGATTTTGAAAAAGGAAGAACAACAAAAAAGTTGGAAAGAATTAGGTGCTTACCTGCGGGGCTCCATGAAGAGTAAGACGGCACAACACCGTGACTGGAACAATGCACGGATAACCCGCACATAGAAGATAGAACCTTATGACGACGTTTCGGTCCGACTTAAGAACATAAGAAGGAAGGAACACTGCAGCAGGCCTACTGTTAATGACTAGTTAATGGTCCAAGTTCTATCCATCTTTCTTCTCTCATTTCCTCAAATTCAACACCTCAGGCACTCCCTTCCTGATCATGCCTGTCTCTTACTACAACAGGTGCTCCACCACTCCAGGTGCTCCACCACTCCAGGTGCTCCACCACTCCAGGTGCTCCACCACTCCAGGTGCTCCACCACTCCAGGTGCTCCACCACTCCAGGTGCTCCACCACTCAAGGTGCTCCACTACTTCAGGTGCTCCACCACTCCAGGTGCTCCACCACTCCAGGTGCTCCACCACTCCAGGTGCTCCACCACTCCAGGTGCTCCACCACTCCAGGTGCTCCACCACACCAGGTGCTCCACCACACCATGTGCTCCACCACTCCAGGTGCTCCACCACACCAGGTGCTCCATCACTCCAGGTGCTCCACCACTCCAGGTGCTCCACCACTCCAGGTGCTCCACCACTCAAGGTGCTCCACCACTCAAGGTGCTCCACCACTCAAGGTGCTAACCACTCAAGGTGCTAAACCACTCCAGGTGCTCCACCACTCCAGGTGCTCCACCACTCCAGGTGCTTCACCACTCCAGGTGCACCAGCATTCCAGGTGTTCCAGCACTCCAGGTGCTCCACTACTCCTGGTGTTCCAGCACTCCAGGTGCTCCACCACTCCTGGTGCTCCACCACTCCAGGTGTTCCACCACTCCAGGTGTCCATCACTCCAGGTGTTCCACTACTCCAGGTGTTCCACCACAACAGGTGTTTCACCATTCCAGGTGTTCCACCACTCCAGGTGTCCATCACTCCAGGTGTTCCACTACTCCAGGTGTTCCACCACAACAAGTGTTTCACCACTCCAGGTGTTCCACCACTCCAGGTGTTCCACTATTCCAGGTGTTCCACCACTCCAGGTGCTCCACTATTCTTCTTCTAATATTCTCCGTAACTTTACATATTAAGCAGGTCAGTAACACTGGTCTGTACCTGTCAGTCCCCTATTAAATATAAGGATTACATCTATTCCTTCCGTCATGTCATTCACATATACCAAACACAGCACCGGACCTAGGACTGACCCTTGTGGAACCCCGCTCGTCACGTGCGCCCACACTGACACTTCGTCACGTACCATCACTCATTGTTTCCTTCCTGTCAGTTGCTTCCTGATCCATTGCAGCGCTTTCCCTGTTACTCCTGCCTGCTTCTGTGTGTGTGTGTGTGTACTCACCTATTTGCTGGTTGTCGTGTATAAGCTCATTCCTTTCTAGGTGCTCCACCACTCTTCTGATAATCTGCATACTATACATGTCAGTGACACTGGTCTATAGTTAATGCTGCCTGTCTCCTTAAAAACTGGGACTACATTTGCTGTCTTTCATGCCTCAGGTATGGAAGACATTCTTGTTAGTGGCAAACCCAGTGCCTCTGCTCTCTATCTCTTAGGGCCCATAGAGAGATGTCGTCTAGGCCCACCGCCTTTGAGGCATCTAGTTCGCTTAGCAGTCTCTTCACCTCCTCTTCGGTTAGTGTACCCTACCTTCCTACCCGGTTTGCTGGAAGGCTTTATGTCTTCACTGTACATACCTCCTTAAATCTCGTGTTGTGTTCCTCACATACTTTTTGGTCATTTCTTGTGATATTCCCTCCTTCCTTCCTCAGCCTGATTATCTGGTCCCTGACTGTTGTTTTCTTCCCGATGTGGCCGTAGAACGGCTTTGGGTCAGATTTCGCTTTCCATGCTATGTCAGTCTTGTATTGCCGCTGGGCCTCATTCCGTATTCATGTATATTCGTTTCCGGCTCTTCAGCTCGGTTCCTTATTTTCCTGGGTCCTATGTCTTCTATATATTTCTCATGTTCTAAAGTACTTAGCTTTAGCTTCGCTATATCTCCGGGTGAACTAAGAGCTCGTTCTGGTCTTTTCATTGTTTCTGTTACCCTTGGGTACCAACCTTCCCTCTGCCTCCTTGCCTGTCTCTCCCTCCAGTACTCTTCCCCACTGCAACTCGTACAGGAATTGTCTCATGCTTATGTAGTTCGTTACAATCACCAGTGTCTGTGTGTGTGTGTAATTAAATGGCTAATTTTAAAAATGAGAAGCACATGCAACAGAAAAAAAATGGTTAAGCAGCAATTAGTTTGGAAAGTCATGAACAAGAAAGACCAAAAATTGAACCTCTGTAGAAAGTCCACAACTCACAAACTTCCCAGAAGTTCAGAGAAGCCAGAGACAAACCATGATAAGGCAATAAGTAGAAAACTATTTTGATAAACAAAAAGTCGAAGCCGTACTTCCAGTCCGAGGTTTTAAAACGCAAAGTTTATGTGAAAAATACAATGTAAAGGAAAATTTCATCGGTAAGTCACCAGAATATCTTACGAAATGTGAGATAATTATAAAGTAGTTGAATGTGTATAAAATTAGCTTGACTGAAGCGAGCTTCAGGCCTCAACAGTTAGGCACGGTGAAGACAATTATAATGATAAGAGAAGAATTGAGTGGTCTCGAGTCCCCTACAGTCAGACAAGGTGAAGACAAAAGTAATCACAGGAGAGAAAGTGGATTTGGACCCTTTTCAGTCACATAAGATGAGGATAGTTATAATCACAAGAAGAAAAGGAACCTATTCTTGAATATTAATAAAAGTCAAGTTTCAAAGAAACGTACTGAAGATATAAGTAACTTTGAATATTCTCTGACAGGACAACAGACTGCGCTCAGGTTGACAGTGGTAATATCTGAGTCAATTAAGACATTATGAAGACACTGAGAACCACGCCTCACTAACAGCTGATGTTGTCAAGTTACTGCTAGACGCAAATATCAGCTATTAAACAGTATAGATTCAGAGTTGCGAACATTTTGTATATCTGACTTACTTTAAATAGTCACATAAATTATGCAAGAGCCAAGTGGATGTGCGGACTGCATTTACTTGACTTCCAAATAAAACTACAAAATATAATTCAAATAACAAGAAAAATGTTACAGTGTGAATGATTTTTTGCTTGAAAGTAAATTGGGAAAAACAGAGACCGGGAGGAAAATGTCCCCCATCCCCCCCCCCTGGAGTCGCTCCAGCATGACTCAGTAACTTCCCCAGCAATGTTTACAATTTTTATGAATCATTCCCAGGAGGCATTATTACATATTTGGATTTATTTTAGATAACACAAAAATTCTGAAAAGAAAATAAACATTACGTTATTTAAAAAAGACGTAGACAAATTGAAAGAGCGAAGAGACAAGTGGCGACTGAATTTGCCATCATAGATAAATGCCACGTTGTGGAAATGTTTAAAATACACAGAGAAGCAACGCGAGGCGTTTGTCCTGTGATAAAATACTAAAATTATAAGCCACATAATGGGATCTGCCAGTAGTTAAAGAAAGTAATTATTTCTGAAAGATCACATAAAATCACTATTGAGAATTTCGTCCTGTACTTCCAAAAAGCCTTATGAAGATTGTGAAATATTTAAAAAGAGTGCTATTCATTACACACACTTGACAAAATAGAATCTATGAAGCAAAACCCAAACACGGATGTGATGACTAATGGGTTATTTAGTTTACGAAGTCCATGTCTTCTACACACCACCAGTGAAAAAAACTCTAATTCCCAAAGTAATGATTAAAGTAAACTCTTCCCGTATATACACAGAGAAAAATGTGCCTCTGGGTATATATACTCTCACAAAAACAAGGAAAAAACACAAATATGTGGACAAAATCACGGAGCAGAATTGATGGCACTAAATTATTATTATTATTATTATTATTATTATTATTATTATTATTATTATTATTATTATTATTATTATTATTATTATTAAAGATTAGCCGGTATTCTTCCGGCCCGGGCCTTTTCCAAGTGGTGGCCCGGCCTTGGCTCCCTCTTTAGGGAGTGTCTGAGACCTAAGTCTCCCATGGGAGGAGGCACAAGTACCTCCTCATCTTTGGGACCAACTGTCCCCAGGCCTAGCCACAAGCTAGGCCTCTCTGGTCTGCCATCCCCGCCCCAAGGGGGCAAATGGGAATGACAGTCTTGTGAGCTAAAGGCTCGGGCTCAGGCACCTACCCTACCCTAGAAGGGTTAGGCATGGTGTCGATGCACTAAATTAAATGAATTGTTGGCTAATACAATTCTCGCGATTAATAAACAACACATGTGGAAATACTATGCTAGTGTTGACTGCAGATACAGACAACACGCATTTATGATCACCCAGAGAAATGCTACAAAGTCCTCACTAAGGCGGATGTCGTTCCACAAGCTATAAACCTCACCACCCAGATATGTGCTATGAATTGCTAAATAAGCAAAGCTTATACGCCGCAGATTACCATGTTTGCCGCGCAACAAGAAGCAGGAGAGTCAAGCCACGAAAGCGTACAAATGACATTGGAAATGGGTTTGGAGACAATAAGAAAAACTAGGTTTTATTAGGACTACGTTTCAGTCACTGTTGAGCTTAAGATGAAACTCCTTGATTACAGGGTTTTGCTAGGCTGGTTCTCTTCAGTGGAATCTGTTGTGTAGATGATCGCTGGTTCCAGTTACCAGGCGAATATATCATGCAGGCTGAATACAGGCGAATATAACAACATGCAGGCTGAATACAGGCGAATATAACAACATGCAGGCTGAATACAGGCGAATATAACATACATACTGAATACAGGCGAATATAACACTGGAAACAACAGTAGTAATTTTGAGACGATAAGTACCAAAATCTAAAGTAGAGAATGAAGAAGTGACCACCTCCTATCAAGGCTGAGGGACTGACCACTTTCTATCAAGGATAAGTGACTGGCCACCCTCTATCAAGGATAAGTGACTGGCTCCCTCTATCAAGGATAAGTGACAGACCATCCTCTATCAAGGCTGAGGAAGTACAGCCTTCTATCAAGGCTGAGGGACTGATCACCTCAAAATACGTCTTCTACTGACTCTAATGTTATAGTATCCAGTATTCAACAAAAAGTACCTACTGCGCAAACAGAAAAGATACCGAATGTTGCACTTGCGTCTCATTCACCCACCTACAATGGTAACTTGCAGACGGGACACCAACATAACTCTGCCCTTGTAACTACAAACATCACTGACATATCTTTGCTGGAGTAATTACAAACGTTGACACTGGGGAGTTATAAGCGAAACTGGTGCCCCGTGGCCTGGTGGCAAAAGTTCTCGTTTCACACGGTGAGTGTCTGGGTTCGATTCCCTGCGAAGGGGTGGATACATTGGACGTGTTTCCTTACACCTGTTGTCTGTGTTCACCCATCAGTAAAATGGGTACCTGGGTGTTAGTCGACTGGTGTGGGTCGCATCCTGGGTGTTAGTCGACTGGTGTGAGTCGCATCCTGGGACAAAACTGACCTAATTTGACCAAAATGTTCAGCATAACAAGCGGCTTTCTGTGTAGTAGTATGTCACTGATGTCAGCTAGGACTGTATACCTTGTACATGTACTTGTGGTAAATAAAGATATTATTATTATTATTATTATTATTATTATTATTATTATTATTATTATTATTATTATTATTATTATTATTATTATTATTATTAAAAACTCTGATTCGGTAACTACAGACAATGAAGAATTTTTCCAAGTTTTTTCATTTAATATTACATACCAACAAGTCCCTCCCAAGAAGCTCATCACTTGCACAGAAATTTCTCGCTTAACAGTTGGTAATAATTTATCACAATTTTAATACAGTGATGGATCTAAGCAGGAGTCTACTGGCAGGGCTACAGCTGCTCTTGTTGCCACCTCCCTAGTTAAGAACGATACCAACACTGTTGAGTTAGACATAAGAATTAACAACCGGGCGTCTACTCTGCAAACTGAATTGTTTACCATCCTAGTGGCACGAAGACTAACTTATGACACCGAGTTTGACTGCTTGATATTTATTGATTCTGTGTCATCACATAACGACTCAGATAACATGCTCATTAGAGAAGCCAGATGCAGATAATATAAAAATCAGAGAAAAAGGAATTGATTTGCAATTGCTTTGGATTCCCTCACATATTGACTTACTCCATAATAAAGTTTGTAAGTTACCCATAGAAACTACTCTCGAGAAAAACGAGGAATATAATTTTGGTATGTCTGTGCCAGTATTACGAAACATTAGGAGAAAAGTAAATAATGAAAGTAAATATCGTAGAAACGCAATTAGAAGCCTGATCAGATCTGTCACTCACTATAATAACATGAAAGTAAATAGGAATATCTACGGAGCAACTTGCAATAATTAAGTTCAGACTGACTGATGTTAGAGTAGCCATGTTTATCTTGGTTACAAGTACTTCTGGCAGTTTAGCAGACATACAGATTTTATTCAGACTAAATGCAAAGTATGTGGCCACCCTTTTTGGTCACTCTCTTGAGCACATCTCCACATCTCCAGGATGAGGGACTGATTACCTCAAACTCTTTCTCATCTTCCACCGTTCTTTTCTGTACTGGACTGATGAAACCACTGGCTGGCGAAACATTTCCACAGTAAAGCTGTTCATGAATGTTATACAATACAGACAAGATAAAGAATTAGACACATGTGCAACATCTGGGTATCTTTATTTGTAGACGTTTCGCCATCCAGTGACTTTATCAATACAGTACAAAGACATAATGTGAATAATGTAAAACTATGTTCAAAAAGATGTATACAGTTTTACATTCTTCACATTATATCCGTGTATTGTATTGATAAAGCCACTGGAAGGCGAAACGTCAATAAATAAAGGTGCCCAAATGTTGCACATGTCTAGTTCTTCAACACTAAAGTTGCACAAATGTTGCAAGAGTGTCACATATCATCAGTTTACTGGTTTTCTACAACATTTAGTTAATATTTCTGTTAACCCTTATGGTGCCTAGTTCCTAGACCTTCCTATGTATCCATATGCTCTTGCACTACCATCCACAGGATGAATATGAGATGCACAATAAACTAGCAGCTTCGTTGGCAAATCTTAGTCTTAGAAAACAGTGAAGGCCGGCTGCCACAGGCACAGCTCAGCTCTTGTAAGGCCGGCTGCCACAGGCACAGCTCAGCTCTTGTAAGGCCGCCTGCCACAGGCACAGCTCAGCTCTTGTAAGGCCGGCTGCCACAGGCACAGCTCAGCTCTTGTAACTACAAGCAAGAAAAATGAAGTAATGGAAAGTATAGAAGCCAACATATCAGTGGAGGGGAACATGAACGTGACTACTGAACCTAAGAACTGCAATCGGGAACCTCCATTATCGTCAGCTACTGCTTCAGTAACGCCTCAGAGCTCTTCATTGAATTGGATCCCACCGGCGCTATTACTCCTTTCCAGTCAACAGGCCTTGATGTGCACTTGTTTTGTGTTTATGTTACATGGCTTCTCTCTCTGTGTCTGTCTGTCTGTCTGTCTGTCTGTCTGTCTGTCTGTCTGTCTGTCTGTCTGTCTGTCTGTCTCTGTCTCTGTCTCTCTCTCTCTCTCGTCAGGGTCGGTCATTGCCACTAGACTATCACTAGTTCTACCCAGTTGATCGGCTCCTCCCCTGCACTCAACGTTACACATCGTATTACCTTATTTGTGTCTTTCTGTGTGGCACCGCTTTTCCTATTCTCTTTTTTTTTTTTTTTTTTTTTTTACACAGGGTTTGACAAGGTTAAGGATCCCTAGCTTTATTGACAAGCTATTTACAGGTTAAGGATTCCTAACTTTATTGGCAAGCTAAGAGCTGTTACCTACATCAGCTCATTTGAAAGCATTTTTATTGTTATGAGACATACAAGTAGGGAACAAGATGAAGTTGGAGCCATCTGTGGGCCAGCATTTTCATGTAATCAACTGACTTTATCTCGTTGACATCATTATGCTCTACGAATGTGTTCCATACTCGAGTCATCCTGGGTATATATGATCTCAGATGGAGTGATGTTCTGGAGAAGGGTACAGCCAGAGTGAAGTTGTTGCTTTCTGCCTGTCTTGTGGCATAAAAGTTTGTTTCACGCTGTCCTCGAAGTGGATCCAAGTGTGGTACTTTGACAATATTGGCCTTATACATAACAGTAAGACCACCCACATCCCTCCAGTGTTGAAGGCTCTGCTGAAATGACAGATCTATCCAGGATGGGTCCAGGCGAGAGATGAGACGTCTTGCTCTGTTCTCCACTCTGTCAAGCAGTCGCAGATGAGAGGGGGGGCAGGCATACCAAGAAAGTGGAGCATACTCAAGGTGTGAGGGTACTTGTGCCTCGTACAGAATCTTGCAACCCCTACTGTCAAGCAGATGCGAGATACGGCGAAGTGCTGTAAGCTTCCTGGCTGCCTTGTTTGCAAAATTTACAACATGGTTCTTCATGGTTAGTTTGGAGTCAAATTTCACCCCAAGGATATCAACTTCTTCTCCAGGTGCCAACACCCTCCCATTCATCCTTACTACTGCACCAGCATTACCATCATGGTGCCTAGAGACGATCATCATTTGCATTTTCTCAGGTGCAAATGTTATTTGCCATCTATTTCCCCAAGCTGATATAGCTCTTAGCTGGTGATTGATGTAGCTTAGAGCAGCTGGCATTTCTTCTCTTGGATAAGTGAATGTCAGTGTACAGTCATCTCCATATGCATGTGATTCTGGGATGAGATGAAGAAGGTCGTTGAAGTAGACATTCCATAACAATGGTCCCAGCACTCTTCCTTGTGGAACACTTGCCCCAATAGGATGTCTTGCTGATTCCGTTCCATTGAGAACTACACTTAGAGATCTACCATGAAGGTAATCACTGAGGAGACATAGCGTAGAGCCTGCAATTCCCAGTGCTTGAAGTTTTGCTAAGAGGCCCTGGTGCCGCACCCGGTCGAAAGCACCAGCAATGTCCAGTGCTACCACACAGCTGACTTTGGATTCATCCAGTGACCGGTGCCATTTAGTGGAGAGGTTTAACAACAGATCAGCAGCAGAGTAACCTTTCCTGAAGCTATATTGGAGATCACAAAGTAGTGAGTGGTAGTCAAAAAACTCTGTCATTTGTCTTGAGATTATTGTCTCTAGGATCTTACCAGTGATTGACAGGAGTGACACTGGTCTGTAGTTGCTAATTTCTGCTCTGCTCTTCTTTTTGTGAACAGGGACTACATTTGCCTCTTTCCACAGAGAGGGCCATTTACACTGTACTAGGCAGTGCTGAAAGATGCGAGTTAGAGGTGCTGCTAGCTGGTCTGCACATATATCTCTCTTTCTCTTTCTTTCTTTCTCTCTCTCTCTCTCTCTCTCTCTCTCTCTCTCTCTCTCTCTCTCTCTCTCTCTCTCTCTCTCTCTCTCTCTTTCTCTTTCTCTTTCTCTTTCTCTTTCTCTCTCTCTCTCTCTCTCTCTCTCTCTCTCTCTCTCTCTCTCTCTCTCTCTAACTGGAGTACATGGGAGTCCACGGGAAAGACGGATAGCATAGATTTGGAAGTCCACATCGAGGCTATTTGCTGAGAGCGATCTACTTCAATCTAGATAACAGACTGTCGTGTATTATCTGGGTGTCTGAGGAGAGGATAATAAAGCAGAAAGCTCTCATCCCAACCTCTACTCTCTCCGACCAATGCCGGCATGAAAACAAGGAAGGTGGGGGCAGATATACCATACCCTATTCGTAAGATGTCATGGGATTTACAGGAAGTGGATGGAAGTCACGGGCTACAACAACGTCTAGTTAGTTATTACTGCTTCTGGTGTGACTACTCGTGTTAGTACTGGCTGTCTGATACTCACAGAGGTGTATGTACTCCCCTAATTGTGGTTGCAGGGGTTGGGACTCAGCTCCTAGCCCCGCCTCTTCACTGAACGATACTAGGTCCTCTCTCTCCCTGCTCCATACCACATCTTAAATCTATGTATGCTTTCTGTATCAAGTCTTCAAACTCTGCTATGACTAACACAGCACTGTACTTCTACCTCTGCCATTGGAGGAGTAGATGTAAAATAGAAAGAGACAGGCGCTCCCTTTACAGGCGACGGAAAAGAATAACAGAGCGGCTAAAAGAGGTCAATATATCTGAAATGCGCAGGGAGACACTGGTCAGAGAAATAGCAAGCATCGAACTTAAGCTAAAAGAATCCTTTAGGAGTCAGGAATCGCGGGAAGAACTAAAAGCCATAAATGAAATCGAAAGAAACCCAAAGTATTTCTTCTCCTATGCCAAATCAAAATCGAGAACAACGTCCAGTATTGGGCCCCTACTTAAACAAGATGGGTCCTACACAGATGACAGCAAGGAAATGAGTGAGCTACTCAAGTCCCAATATGACTCAGTTTTTAGCAAGCCGCTAACCAGACTGAGAGTCGAAGATCAAAATGAATTTTTTATGAGAGAGCCACAAAATTTGATTAACACAAGCCTATCCGATGTTATCCTGACGCCAAATGACTTCGAACAGGCGATAAATGACATGCCCATGCACTCTGCCCCAGGGCCAGACTCATGGAACTCTGTGTTCATCAAGAACTGCAAGAAGCCCCTATCACGAGCCTTTTCCATCCTATGGAGAGGGAGCATGGACACGGGGGTCGTCCCACAGTTACTAAAAACAACAGACATAGCCCCACTCCACAAGGGGCAGTAAAGCAACAGCAAAGAACTACAGACCAATAGCACTAACATCCCATATCATAAAAATCTTTGAAAGGGTCCTAAGAAGCAAGATCACCACGCATCTAGAAAAACCCATCAGTTACACAACCAGGGCAACATGGGTTTAGAACAGGTCGCTCCTGTCTGTCTCAACTATTGGACCACTACGACAAGGTCCTAAATGCACTAGAAGACAAAAAGAATGCAGATGTAATATATACAGACTTTGCAAAAGCCTTCGACAAGTGTGACCATGGCGTAATAGCGCACAAAATGCGTGCTAAAGGAATAACAGGAAAAGTCGGTCGATGGATCTATAATTTCCTCACTAACAGAACACAGAGAGTAGTCGTCAACAGAGTAAAGTCCGAGGCAGCTACGGTGAAAAGCTCTGTTCCACAAGGCACAGTACTCGCTCCCATCTTGTTCCTCATCCTTATATCCGACATAGACAAGGATGTCAGCCACAGCACCGTGTCTTCCTTTGCAGATGACACCCGAATCTGCATGACAGTGTCTTCCATTGCAGACACTGCAAAGCTCCAGGCAGACATAAAACCAAATCTTTCAGTGGGCTGCAGAAACAATATGAAGTTCAACGATGAGAAATTTCAATTACTCAGATATGGTAAACATGAGGAAATTAAATCGTCATCAGAGTACAAAACAAATTCTGGCCACAAAATAGAGCGAAACACCAACGTCAAAGACCTGGGAGTGATCATGTCGGAGGATCTCACTTCAAGGACCATAACATTGTATCAATCGCATCTGCTAGAAAAATGACAGGATGGATAATGAGAACCTTCAAAACTAGGGAGGCCAAGCCATGATGACACTCTTCAGGTCACTTGTTTATCTAGGCTGGAATATTGCTGCACACTAACAGCACCTTTCAAGGCAGGTGAAATTGCCGACCTAGAAAATGTACAGAGAACTTTCACGGCACGCATAACGGAGATAAAACACCTCAATTATTGGGAGCGCTTGAGGTTCCTAAACCTGTATTCCCTGGAACGCAGGAGGGAGAGATACATGATTATATACACCTGGAAAATCCTAGAGGGACTAGTACCGAACTTGCACACGAAAATCACTCATTACGAAAGCAAAAGACTTGGCAGGACGATGCACCATCCCCCCAATGAAAAGCAGGGGTGTCACTAGCACGTTAAGAGACCATACAATAAGTGTCAGGGGCCCGAGACTGTTCAACTGCCTCCCAGCACACATAAGGGGGATTACCAACAGACCCCTGGCAGTCTTCAAGCTGGCACTGGACAAGCACCTAAAGTCAGTTCCGGATCAGCCGGGCTGTAGCTCGTATGTTGGTTTGCGTGCAGCCAGCAGCAACAGCCTGGTTGATCAGGCTGTGATCCACCAGGAGGCCTGGTCTCAGACCGGGCCGCGGGGGCGTTGACCCCCGGAACTCTCTCCAGGTAAACTCCAGGTAATTGTTATTAACTAGGTTGGTCCTGATCGCCCTGTTGTACAGTAGATGCTGAACCGATCGTCATTAGTCAGTTAATTTAAGTTCTCTCAGGCGAACTGACTCCTACAATTGCAAAGTGCCTTAACGGAAAAATACAAGGAGGGTGAGTCTTTGTGAGAAAAAGGAGTGTTTCCACCGTAAGTGAGAGTGTTAGAGCCCCGGACTCTCCCCCGCCCTTTGGAGAGTTTTTAAGCCCTGAGCACCATCAAGGTGAGAGCGCAGGTCGCGGCCCCATCGTGCCACAATATGGTAATTTTTCCCCGGAAAACAAACATCACTTAGCCACCTACCCTGGACCCTCGTTGCCCCCCCTGAGGCGCTCACACACAATCAACCCTCAAGGGTACAGGGCCCGAAATCTACCTTCGTGCTTTTACTATGACCCATAAGCCTCTGCCTGTTATGCTCTTTTTAGATATGAGATTGCTGTTACGGACATAAGTTGTACGAAATAGTGTTTGAAACCTTTCGTTTTGTTTGAAAATCGCCTTTATGCCTTTTCCTAAGTGTTATTTAGGCTAAATGAACAAAATTTACAAGAATGATATGGTGGGGTTTGCTTAAGAGCGAGACCGAGGGTCGTATAGGTTGCCGCTTAAAAAATATTAGTTTGTGGAGAAATTTTCTCGGGGGGGGTATCAGCCCCTTAGCCCCTTTAGCCCCCCAGCCCCTCGCCCTGAGGGGCCACTCGAGGGGCGAGGTCTTGTTTTCTGCTAGAGTGAGTAATTGATCACAGATGCTATGCCACGTATGTCAAGTGACCCTGCTCCTTTCAGCGGTTTTTTGCAAAGTGTATTTTTATAAGAGAAGTACTCTCTTTCTTAGAGGAAAAATTAAGGAAATCCTGCTCCCCCCTTTTTCTAGTAAAACTAGTACATTGTTGTTATAAGCAGGAAACAAAACATTTTGCTTTGCTTCATCGAGGAGGTGACAAGGATGCAAAGGGCTAGGTCAGTTTTTTTTTTGTGTGGGGGGAGTGATGATGGAGCGCTGTAGCATCTGGCGACAACTTTGACCACTCGGACACTGACGCCCGGATAACAGAAAAAGGGCACTGATTTGTGCGTTAGTGGAATAAAAATGTCTCACAAAACACTAAACCCTTAAAAGAAGTGTGATCGCTTCTCTTGTGTAATTGTGAACAATAAAGCGAATCTTGTGGAAATATGTACCCGGTGGTTCTAGAAATGGAAGACGTGGGCATCCCAAGGACATTAGTTCATCAAGTCACCCATATCTGTTGAAGGTTTGAGAAAAACCATAGCTCACGTTACAAAAAAGCAAGGTATGTTCGAATTTTTGTAGTCGGGGGGTTTCGAATTTTTTGAGTCAAAGGAGTTTTTAATCAAACCCATAAAACGGCAGTGAGGTGTGGACTTTTGAGTCCAAACAATAAGTATTCGTCAGCCATCATCAAATGAAATATGCTGAATAAACCCCCCAGGGGGGTAATTTATACTTACAAATTTTATCTCTTGACAGCCCCTTTGTGTGGTTTTGACAGCTTCTAGACTGTCGCAGGGGCGGCTGTGTAGACGTTTGCTGTCATTTATCAGCTAGTGTTCATTATATTAATTATATTTAGTGGTAAGGCCAAAAAATTTAACAGAGTTTTGGTTTCCCTTTGAACCGGAGCTGTAAAACTAGTGTTTTCAAAATAAATCGTATAAATGATCCCTCCCGACTCAATCACAGGATGGGCGCCAAAAGAAAAAGGGCGCTCACCCGCTCACCCCAAAAAAAACGGGGGGCTCACCAGCGGGGCACCCCAAAGAAAACGGGAGTGGGTGATCACCC
>NC_069399.1:103181249-103199339 GCF_026875155.1 Cherax quadricarinatus
ATTCCAACTTACATGACATTATTTTCCACATGACAGATATTATACCTCACCTAATAGATATTCTACCTCACACGATAGATATTCCACCTCACATGACAGACATTCTGCTTCCCGTTGTGTGGTAGGTTTTGTGATTGTTGACGAGGAGGAAAAACTTATTTTTTTCTCTAATGTATATTATTATACGGGAGAGAGAGAGAGAGAGAGAGAGAGAGAGAGAGAGAGAGAGAGAGAGAGAGAGAGAGAGAGAGAGAGTGAGTTCATGGGAAAGATGGACACCAGTGGGCTTGTAAATCCTCATCCAGAGTCTTAGCTGAGAAGAATTATCTGCTTCTACCTAGATACACAAATAGCCCGCACATAGGAGAGAGGAGTTTACGACGACATTTCGGTCCGACTTGGACCATTTACAAAGTCACACTAACGAAGAGGAGCCAGCAGACAGGGACAGGACAAGAGAGGTAGTAGGAAAGGAAGAAGAGAAATAGTGGTAGAGGCAGTAGTAGTAGTAGTAGTAGTAGTAGTAGTGGAATCAGTCAAATTCTAAGAAAGAGGAGCACAGCAAGGGACCCTGGGGACAAAGAGTTGGAACAAGAGCACAGAAGATGGGGGGGAGGAATAATAATAATGGATCAAACACTCAAGGCAGTAGAAAGAAGACCCAAAGGAGAAAACAGGAATGGGAAAGAGGGAGAAAGGGAAAAAGAATCAGGTTAGGTCACGGGTGTTCTGAAGTTTGGAGCATTTTACAATGTAGTGGGAAAGGAAGGCATCTACAGATACAAAGTCACGACTAAGATTCATACAAGGAAAGTTGTGTATTAGGGAGGATTCAACCAGACGGCGACTGTGAGAGTTAGAAGTAGGGTGGACAGTTTTAGCAGAAGACCAGTTGATAGGATGATTGTGATCTCTGACATGACATTAAAGAACATTGTTAGTGTCGGCAAGCCTAACACTACTTTTGTGCTCCCCGAGTCTGTCAGAAAGAGATCGGTCAGTTTCTCCAAAGTACTGAAGAGGACAAGAGGAACAAGAAATAGAGTAGACACCAGGAGCATCTATAGAGGAAGGAGAGGTATGAACTAGATTGATATGAAGAGTGTTAGTCTGGCGAAAAGTAAGTTTGATGTCTAAGGAATGGAAAGAGTTGCTGAGATTAGAAAGTCTGCAAATGTAGGGAAGGCAGAGGACAGGAGAATTCCCAGGAGTAGAGAGTTTGGGAGAGAAGATAGTCCGTTTAGCACGTGAGAAGGCAGAGTTTATGAAATGGGAAGGGTAGCCAAGACGGGAAAATGAATTGCGAAGAGTGGAAATTTCCGATTCAAGGAACTGAGGCTCACAAATGCGGAGAGCACGAAGAAAGAGGGAAATAAGAACACTTTTCTTGACAGAGGAAGCATGATAAGAAAGTAGTGAATGTACATACCAATGTGCATAGGCTTGCGGTACAAGGAAAAAGCAAAACCTGTATCTGAGCGGTGGACATGAACATCAAGAAAAGGAAGCAAGGAATTAGATTCTCATTCAGCTTTAAACTTAATGGAAGGGGCAAGATTATTAAGGACATCAAGAAATGTTTGGAAGAGACTAGAGTCATGAGACCACAGAGCAAAGATGTCATCTACATAACAGAGCCAGAGTGAAGGGCGCACATCAATAGTAGGAAGAAAAACAGTCTCGAAGTATTTCATATTGATTTGAATGTGTGAACAATGGGCTGAATTGTGCAATGTAATCAGGCGTTCCCAAAGGTCAAATGGGTTTTTTTTCGGCCTGAATTTGTAATAGGAACCCGTGTTAGTGTCCCCTGCTGAAGAATTGGGATAAATTGTGTGGAAAACCCCTTACAATTCGGCAACCAGGATGGAAAAATAGAGGACACCAATTCCCCCAGAAGCACACCTCAGCTAAGTAATGCTTACCCATAATGTACAGTAGTTTTTGTGTTGGCCATCGTAAATTCTAGCTGCTCAGGTAAGGTTACGGTGTGTTCCATCAGCAATAAGTGTCTTCCAGTAATTAATGGTAAGTGTTAAATGCCAATTTATTTGTGTACCCAGCAAGCCTAAACGAAGTCCATGATCAGCTTTGCAGAGAAGAACATCGAGGAAAGGAAGTGTGAACTGGATAGAGGGCTCGACCTGGTTGAGCTTGTGTTGGAGAGCTGAA
Organism: Cherax quadricarinatus; assembly: GCF_026875155.1. Classification (NCBI taxonomy): domain Eukaryota; kingdom Metazoa; phylum Arthropoda; class Malacostraca; order Decapoda; family Parastacidae; genus Cherax; species Cherax quadricarinatus. The sequence continues at coordinate 103,183,422 of NC_069399.1, forward strand.
CGTTGAAGCATCTGGGAGTTATGATGAGAATGTCGTCAACATAAAGGAGCCAGGTGGGAGAAGAGGAAATAATAGTGGAAAATTGCTCGGCTTCCAGATGTTCCATGTATAGGTTCGCTAGAACGACATTAAGTGGCGAACCCATGGGTAGTCCGAAAGTCTGTTGAAAGAGGTGATTTTCGAAGGAGAAACACGTGAAGCCAACATGGAACATCTGGAAGCCGAGCGATTTTCCACTATTATTCCCTCTTCTGTCACAACTCCCAGACGCTTCAATGTTCACGCTCTCCAACACAAGCTCAACCAGGTCGAGCCCTCAATCCAGTTCACACTAGAAAAAGTCGACAACACTCTTCCTTTCCTCGATGTTCTCTGCAAACTGCAAACTGACCATGAGCTTCGTTTTAAAGTCTATCGGAAACCTACCAACCAATACGATCTTCTGCACTTCTCTCACCACGACACCAAACCTAAACGTGGTGTAATTATAGGTTTTTTCCTGCGTGCACTCGGAATCTGCAGCAGTGAGTTCCATGAGGAGGAGTGCTCTCGTATTGAACAAGTATTTTCTAAACTTCACTACCCTCGTCACTTCATTAGAGACTGCAGACGACGGGCTTTAAACATCTTTAGCACACCCAAAGAAGACACTGCCGAGAAGAGATACACAGTCCTCCCCACCAACTCCATTGCCAAACACATTTCCAACATCTTTTCCAATACCTCATTCCAAGCATCCATCTCCACATCCACCACCATCAAAGACATTACCAGTAATAGACAGGACAAGCTTCAGTCCTCTGAGGGTATACACAATCCCTTGTATTGACTGCAGCAAATGTTTGGAGGTCCAGGGACCTCCAAACATGTATTTCAGAACACCAGTATGCAGGCAGATTGGACGATATAAGGAATGCCTGTGTTCAACACCGAAATTCACACAACCATTTAAACAACTACAGAAACGCAAGATTTATAGCCAGAGAAGACAACACTCAATACCATAGAATCCTGGAATCATCACTTATCTCTATATCCAACAACTTCAACCAGAACAACAGCTTCTATAACAGCTAAACCACTTGCCAAGAAACTTCTTCATCGCTATCCCACATAAGAACATAAGCATGGAGGAACACTGCAGAAGGTCTACTCTACCACCCTGCTTGGAAGATTGTCACATGCAACATTCTCTATTTATCACATTCTCCACCTGACTCAACATTCTACTATAAATACCCACATATCTTTCACCCAGGTAACAGATCGGAGAACACTTCGACAGTGAGAAGCGATCTAGCGACTTAGCTCGAGTGGTGACGTGTGCTTACCTCACATCGACGATCTCGCCTCTCTCGAAATTACCCCGTGTTGAGTAGTGCTTTGAGTAGTGCTTGCTGGACCTTCGTCTTCCTCTCCACCATCAGGATTGGTGCGTCGGTGGTTGCCGACCGAAGGGCAGGAAGCCTCTTGCTGCCTGAATTCTCTTCGCCTGTCGACTGCACGCCATACAGCCAGTCTCGCCACCACTCAGGATATACAGTGCTCCATCAAGCTACAGTTCACCTCCTCAGTGTCCTGCGCCAGGCAAGTACGTGTGTCTACTTACACTTTACTCTCACTTTTTGGCCGATTGTCACCTCCAATTACATCTTTTCGTAATTAGACGATGCCTTCGTTGCCTTCCACCTCCCACCCCCCCCCCCTTTCCACTCTCCCCCAACCTCCCACACCTGCCTCTGCTTCTACTAAATCCAATTCCTTCTCGCTAAACATCAAATTTTCTAAATCCTGATGCCACTATCTGTCCGAAATTGTTATTAAAATCAGATCACTGGGCTGTGCACCTCAACTTAAAGTCTTCAAAACCAACTCAGGCTTCAAACTCCTTCTTGACAAACATTCCTAACGAAGCGACACCCAAGCGATACCAGACAAAAACTTCTCAAACGCAGGCTTCACCATTATTTTGACTCCTGAATCACCGTGCCCAAAAGCACAGTCATTGCTAAACTCGTAGACTACTCTCTCCTTACCAGCCTATGACACAGACAAAGAAGACTTACTAAAAGATATCAGTACTAAGAAACAAGTCTCAGTGACGATATTTACAGACCAGAAAACTCTACATTCCCTCAAAATACGCCTGTTCTACTCCTGCGACTCCTCTCTACACTCTTCATCAAGGAACTTTGCCAAGACATCCGCATGTCGCCTCCAAACGCTCTCTTCATCCGGAACTACCCCACCCAATCACACAATGTCTAATGCTACAATTCGGCCACGAACAAAGAACACATGCACAACTACAACAAGTCTTCTCCAGATGTTCAGCAAACTGGCCACATCTGAATACTTGCAACTCCCCTTAAATGTTCTAACTGCGGCGGTCACACACCTGCAGTTTGCAAATTCCTCTGCCCTCTAGAAAGCACATCTCTCCGCCCTCAGAGCAAAACCAACCACCACTCCCTAACCCAACCCCTTCCCTGCTCCTCCCCTCCCCTTCCTTACTTACCCTCCCGTCCCCTTCCACACCCGCCTCCCCTACCCCCCAATGCCTGGGCCTACCCCACGCACTTTGGTCTACCCTCTTCAACTCTAACACACATCAAACAACCAACACACAGACTACAAGCACTTCTCCTTCTACAGCCCCACACTAGAACTAAAAACTAACCGTCAACTTGCACACTGCTGTACCGCCCACTCTGCAATGGTTAATCTCTCACAAGCTTACCATTCAGACTACTCACATGTCCCTTAACCTAATCTTGTCGCTAACAATCTTCACCTCTTAAAAAAAATTATCCCTCCCTTCCAGCTTCCTCTTCCAAGCCTCGCTGACAACCTCTCCCCTCCTTCCTCTCTCCCACCCCCCCACTTCCTACTCCCGACCACTCTCCCCTCCACTACTCTCTTCACTACCTTCTACACCTCCCACCAACACCCCTACTGCTATTGCTTACGACTCACCCCTCCCCACACTTCTTAAACCCACTTCAATCCCCTTCCAAAGCTTCCACTTCCCTCACAGCTTACCAATAACTTCCACTATCCTCTGAATCCATCCTTCGCCCACTCCCCCACATCAACCAAAACTCAATCCAGGTCCAAAACTCCACCTCCTACCAGACAAAATCCACTCAAACCAAACCTACCCCAACTTCTAACGGACAGACCAAAGAACATAAAAAACAGATCACATCTCTTCCTCCCCCCTCCTGGAAACGTCAGTAAGCAGCCAACACAAACACACACCACTGATGTGCACCTCTATCACGGGCTTTAATCCAAACTCCTCCCCCGACATTAACTTCTAAGACGAAACCATAAATCACGTTTAGAGGCGATTCAGTTTCACGTACGTTTCTTTACTTTACAATTAGACACCTACACTGGCCGAGCTCCTTTGAAGAAAAAAACAAGCGGCCAGATATTGTTGTGCTAAACAGTACCTTGCCTCAAAGCCCTCAATGTAATCCGGCCATTATGGTTATACGCAACTACAGTCCCCCTAATGATCCCCACGATGGGGTTGCCAATCCCTTGTCCATTCAACATAAAACATGAATTTCCCTCCCAATCCCTTTTATTTCACACAACACTGTCTGCGTCAAATACACCACCCACCTTGGCCCCTTTATCTTTTTCAACCACCGATGGCTCGCCCAGAACACTACTCTCAACAACACGACCTCTCCTTAGTCTTCAACTAAACACCAACTCACCAACTTACCTACTAGCTGACATGATATGCCAAACACACTGCCTTCAGCACACCATTAACAACCAACTTGGTCATCCATTCTCATAGCTTCACACACCATAAACAACCTAATTATCATCTTGGCCCAGACTTCAATACCATCTTCACCCACACGGGCCAAGGCAAAACCGACATCAATCTGGCAAACCGAGCCTGCTCACTATTTCACAGTACATCTCCCTGGCCCTATTACAGGCTCTGATCACATCCCAGTCATCTTACACATCTCCTCCAACCCTATCCTCATTCCAACACACTTTCAATTCCCTCCTACCAAGAGAATCGCTGACCCTGGGATGCTTTCAAAACAACCATAGACAATATTAACACTTCACCTAGAACTACCGCAACAACCTATCTCTGACATACGATACTCAACTTGATCTCATCCAGTACACCCATTACACAACACAACATCGCAAACCAAAGAAAACTCACACCCACTCCGTTATCCTTCAAACCGTCAACTCAGAACAAGAAACTATTATCTCTACCCTACAACCGGCTTCCTCTACAAGACACATAGAATTTAATCAGGCCGATAGATCTCACTTACCTTAGAACAACATTTTAACAGCCTAGACAAGACCACAAACAATCACTGGTCACGACTAATCCAACAAGCGTGACAGGCAGCGTGTTAAAAACACTAAAGCCTTCGGAACTTTATCCAAAAAAATCAGAGGCACTACTCCCACCAAACAAATTCAAACGACACATCCCACAACAACACACACATCCTCAGACCCACAGTAGCTGCTACCTACATCTTCAAACACATCTGGGAGAACATCTTCCACGCTCCACCCACCTCCACCCTAACGTATTCAGACACATTCCGAACATAGAACACTGGAACACTGCAACACACACAAGAAACAACACCAGACAGCCACATACAACAGACACTCTTACCTCCTCCCAAGAACTCCGACCTCCTTTCACCACACAACATTAAAACTCTCCTCAACACCTTCCTCCCAAGGCTCCTCCTGTTGCCTCAGCCTAAACCATATTATCCCTGAAACACCTATCCTGACTCTATCATTACTGCCTACACAACCTCCTCAATGCCTCCTAGCTCTGTATACTTCCCTTGCCTCTTCAAAGAATCTGCTACTTGCTATCCTCCTTTCCAAAACCCAATAAAAGCCCAACTCTGACCCTAGAAACTATCGCCCTATCAGCCTCCTCGAAAACTTTAGGAAAACTCTTTGAAAAACTCATTAATCATCGCCTTCGTCAATACCTGGAACATAATTCTTCCATACTTCACAGATGCCCAGTTTGGCTTCAGACACACAAGATCCACACAGATCAGATATATGAATAATGACGGTATAGTGAACAGGCAGACCATTAACCTCATTCTCAACTACTCCACAGTAACACAAAACAAAGAAACAGGAGACAGCCCAGGTTGCAAAAGACTCGAAAAAGCTTTTGACACTGTTGCATGCGAGGCTCAAGTACACACTCTGCACAACTCAACCTGCCTCTCAATACTCGTAAACTCCTCTGCAACTTCCTAGAGCGGCCGTAACCATAAGAATCAAATTCCAAGGCCTTTTTTCTGCTACTACTTCACACTAAATGCATGGAGTACCCCAGGGATCTGTCCTTTCTCCCCGTACCCCTACATTTTATACCCTTAACGACCAGTCCAACCACCTAGATACCACACTCCATCAACACTAGCCAATGCAGACGACATTACACAAACTAACACTCATGCAATATAGATACAACTCACATCAACAAAACACAAAATGAGGTTGACAGAATAGCATCTGGAACAAAAATGGGATGGATCAAAACCAATGCAGCAAAATCACCATTACGTATTTTTAACTACATGAAACGTGATCCACCAATTAACCTGTCGAACTCAGAACATCTACACCCGCACATTACTTCCCTATCACGACAACTTGTCACTCTGTCCTTGGCGTTACATCTTGACTACCTTCTTCTGTTTACACGGACACTTTCACTCAAGGCATGCAATAGCTAGTAAGGCCCATTGCGGCCTCTACAAGCTGAAACATGCCTCCAAGCGCACCAAACTTCATCCTCTACAAATCCCTAATACTCCTCTGTTTAACTACTCCCTCTAGCCCTCTCTCTTGCAGCAAAAACAAACTTACTTAAAACGCAGCGTGTCCAAACAAGGCGCTGCGCTGGTGGCTTGATGTCAGATGGGAGGACTCCGCCACAAGCGAGTCTCTCCAAGCCAGTTAGACCGCCCTGCGCTGAATCTGTACTGGAAGAGGCCTCAGTGACAGACAGATAGACAAACTTGAGTACACGACATACAACTGGACCTCTCATTCTCCTTGACGAAGACATTCGCAGACACAAACCAACACAACCTTTCTACTCCCTTGCATGATCCTGCACCTAACCCTACTACCAAATAACCTGGATCCGCTGACAGTTAAACCTTCTAAGACTGGTACCATTCTATGACCAACGTTCGCCTTAGCTTTTTTGGGTTAAGACATGACTCAGTTCTGCACATCCTCGACTAGCTCCTAAAGGTCGCAAGTCCCTTCTCCCAGCTCACACCCACCGGAGACCCAACATAAAACCGAATTCTCTCTTTTCAATATCTGTCCCACATCGCCTTTGCTCTGGTTAAGCCCTGCTCTATTTCTAGACGATTAAGATCACTCCTCTCCAGCACTATTCATCTCCTTCCCGTCTTCCCCTCTTCATCCATTTGGACTACCAATTTCAGTTCGTTCGTTTCACCCAGTACACACTCAAAAGATGCATTACTCTAACAGAGTAAAGATCAAACCACGGAGTGCACAACCAATGAGTCGTGTCCAAACTACCACTTGCAGCTGTCGTTAGTGTGCATCTGCAAGTCAAATGTAATGCGATTTTATCGCTCAATGAGCCTTTTGTTTGTCGTCTGAACAGACACACAGAGGCTGAAAACAACTTACCCACCAACTGCTACTACCACACTATCGAGACCAGGGTATTTCTTGTCTTGTGACTTCCCCAGCACCTGAAGGCCAGAGAACTGTTTCCTCAAGCGACCCACCACCTACGAAAACGTACCTTAACACTGTACAGCCACTGAAGAAAATTCAAGTCATCTTACGAAGCAAGAACCCTTGGGCCAAGGTGGACTTCATTACAAAAAAAACCCAATGCTTCATCCAGCTGAAGGTTCCCTCAAGATGACGGGCTAAACATGGCAGCCAAGCTCTCGCTGAGGCCTGGTTTATTCACTACTTCACATCAACCCCCAAGGGGCCCTTCCTCGAAGCAGAGAAATACAACATATCTCACTGTGCATAATTTTACTCATACTACACACCACAAATATTGTCCTAACCAAGACAAGAAGTTATCTGCTTCACACATTGGGCCGTGAGGGTCATGACTTCAAGAATTGCAACTACTGCTTCAACCACCTAATTGCTTGAACTGCAAGAATACCACCATACACTTGGCAGCCAGTGCCCTACCAGAAGAGACATACTCAATAACAACAACAACAACAAAGAACCCCAAACCCCAACAACCACATATTCTGTATCGCCAAGCTTCAAGCATACACTACCAAGATACTACATCCACGCAAGCTGCTCACCATCTTCTCCCTCCAGCACCTACTGCCGACTCCACCACCAGATTTCTTTGTTGCATTATGTATGCTCACGTAACATAATGCACTGACTCTGGTTTCCTTCAACACCACCATCAATGAACTTTTCAAACTAAATAATATGCCTGGCCTCACATTCCCTGCATCACCACCTTCCACTGAGATCCTAAAATCTACTGCAAATATTACCAGCATCACCGCTGCTCCACCGCTGTCACAACCTCCACTAGACACAGAGATGGACCAATCAGAGACCTCTGAGACGTCGGCAAAACCCACCAATGAGAGTCCACTACCGCTTTCATCCACTGCTAGAGCAACTGACCAGTCGGAGATCTCGCCTTCACCAGTTCAGCCACCAGCCAAGAAAGCAAAAACACAAACACTGTAGGACTGCACCCCCATGGTGCCACTGCCCTGACGGCTGCTCACCATAACAAGTCCGATACTGAAGGGTGTATACTTCTACCCAACCAAGCAAGTATAAAACACAAATGCGTCTTCAGAAGTTCCATCATCACACTCCAGGACGGAACAGTCAAGTATACCTACGACCCAAACTGCTAACATAACACCACTGCAGACATGACCAGACTACTCACCTGCCAACACCCAACACCTTGTGAAGGGGGGGCGTGATACACCTTCAAAAGGAATATTCAGGATGCATTCAGAATTGGGTACCTTGAAGGACCGGTACCCTCGTCTAGCACGACTATCCATGAACCATATCCACCCAGCACATTGCTGGCCCGCTAAAGCTGGGTGTTGGCTCCAATCCAACCCGGTAACTGCGCCTTCGCCCGACTGCGCTTCTTCTTTGGGGAAGTCAGCGCAAGGATAGAGAAGACGACATCCTCCAACCGGAGCAAGAAAGAAGAAAGAATGATTATCGTCACCCCCCACCCGGGGGCCACTGCCGGTCACCATCTGAGAAGACCTGGCCAAAGGACCTCGAATCACATGAAAGAAAATGAACACAACACACGACACTCTCCACACAGGAGAGCACAGCGCTAGCATGATCGACACCATGCATTGCCCTTCTAGGGCATGGTTGGTGCCAGAGCCCGAGTTTGTAGCTCACAAGATGAGGGGGGTACTTGTGCCTCCTCCCATGGGAGACTTAGGTCTCAGACACTCCCTAGACAGGGAGCCAGTGCCGGGCCACCACTTGGAAGGGCCCGGGCCGGGAGAATACCGGCGAATCTTTAACAACAACAACACCCTTCCTTCCATCGTTGGAAGTGTTGAGACAATCGTATTACGACAATCCATTGATCACACACTCAGTTCACGGAGTTCACTACCTTATCACAAGATAGGCACATGGCTTCTGCCGAAAAGAAGAGGTCACGATGCTCCATGAACACGACGGAGGACTCAGATTTGGAAATGTGGGGCGAAATTCTAGCGAAGAAGTTGCAAGAGGAAGAGGAAGATCCTGCTCACATTGTAGCAGATCTGACAGTCCCAACCATGGAGCCAGCAACAATAGAAACGGGTGCGGAAATAAACACCCCATCCCCCGAAAACCAAGAGGGATGGAACACTGTAGACAAGAAGAAGGAAAGCGCCATCCGTCCAAGGAGCGCAGGCAAACCAGCTCACGACCTGGCAAATTCCAAGGTGAAGTCTTCAGGGACCACAGAACCCACTATGGGGTTGTTTCATACCTGGAATCACGACACAACCTGAAGAGTTACAGATATGGTTCAACTTGAGGGGAAACCAATATTGACTCCTCTCAACAAGGGAATGTAAACCACGCTTGAAAGAGTCTTGGAGACAGATCGCTCATTCACCCTGGAGGATCTGACTCTCGGCAGAAGATCACCAAGGGTGTAGTGATTTGCCGATAACCTGCTGATGATGCCCATCGAGGCAGTAGCAGCTCACCCCAGTGTCGTGTCAGCTCAACGTCCAAGCCAAATACCGGCAGGCAATGCACCAACCGACAGGTCCTCATTCAGCATGTAGGACCACTTGCCATCCGCAGCTGGTACCTCGTTCTTGTGGCAGGTATCATGTCAGGACCTCACAGCAGAACATTCGCTGTTGTCAGTGTCCAGCGTTAGGACACCTGGTGCACTCGGTCCGAACAGAGTAAGCTGGCGGTGTCTGCAGCGCACCACCCACCGAGGAATACATCACCAAGCTGAAAAATCATCGCCACCCACTCCACAATGCCCGAACTGCAGGCAGAAACACCATCCTGAATCTCGATGCCCCGAGAGGCTCGCCAGAATTTCAGAAGAGTCTGGAAGACGCCAAAAACTCTGCAACAGCTAACTACGGATCATCACTCTCAGCAAACGATGGGTGCAAGAACCCTGCCATACTGGCAGATCTGCTCAGCACCAACCCAATCCATTGCCGCAGGAATTCCCAACCCTAGAAGCCTCAACCAGCGTCAAGGTCAACAACCTCCTGCCACCCCGTACCTCAACGAAAAAACAGAAACAAGCGGAACAGGAGCGTCAACAGGGTGCATCTGGTCAATGCGATCAGCAGTGCGGCCACCTAAACGGAGCCCCCACCGGCCATTAACACGACAGCCCCCACTCGCAGGCACTCCTTACACTCACCAGCAGCTCCCGCCTATCCCAACCTGGTATACAGCAACAGGACCCACGGTGCATACAATAAAGAATCCAACCCTCATCGTCCCTACAACCACAACAACCCAGATAGATATCCACTCTTCGAACACCAACTCCAAAGCAGGCCCTCACCCAGGAGGATCTCGTAGCACTCATCAAGGTGTTTCACAGATCTATTTCAACACAATCGACCCATCGGAACAACAAGCGCATTCCGGCAGATGGTTCAGTACGCTCCTAAGAGTGGCTTTCTGACCGAAGAGGAGACTGTGGATGCCATGAATTTGCAGGTTCTCAAGCGGGCAGACTCATCTCCGCTCAGAATCAACACGAGGAATAACCCGGACCAAATCACACCCCTCATGGTCCTACAGTGGAACATCAGGGCCTGAGGCTTTCTCATACTCTTGCTGGAGGCAGTAATTCGGGATCGGGTTGATATCGTCTTGCTACAAGAAACCTGACTGTCCCGACTATTGCCCAAGACTAACCGATTTGCTGGTATTTTCGGACACGACCCGGCGTTCACTGCAGAGGCACAGGCTGTATTGGTATCCCAATACAATACCTCAAGAGGTATAGCCAACACTGTGGACTTGTGGGAGGATGCGAGTACAGGCCATCCTTGTGCACATACCGGGGCGCCCATTACATCTATACAACTACAAGAACCCAGACCACCCTTGAAGCATTGCAGAGCTCCTCGCACTAGCACGCACTGAGTGTATTATTTGGGGGGAGATTCAACGCACAGCACCCAATAGCTGCACTCTCACACAGAACCAATGCTCTGGCAGACACATAGCAATGCTCAACACGATATTCCAGAGGTACAGTTGCTAAATCAATGGAGACCCCACACACCTGTTGGGTGGCTTCCTCGACCTTACTTCGGTCAAGACAACTCGCAGCACGAGCGACATGGGTAGCTCATCCTCACCTTGTCAGTGGACCACTTTGCAGTGATCACCACCTTCACATCAACAGGCCTACCCACAGTTGTGCTGCCTCCTAGATGGACGTAAAGAGGGCCAACTGGAAGTGTGTTCTCCAGATTATCTTCATGACTGGAGTGGTCCACACACCTCTATCTGAAGACTGTGATACGGCTGAGACAGGAGCTAATACACTGTTCGTCAACCCAGGCAGCATGAGTGCGCAGTTTCCAAAGAAGTCCCAGGATCACTCACAAAAGGACTGGTGGTTCTTCAACGAGAGTGCGAGGAGCAGAACCACCCGCATCAACTCTTTTAGAAGCTATACAGGCGTAACCCTACGCAGAGAACAGGAATTACTCTGAGACCGATATGTGCAGCATGCCCGCAGAGTCCTCTCAGAGTAAAAACTGGAAATCTGAGTGGGTGCTCAACATTCGGGATCACACCACACTTATCTGAGATATGGCAGCTCAGTCACATAGCAAATGGCAAGAGCAAGCCGAGCCACCAGCAACACCCGAACCATCCCAGGAACTGAGAAACTATGAGAGGCTTTCACTTCAGGAGCATCCACTCAGCTCCCACAGGACATCCGGAATATACGACAGATCTTCTGCCACAGCGCCACTAACGATACAAGCTTGCATGTGGAGGTCGGAAATTTGACGGATGAAGACCTCACGGAACTTGAACGTCCGAACGTGCCATCAAAAACACAGGTGACACAGCCCCGGGCAATCGATGGTGTACAGTACCCATGATTGCACGGGCGGGCAGAGGGATGGGAGCCATACTAGACATCATTAACAATCTTGGAGGGCCAGGACACTCCCCAGCAGCTTGAAGAAAGCTACCATCGTACCAAATTCCAAAGCCAAGGACCCAGGCAGTATGAGACCCATATCGCTGACCAGCTGCTTAGCCCAAGACTGCTGAGAGGATGGTGGTTAAACCCCTCCTATGGAGAACTTGGACCCTCTCATCACACGATATTTGGCTTCACCAACGTAGTGGGTACAGCAGAGTGCATACCACTCTACTAAGCCAGATTGCTGACAGTAACAAAAACCTATATTGTCGTCTACCTCTGACCTTGAAAAGCATTTGAGCTAGCCATCCCCACAGCAATTCGGGCAATACTAAGCTCGGAACGGAATCAAAAGGACGCCTCCATGGCCTGGATAGAGTCCTGCCTTAAGGGCAGCAGGAGCTGGTGTCAGCTTTCAGGACACTACTCTTCCTTTAAATCCCTGGGAAAACGGTATGCCACAAGGAAGGTGTGGCTCCAGTCCTACCTGTTTAACATCCTTATGCAGGAACTTGTGAGCCTTCCTATCATAGTGTACACAGCCTCCTCAGCTATGCTGATGATCTTCACTCGTAGTGAATGGAAAGGCAATTTAGAACTACAGGCTCAGAGAGCTTTGGACCTAATTACGCGTCTTTGCATGGAACTAGCCTCAAGATCCGCCAGAAATCTCTTGCAATGATGCTCAAGGGACCAATACTGTGAATAGATTACGTATTCCGGATATAGAACTTGAGTGGACAGGCTCTACCTGTACTTGGGAATCTACATTGAACAAAAGCTGACCTTTCAGAAACAGCCGGGGGTATGTCAGGTCACGTGCTCTACTCAGACTCAACGCCATGAAAGCCATGACGAGACACCGTGCAGGGCAAGTCAAAGATGTACTTCGCTTGATACTATATACAATCCTTATACGCTCGCTCATTGACTACGGTAGCACCGGCTTTAGCTCACCTTCCCGCTGAGCAAGGCAAAGGTGAGGTCGTACAAAACCAGGCGATAAGACTATGCTTGGTGCCCCCATCTGGGACTCAACACAGAATGTCTCAGATCGTAGGCTCGCTTCCTTCCCTGGCCTGACAGAGTAAGATACATAACGCCTGGCAAAGTGGCCACGATTCTGCACAGGCAGCAAGGTCCCCCGCAGTAAGGATACGGATATTGACAACCATGGCACAAGATCCCACACTCTTCATGGACTACTCCTGGGATTCGTTCGTTTTGTGCTGCTGGCGGAAGCTGCTACCATATACAACTACTCCTTGATAAGATTAACCTCCTGATGCTGGTTACCATCCAACACCTCCCCTGGCGCCCAGATCCGCCGATGTTTGCATCAATGCAGCTACCATCTCTAAGCGTCTCCTGCAGTCAAGACACTGACAGCAATCATGCCTGAGACAAGCATGGCACTGGCAGAGGGAGGCACATGTCAGTGTATTTTCACAGATGGTTCTGTAGACCCTGACAGGAAGAGAGCACATGTGGACTGTACCACAATGGTCACACACAAGCTGCGGACTCCCTGACACTGCACGATTCCTTCAAGCTGAGCTGGTGGCGATTCAGCAGGCATTGTCACATCCCTACACATCGACTCCGACATGTCATACATGTTTTATTCCTCGTCTGCAATCAATGCCCCTCCTCCCATCCTCAACCACAGACAATGTCACGCTCATCACATCATCCTGAGCTCTATGACAGCCTTAGAAGTTCAGGTAACAGATCGACATTTGAACTGGATCCCACCATCTGGCATCCGGGAAAGGGGGAGGGGGGGGGGGGGGGCAGGATGATCAGCCAAGGCAGCAACAGACTATCCACCATGTTGGGATTACTGTCCAATTAGCCTACGACAGACGCAAACTGGTGGCTGCCCAGAGCCATGAAACTTATGTGGGAGGTCTTAGTGATACCCCATCTCAAACAGTGTACCGAGCAGCGACTCAGGAGAACCCCCTCCATATGATAGAGCTGGTCCAAGCGCAGTGTACCGCCACCATCGGCTTCGTTTGGGGTTTCCACACCAAAGATATGAAGACAAGCTGGAGGAGGAGATGTGCCAGTACTGTCAGCACGTTGTCCAGACAGCCCCCTAACACACTATCATCTGGAGTGCGAAGTTACTGAGACACTCCGCAAGCAACTAGGAGGTATATGCCCTCCCGAAAGGGTACAGAGATGACTGCGTGGTCACACTAGTGTACCCATGGAGACAACGAACCAGACAAGCTGTTTACCTGTGATAACGACATATCCCTCCTCCTCGCTAGTGTCCAGAGTTAGGAGGTACATACGGTGTTGTCGCTTATGAGATCACGACAGTTTGAACTGCCCAAAAGTGCTTGAACAGCATATGTCGCATCTTTTTAGAAACCTTTCTCCCCGGGAGCCAGAGATGGGTCACCCAAATTGAGACCCGGAGGGACTACTGTCTTAGCAAACTTTAAAATAAAAAAAAAACCCCCCGGTTTGTGAGATTGAAAAACCCCACGGTGGGGAAAACAGTAAATAAAAGCTCCTTAATGCAAGTTTTTAATTTCCATCAGGGGATCTTTTAAAAAGAATTCTTCAACACTTTGTTCACCTTTGGGACGAAGACCATTTCGTTTGGGGTGGTACCACTATGACCCCGCCTCCCCTTTTTCACCACCCTCAACAGTAAAAAAGCCACGTCACGCCCATGCTGTACTTTCTCAAGATTAGGATGAACACATCGCCCCCACTGGGGGACGTACCTCATTCCCCCACCAGCAGTATATTTTTCAAAAACTGCCATTTATAGCTCCTTCGTTACCCCAGTAAACAATAAAAGTGTTCTCTAACCCCATCGAATTCAAAAGAAAAAATCTGGAATGTTACGATTTTATCCCACTATCATACTTCCATTAAAAATTTTAAATTAATTGATTTTGTGGTCCACACCAGTTCCTCAAAAACTTCAAATTATTAACAAGGGATTCTTTTTTTTTGCCAATCAAGTCAAGGGTTTTTACCCCTTGTGGGTTCTGTAAAAAAACTGCTTTCAAAAAACAATCCTGAACTACTTCTAAAATTTATATTCTAAACCCCCCCCATCAAAAAATTTCCCTATCAAATGGGGGTTTTTTTTTATAGTTCTATGATTTTTTAAAAGCGGGGGTCCAACTTAGTAATCATCATAGCTCAGCTTATCAATGGGGTGTGAGTAGAAAAATTTGGGCCTAAATGTAGAGAATATCTTTGTGGAAAGTGTACACCATAAAAACAAATCCTGCAGCAGCAGTGCATAATGGAAAAAATGCAACTGTGTTTTTGGTTAAAAACGGAAAATTTTTTGGTGTATTTTCATATTTTTTTTTTTTGTAGCATTCATGTTTCTTGGTCCATTTGATGGAATAGAAGATGTATTACAGAAAAAGAATTTGATGGATTTTATATGAAAATAGCTTGAAATTTAGTCAGAGTAGTAAATGTTCTGTTTTTTTTGAATTAGAGGATAAACAATGACATCACGTGGCATACACGTCAGCTGGGGTTTAAAAGTGTGCGCTGAATGCACTGATATTTTTTATACAATTATTTAAAAATTGAATAAAAAAAAAAATTTTTATTTTTTTTGTGTGTATAAAAATAATTTGGAAAAAAAATCAAAATAAATTTTTCTGTAAAGCCTACAAATTACTAATAAATATAGAAATTTTAGTTTATGCCAGGGTTTCCACCTGTATTCTGGGCCCCATTTTGAAAAATTTTGTGTGAAATTGGCCATATTTCCAATTTCCCCAAACACTTTATTTGGAAAATGAAAAGTTGAACTGGCAATTTTTTGTTCAGTGGATAATATGGAACACATACTGGGGAAATAGCTAAAATTTTGGGCTTGTGGAACTATGAAAAAGCCAAAAACATGACTCAAAGTGGGGAAAAATTTCCAATGCATAAATATTTTGACACAGCAAAAATTTTCGGATATAACTTCATCATTCTTTATAAAATTATTTTTTTTTATTACACCAGAAAAAAAAATTTGTTCAGTCGTCAGTAGTCAGTGGTCTTTGTCACGTGAGGTCACGACCCTGAGCTCTTTGGGGATTAGTGTGGCGGTTACAAAAACATGGCTTGCTTTGCAGTGTTTTTAAAAAAAGAGGTTGGGAGTTGAAGGGGAGCTTGCTTTTCCAAAAAAGGGG
>NC_069399.1:103199839-103343131 GCF_026875155.1 Cherax quadricarinatus
TTTTTACGAATTATGTCCATGTATCATGATACTAGGATATTGTTCTTTATTTTTATTGTAAATATTAGTATTAATATATATGCGTATAGGAAAAGTAGAAAACTAATTTATAATGAAAGAGGAAAAAATCACTAGTTAATAGACCTGCCGCTAGTTATGTTGCCAGCTGGATTCAAGCTTTTGTCACGAGACCAACCTGACGAGTTAATGGTCGTTGACACAAGCAGTAGGTTCACCCACTCACTTCTGATTAGTACTCTGCCTTGTACTCTCACACTTTGTCTGATCTCTGTTTTCTAGAGTTCTCTGTTCATATTCAGATCCTTTACACGGGAATATCGATGAAGCTTCCTGTATGGGCAACTTGAATTTATTGTCTCTGTGAAGACATTGATAGAGTTGTGTTAGTAACATATCAGTTATTTCATGTCTTGTATTGATTGCCTAACTCTACTAACAATAGCCGTATATATAAATATACCTTTTATATGTAATGGGAAAGATGCTCTTTATTAAGATTATGGTTCATAGAGATATGAACGAATCTAAGGTTTATTATTAAAGACAAGGATTTTACTCGTTTGTTTTGGTCATCCTAAAGAAATCCTCTTTGGTTAAGAAGGCTATATTTGCTATATTTGCTGCACTAAACCCTTGTTTCCATTGGAGTTTTTCCCTAAACAAAGCCCATACATAAATTGGTTCTACAATAGATAATCGGTGGAACATTCTTGCCCCTCCATACGCAACATCTGTGGCACCCACACCATCGTATGTCCTCAGATTACGGCACAACACCTAGCTTTGCTGGGTGAGCGATTCTTGAAGGATTGTATGGTCCAATGGGATAGAGCGTCGTGAATTTTCGCTCACCATGAGGTTCGATCCCCCGGCTAGTTGCATAGGATGCAAAACAACCAGAGGGAAAGTTGAATGATAGCTCTAGGTCTTTCGTGTTGGAATCAACACACCATCAGGAGCGTGAAAAGTTGCAGAAATGAGTAAGTAATTTAAGCAAATTTGCTGAGACTGAGGGTGGACTGAGGGTCAATAGAATGTTTAAGTTTTCAGTATATAAGAATCACACGAACATGTGTTCATATATCCGCTGTTACAACAGTCACTATGTTTTTGAGAACTTACAGAGTAGCCCTGAGTTCTTAGATGAGAGAATTAGAAAAATATTTGACATCGCTACAAAGCTATGTTACCCTAAGGAGTTTCTAGAGACTGTTTTGTTGGCAGCTAGAAAAACTCATCATAGGACTGAACCTAGAATAACTTTTCATAACAAGAATGCGCTTGTTCTGCCATATACTGAGATTTTATCAGTTCTGCCAAATGCCCTAAACAGACTAGATATACAAGTTGTTTTTAAAAATTCACGGATTGTTAAGAGTATGCTGATCAAGAATTCTGCAAAACATGGTGTACGTGGTGTGTACAGGATTAGGTGGCAAGGATGTAACCTTTCGTATGGCGGGCAAACGGGCAAACCTTTAACTGTTAGAATCATTCAACACCAGTATTAAGGACAGCTCAAGAATCTAGTGCGATATTAAGCCACACACGAGTCTGTAATAATCCTATCAAGTGGGTTGAGGCAAAAGTCATTGTCCCATGTACTTTATGGATAGAAAGAAATATTCTTGAGCCTGCAATTATTAAACACGATAAACTTTTGTTACTTAATGGTAGTTGTGGGCTATTTAAACTTGATTCACTTATAATTGAGACTCTCGTGCGTAATCTGAACCTCGATTCTTATATGAATGCCATGGACTGCCTTACTTGTCAGGGTTCCACGAATAGGAACTAAGGAGGTGGCGAGTTTGCCCTAGATCTTCGTTTTCCGGCTTAATTGTTATGGAATTTTTCCAAAGATAGTGACAGACACAGCTTTATTCAGAACATAAAGTCCTTTATATTTCTTAAGTCTGACTGATAATCTTAATAACCAGTATTTTACCAATGTTAATTTTTCTAGTTAATCACTAAATTACCTTTGCTTATAGGCTGACTTTTCTCTATAATACATAATCTCCCTGGCACTAGGCACTCGTGCCTGGCACTAGGCACTCGTGCCTGGGGTACTGAATGTTTTCCCTCCACCACCCTCAGTCTCAGCAAGGTGTCCCGCGGAACGAATTTGCTAAGATTGTTTACTCATTTCTACCTTTGCGAGCTCCTGATGATGTGTTGATTGCAACACGAAAGGCCTAGAGCTATCATTCAACTCCCTGTGTGGGTGTTTAGCATATATATATATATATATATATATATATATATATATATATATATATATATATATATATATATATATATATATATATATATATATATATATATATATAGACAGAACATTCACAAAACTACGATACAAAGTAAAACAACATAGGTAACTCAGAGCTACATCTCGAATACTTCGTCCAGCTCCCCGGCGGTGGGCCGCGTGCCCATATATATATATATATATATATATATATATATATATATATATTATATATTATATATATATATATATATATATATATATATATATATATATATATATATATATAATATGGAGTGCATTTAAATAATAAATACACAGGACGTAGTATACACTGTGTATATTAATAAAGTTTTAATTGATGATCGTTTCTGTAGTTTTTTTTTTATACCACGAGTCCCTGTATAGCTGTGTGGCAATAACCTTAAATAATATCGAGTGCTGCTAGACTGGAGGACAGACTCCATGAAGGAGGATTCTGTGTAACATCCTGCCACTGGACAGTGAGGAACTGTGTAGTAACAACCAAGAAGTCTCACCCACAGCAGACAGGACAGATACGCACCCATTATAATTCCTATTTAGGTTGCAACATGTAGTGAACTTTCTGTAAGCCTATTTTCAGGTGCTCATTTGATGCGGGAGAGTTCTCTTGTGGCCATTAAAATAAACACATGGGTCTAGACTTGATGCATATTGAAAGCCTCGTGAGCGCTCAGGATCGGACGATAAATTTAATAGTAAAGAAATTACCGCCAACGCGCTAAAAATACCAATAATCATTTTGACGTTTTCATCAAATTACAATTAATACAAACAGATACAGTCCAGTGCACATCCTGGTGTGCCAGTGGCGTGTTTCTCGTAATTATTTCTCTTGAACAATTCAAAATACACCATTGGGAGGTTTATCTAACCATCTTCTTGTTTCTTATGTCAGTGCTTGTCCCACGACCTCATTTTTTTTGTTAGTACCTGTCCCACGACCTCACCGTTTCTATGTCAGTGATTGTACCACGACCTCACTGTTTCTTATGTCAGTGCTTGTCCCACGACCTCATTGTTTTTTGTTAGTACCTGTCCCACGACCTCACCGTTTCTTATGTCAGTGATTGTACCACGACCTCACTGTTTCTTATGTCAGTGCTTGTCCCACGACCTCATTGTTTTTTGTTAGTACCTGTCCCACGACCTCACCGTTTCTTATGTCAGTGATTGTACCACGACCTCACTGTTTCTTATGTCAGTGATTGTACCACGACCTCACTGTTTCTTATGTCAGTGATTATACCACGACCTCACTGTTTCTTATGTCAGTGCCTGTAACACGACGTCACTGTTTCTTATATCCGTGGCTGTAACACGACCTCACTGTTTCTTATATCCGTGGGTGTAACACGACCTCACTGTTTCTTATATCCGTGGCTGTAACACGACCTCACTGTTTCTTATGACAGTGCCTGTCCCACGACTTCACTGTTTCTTATGTAAGTGATTGTACCACGACTTCACTGTTTCATATGTAAATAATTGTACCACGACCTCACTGTTTCTTATGTAAGTGACTGTACCACGACCTCACTGTTTCTTATGTGAGTGACTGTACCACGACCTCATAACTGTTAGTATCTGTCCAACGACCTCATAGTTGTTAGTATCTGTCCCACGACCTAACAGTTGCTTATGTTAGTCAATCCCATGAACTCACAGTTGAAAAGACACAGATGCAAGAATTAGGTATCTATATTCGTTATTTTGTACATATATGTAGTAGAAATCTTCTCCGGGCTGAGGGACTGACCAACTTAAAAATTACTTCTTCAAGGGTGATGGAATGATTACATCGTCTTTACATCTCCACTGTTTCTGTTGCCTCTGTATTCGACTGATGAAGCCTACTATGTAGGCGAAACGTTTCGTAATAAAGATACATAATGGCTGCATATGTGTCCTGCTTTTCAATTTGTCGGTATTGTAAACCATTTTCACATTCACACTTCACAGTTGTTTGTCACTATCTGCCCCACTATCTCACACATGTTTATTTATGTCAGTGTCTGTCTCACTACCTCACCCTTGTTTGTGTCAGTGTCTGTACCGCGACCTCTCATTTGTTTATGTCAGTGTACCAAGATCTCACAGATGTTTTGAACAATAGCTACGCTGGTTATTATTCTTAGTGATATTACTACAACTACTACTACTACTACTACTACTACTACTACTACTACTACTACTACTACTACTACTACTACTACTACCGCTACTACTGCTGCTGTTGCTACTACTACTGCTGCTGCTACTACTATTACCACAGCTAGTGCTGCTGCTGCTACTACTACCACTGCTAATGCTACTGCTGTTACTACTACTACTATTACTGCTACAACTACTACTACTACTACTACAACTGCTGCTGCAGCTACTACTACTAATACTGCTGCTGCTGCTGCTACTACTACTACTACTACTACTACTGCTGCTGCTGCTAGTACTACTACTACTACTACTACTACTACTGCTGCTGCAGCTGGTGCTGCTGCTGCTGCTACTACTACTACTATTACTACTGCAGCAGCAGCAGCAGCTGCTATTACTACTACTACTACTACTATTGCTACTGCTGTTTTTGCTGCTACTACTACTGCAGCTGCTGCTGCTGCTGCTACTACTACTACTGCAGCTGCTGCTGCTGTTGCTACTGCTGCTACTACTACTACTACTACTATTACTACTGCAGCTGCTACTACTACTACTGTGGTGAAAATTCTCCAGTAAAGGGGGTATCTCTCAGCCCCCTTCAGCCCTCTGAGGCACCTAGCCCTCTCTGGATGGGGATAATGGAGTCTTACTTCCTCACAGAGTAATCTAACCCATATGTTTGTACCCTAGCGTCACGAGCCACACTTTCCTCTCCTTGATAGTTCTTGATCGACTACACGGTGAGGATTATGTTGAGAAATGGCATTACCAGCTAAGTTTAATTTTAAATTTAAATATAGGGAACACTTAGCTGATAAAAGATAGCAAATCGTCTACACAGCCGCCCCTGCAGACGAGGTCTTGAAAAGCTGTCGAAGTCATCTCTCAACGGGCTGTAAAGAGTTATAATTTGTAAGATTATAAATTACCCCTAGGGGGTGTTATGTCAGCATATTTCATTCACTGATTGCTGACAAATTACATACTTGTTTGGACTTAAAAGTCCGCACCTTACTGCCGACTATAGGTTGATTACAAACTCCTTGCGACTCAAGAACTGCGCAGTCCCCCGTACTACAAGAAATTCGTAACCTACCTTGCTCTTGTAGCGTGAGCTATGGTGTTCTTCACACCTTCGACAGATATCGGTGACTTGATAGAAGCTGAAGTGTCCTTGGATGTCCACGTCTTCCATAGTCTAGGAATACGCACACTGGTACACTATGTTCAACAAGATTTGTCTTTATTGTTCACAATCTTATCACTAAAGAAGCTGATCACACTTCTTTTAAGTGTTTATTGTGTTTTATGAGACACTTTGTTCACACTAATGCACAAATCGTTCTTTGTTGGTTATCCTGGCGTCAGTGTCACTCTCAGTAGAGTCAAAAGTAATCTCAAGACGCCACAGCGCCCCACGCCGTTACTGCCCCTTGCACAAAGGAAAAGCTGACATAGTACTTTTGCTTCCTTGCCACTTCCTCGATGAAGCAAAGCAGAATGTTTAAATCTTGCTGTCTTAAGCATAGACAACAATGTCCACTATCTTTACTATGGTAATAAAGTGGGAGCAGGATTTTCCTTAATTGTCCTGCTAAAGTAAGAGATGTACTGTCTCTTATTAAAATACACTCTGCAACACTGGACTGCAAGGAGCAGCGGTCGCTTGACCACGTCGCATACTCATACTGCATCTGCGATCAATTACTCACTGTAGCAGTAAACAAGATGCTTGCCCCTTCTGAGAGGGCTGGGCCCCTCAGGGCTGAAAGGGGCTGAAGGGGGATGTTACCCCCCCTCCTGGAGAAAATTTCTCCACAGATTAAACGAGAGTAATTACTCTTTTCTCTTTTGCAAAACAATTAAGGAAAACCCTGCATCCGCTTTATGTACAATTTGGGGATATTATGAATTGTAGTCTATAGCTAGATAACAAGAAACCTACCATCTTGTATTGAATACTGTTGCAATGCTTAGCAACCAAGAGAAATAAAGCCGAGTTCAGCATATCCTTTGTGGGGACGAGGAGGAGAAGGAAGGCGAGGAGTGTGGGCAGGGCTCAGATTGATACAAGAAACGGACGAGGACGTGTGTCACGAGGGTGTTGTCTCCTTATCGAATAAAAGACAAAGGGATAGCAGTGACCAGTTCGTTCTTGACTCTTGTTCATTCTGATAATTTCAGGAAACTAAGAAAGTTAGAATAGTTCCTTTTTATACTCCAGGAAAATCGTGGTAGAACTAATCATGCGGTATTATTGCATATCCATGTTCTTCCTGTTGTGGATAATACCACGAAACTATGAACAAATGATGGAATTGAATAGTGAAGTGCAACCAGTATTGCGAGTGATTGCAGCGAACATTCCCGACGTAGTGGTGAACATCAGTGCAACATTCTCCAAGACACTCAAGCCTGTAATCCATTCAACTCAACGATATCCCATATCTGTTTTAATGGTGCTGTCAACGCCATAGCTCACGTTACACGAGTAACGCCAATTCAAATGCGGTTTTGGGCAGACACAAGGTGATTCTTTCGATTCAATCAAGCCCCTCAACATGTCAAAAAACATCTGTATAAAATGATAATAAGACCTATACTCGAATACCCTTGTGTCCCAATGTCATTAACAACAAAGACCAACATGCTACGGTTACAAAGGGTCCAGAATAGAGCACTTCGCTTTATTACCGATACCAGGAGGAGAGACAGAGTTAAAATGGCAGATTTACACACACAACAAGATATTACTGCCATAAATGTACGCCTTGACACCCTAAAAAAGAAACAACTTTATACAATGCAAGAACTATACATGCCAGATAGAGAACATCCTATACAAGTGATAAATACCACCGATTACACCATCAATACTCCGCCTCACAGGACTCAAAGAATGACTCTCCCACAGAGGGTTCGTCGTTTTATTCATAAAGATGATTACCCTCGACCCATGATTTTGAGCAACTTACCTGATGAAGAAGATTGGATACCACCAGAACCCTTCTATGTATACTGAGAAAATCATCGCCCCCAACTAGGGAGACATCTTAAATAACTTTCTAATGTAAAATTATGCTATTGACTATTGTTGGACACCACCATTAAGAAGCTATTGTTACGAACTTATAAACTGGCCAGAAAATATTGCCTTTCTTGTTGTATAAATATCCGTTGTGCAATCGCGAAAAAAAAAAAAAAAAAAAAAAAAAAAAGCAATTGCAACTTGTATAACTACTACCAATTCAGAGTCATGTACTTATATACCTATTATATCTATGTGACTCTGATGGGTTAGTATTATACCCCTTTAAGAATATCTTATCAATTCACATACACTTTTTAAATTGCACCAAAGTGGTTGGGCCACTTACCTTTTATATCCTACCTCTCCCCCCCTCCCCCCTCCCACCCTTTTCCAATATTTCCATCCTTACCCATCCTTCTTCCTTACCCATCTTACCAAAGCTCTGGTCATCAGAAGAAGACAAGGTGATTAGGGCTGTCCTATTCCAGGTCGTTATCCGTGGGCTTTTAAGCCCAAACCAAGTGAGTTCCAATAAGAGTTTCAGATGTGAAATGCTGAAAGTGGCCCAATGGGAAACTCGGTCAATCGCATCTTGAAGGAAGGCCGCGACCAGGCGACAGTTAGCTCCTGCATAAGCTATAGCGAAGCCATCCACATAAAGTGACGACCAAATATGCGATGGAACAGCCGAAGGAAGGTCATTTATAGCCTAGAGAAAGAGGGTAGTGCTAAGGACACAATCTTGTGGGACACCCTCGGCCTGAACAAAGTCTCAGAAAAGCGAGGTGCCAACACAGACACTAAAATGTCTGTCAGATAAGAAAGCAGCAGATTACCGCAGAGGCCTAAGGAGTGGGCCTGGGCTAAAATATTATACCTCGAAGTGGTGTCATATGCCTTCTCAAGTTCAAAAAAGAATGCTAGGACAAGTGTTTATTAGCAAAGGCATTTCGCACATACGTATCTAAGTGGAACAAAGGGTCCAAAGTAGAGTGGTCCTTGCGAAAGCCATATTGATGAGGGAAAGTGAGTTTCCAAATACCATATCAGACGTCTATTCACCAATTGTTCCATCACCTTGCAGACTACACTAGTCAGAGCAATGGGACGACAGTGAAAGGCATCAAGCCCCGAGGTGACTGGTTGGGAAATGGTAGTACAATGGTAGGTTTCCATTGTTGAGGGAGAACCCCTCGAGTCCAAATAAGATTGAAAAGACTCAAAAGAACTGTAAAGGTTGTAGAATGCAGATGTTGTAGCATACTGATATGAATATCATCAGGCCCAGCTGCCGATGACTGGCAAATGGAAAGTGTTGACTCTAGCTCTAGGACAGTGAAAGGTATGTTATACAGCTCCATTCCATTAGAGGAGAAATCCAAGGGCAATTGCTTCTTGGTAGACTTAGACACAAGAATGAGGGACGAAGGTGAAGTCCTTGGGAGACACGGACAAGATAGTTTCTGATTTCCGTGGCAACATCAAGAAGTTCTGCAACAGTAATAACAGCAACCCACAAAACAGGAGCTGGATCCGGATACTTGCCACACAACTTCCGTTCCTTCTTCCAAACCGCACTCATAGGGGAAGTCGAGGTAATGGTAGACACGCAGTCTTGCCAATAAGTGCGTTTAGTGCCGTGTATGATACGGCGAGCGATTGCAATTGCCTGCTTAAAATTAAGATCTGAGGTCCGATTATATCGATAATGGCCCCATGCAGCACGTTTCAAACGTACTGCACGGGCACATGCAGGAGACCATCAAGGCACGCATGTCTGAGAATGCCTGCCTAAGGTTTGAGGAATAGAATGTGATGCTGCAGTCAAAACTAATGTCGAAAACTGGTGCACCAGCTCATCAATAGAGGATAAGATAAGATAAGATAAGATAAGATTTCGTTCGGATTTTTAACCCCGGAGGGTTAGCCACCCTGGATAACCCAAGAAAGTCAGTGCGTCATCGAGGACTGTCTAACTTATTTCCATTGGGGTCCTTAATCTTGTCCCCCAGGATGCGACCCACACCAGTCGACTAACACCCAGGTACCTATTTGCTGCTAGGTGAACAGGACAACAGGTGTAAGGAAACGTGTCGAAATGTTTCCACCCGCCGGGAATCGAACCCGGGCCCTCCGTGTGTGAAGCGGGAGCTTTAGCCACCAGGCCACCGGGCCTGAAGGAGGGATGAAGGAGGGTCCCCACATAAGATGGTAAGATGAGAGTTTAAGTCCCAATTCTCTCGTTCAAATTGCCAACGGGGGCTACGAGGTGGTCGGGAATATGTAGTAGAAGTAAGAAGAATAGAAAAGTGATCACTACCATGTAAATCCGGGAGAACATTCATCTTTCTATCTGCTCCTCGTCAAGTGCAGTTGACGAGGAGCAGATAGAAAGATGAATGCAAGAGAGAGACTAAGTGCGAGAGTCAAAATGGGTGGGAGCACCTCTATTTAAAACATGAAGAGGATGAGAAGTGAGAAGAGTCTCCAACTGATCACCACGAGAGTCACAGTGGGACCCTCCCCACAGATGATGGTGAGCGTTAAAATCACCTAACAACAAGATGGGCGGCAAATAACAGCTAAACGAATTTTGGGTTCTTGTAACCCAACATATACTGGGGAAAACTGGGAGAACAACACTTGGAGTTCTCCCCGATTGCCCCTGAGGCCACGAATATTCCATTGTAAACAAGTCATTATTTATTTATATATTTACAAAGACAGGTATGTCAACAATAAGAAGCGATAAAATCTATGGGCTATTATGGTCAGTGAAGTCAATGTGTGGAGACAACGGTAAGCATGTAAGCAGGGAGGTATCAGAATGCTGTGTAGGAAAAGATGCTGCGAGGGTCGTGAAAAATAAGAAGGGGTAGAAGGAGGTGCATCGGTGTCCATCGAGGGTTTCGTCTCCAGAATATAGTTGGGGATAGCATCAAGTGTCTCAGAGGATAAAGATGCGATACCATGACTTCAGAGACAGGTGAGGTAGAGCAAGTAGAGATCGGGGAGACTATGGAGGGAACCAAAGAGGTCTGAGAGGGAAGGGAGTATGAACCTGGAGAGATGCGCTGGCAGAGGCAGAAGAGTCCTGCGGTGGAACAGGAGAGGAAGGAGGTTGGAAGGCAACTAGGAGGAACAGGAGAAGAGGGGACTACACGAGGGGGGGTGAACCTCCACCTTCATGTGAGAGTTAGAACGTGGGTGAGAATCAGGCACTGAGGCCGAAAAGGAAAACTGTTGGGGAGTTGTAAGCACCGGAGGAATGTGAAGAGACTTGGGCTTATGAGATAGGTTCAACTTTGCAGGTGATAAGTGTGAAGAAGTTGCAGGTGTGTGAGGCCTTGTAGACTGAGAAACTAGTGGGTGAGGAGAAGTTGATGTAAGGAGGTGGGGGTTTTAGAGGGTAAAACCGCAAAAGACTTAGAGATGGGAGTGACCCCAGAAGACATGGCACTGGAGGACCTGGTAGGCAGGGGGACTGCCAAGGTTGTAGGTCTCCTAGCTACTCGAGAATAAGGGACACGAAGAAGATTCCTCTGAAGGCAGAGCAGAGAGACAGTCATAGCATAAGTAAGGCTTTTGTTCTCCTTAAGACAACGGATTTCTCGTTCATTAAGATAGACCTGACATCGGCGGGAAAAAGAAAAAAGATGGAGGCGGTTCATTGCAATTGAGACAAGTGGGGGGAAGACTGCAGGATGTATCGGCATGATGCATGGCATTGCAGACCAGGCACTCTACTGCATATCTGCAGTATTTAGCAGGGTGTCTGAAGTGCCAGCAATTTCGACACTGTTGGGGAGTAGGGACTATTTTACAGACTTCTAGGCAATGGCCCACGATATAAACGGAGGACTGGAGTTCACAGCAGTCAAAGGTTAAGTGGGCGATGTTACTGGGAAAGCGCCTCCGCCCAAGAGCAGGCAGAACATATATATCTACTTTGAGAATTGGAAGGTCCTGCTCCAAAATATGATCACCACAAGACAGAAAATCACTCTGTACAATGGTAAACGGTAAAACCACCGTACCACTGAAAGAATTGAGAGTAGCGTGCTTGTGAACTGTGATTGGAATGTTATCATTGGAGGTAAGATGGGAAAGAGCATGAGCTTGTTCCGCATTCTGGACTGTAACGATGCACGCACCGCTTCAAAGAGCATGAAAGGATATATTTTGGCTAACATGTCACAAAAGAGCTTTAACATTACTATGGTCAGTAAGATAATCAGTTGGAAAAGTCGGCTGCAGGGAAAAGAATTTAGTCTACTGCGTATTTGTAAACATGGTGCGTAAAGGAAGTGGGTATCACATAGGTAGTTTTTGGATGGAATGAGCAGGCATTGAAGAACTATTCTCAGCAAATGGTCTGGAACATTAGGCGTAGTACCGCGGGTGGCTCGACCTGAGGTAAGTGGGCGATCCAAAAACCATTGCACTGTAGTCAGGGAAACCAGACGCATAGTTAAAGGTGTGCAAGAGGTAGAGGCACTAACAGAAACGGGCAGAGCCTCAATACTGGAGCAGGTGACGAAGCATCACCAGTAGAACGTACAGGGGTATGGGAAAAGTCTAGAGAATGGTCCAGTAGGGAAGCTGGGTCAGAACAGGATGCAGGAACCAAAAGGGGCCTGGGAGGAGGAAGGTTATCACGGAACAAAAGCTCTATGATAGTGGTACTTCTTTCTTATTATTATTTTAAAGAAAAAAAGAAAGAAGGAAAAAAAAGAAGAAGAAAAAAAGGACAGTGTAGGGACAATCACTAGAAGGCATGAAAGTGCCTTAAGTTCCTCCTCATCCGAGAGGCCCCTGAGCCCTGCAAGTAGTGCAGATGCAGCGTGGAACCCGTGCCATACCCTACCCTTCAC
Organism: Cherax quadricarinatus; assembly: GCF_026875155.1. Taxonomy (NCBI): domain Eukaryota; kingdom Metazoa; phylum Arthropoda; class Malacostraca; order Decapoda; family Parastacidae; genus Cherax; species Cherax quadricarinatus. The sequence continues at coordinate 103,212,219 of NC_069399.1, forward strand.
GCCAATAAACCAGCGCTCCGGGATAGCAACCTCACATCTACAGAGCCACCTTGGTAGACAAAAGAGAGGGCGGTTGGAAATCCGCCACAAAGCATACCTCCTTCTGCTGTCACCTCCCAGAACCGACAGGCAGCCTCTGGAGATACACCCGTTATCTGCAGGACACCCTGCCTACTTCCTGGAAATCCGGAAAGGGAGCAGGGCGCCTCCAGACAATCCAGATTCCACGCAAACTACACCACACCCAAGGAACCTCACGGATCGGGATGAATTCCGGCACACTTCCCTCTACCTAGAAACTGTAATGCCAGAGGGGAGGACCCCAGAGGCTACAAACGAGATGGGGAAAAGGGAAGGGTTGGGAGGGGGAGGAAAGGGAAAAAAGGGAAATAGAGAGGATGGGATAGGGAAGGGAGAATTGGGGGGTAATTAGGTTCGGTCTGAGGAGAAGACCAAAAGGTCCAATTCCTCAGACCAATAGCCTCTCACCACAACAAGCCCCGCCTTGAAGAGGGCTGCCCGGTTTTTACTACTACTGGCTGCTGCTGCTGTTGCCCCACCTACTAGTGTGCTCTGCTGCTGCTGCTGCTGGCTGCCTGCTGCTGCTGCTGCGGGCTGCTGCTGCTGCTGCTGTTTGGGGCTGCTCTGCTGCGCGCTGCTGCTGTCTGCTATTTACTACTATTACTACTACTGTTGTTGCTGTTGTTGCTGCTGCTGCTACTACTACTACTGCTGCTGTTGCTGTTGCTGATTCATCTGGCTCCCCACTGATTCATCTGGCTCCCCACTGATTCATCTGGCTCCCCACTGATTCATCTGGCTCCCCACTGATTCATCTGGCTCCCCACTGATTCATCTGGCTCCCCACTGAATCATCTGGCTCCCCTCTGAATACACCTCTGAGGAATGCCTTGCGGCTGTCTGCTTACATAATCATGAATTCTATGCATCATGTCTGCTTGTCAGGAAGAGTGGGAGTGTATCACTTGTGTTCTGCTCGTCCCAGTATTCACACATATCTATAAAACATTGTGTACATTGGTGTTTATTTTGCTTAAATTGCATTTCTCTGTCACATACACATATCCATATTTACACTCGATTTCATATGCTTTATTCTGTAAAATCTTTATTTAAGATTGCCACGAACAGACGAGGATGCCTGAACAGTGCAGAACATTTTGCTATGCATGTGGCTAGTATACACCACATGATCAACATCAATCGTGTCAAGATTACATACATGCACCACTTCGGTTGCAAGAGAATTGATGAAGATAAAACTTTGACTCCACACACATGCTATGCTGCTTGTCCCTCTGGACTCACATATTGGTTGAATGGGAAACCTGCATCAGAGACATTTACAGTCCAGTGGTGCGGCAAGAACCGTAGAATCACCTGAATGACTTGCTTTTGCATGGTTAATGTGGTTGGCTTCTCGTAAAGAACAAGATAACATATCCAAATTGTAATTAAAGCCTGAGCCACATAGTGAGGACATTCCTATACCTGTTCCCCCTTTTGCTTATGACGCTGAACGTGATAATATTGCAGAAAGTGATAACAGTAGTCTTTATAAACCATCAGAAACTTAGATTGAAACAACCTCACTTAATCCCTCTACAGGAATTCAATAACCCTGTCAGTGACTATGATTTATCATAGCAGAACTGCTTAGGTCGCGCTTACAAGAGTGCGACCTTTTAGCAGAAAAAAAATCTCATTTTCGTGCACGCCATGCTAGTCTGGCGGCAGTCTATCAAATGAAGAACAGTGAGTGTATCTGCACTAACGTGAATGGTCTCGTGAAGAAACTGGGCTGTGAACATCATTCTGATGAATGGAGACTGTTCATCGATTCCAGCAAGATCAGTTTGATAACAGCGCTCCTTCACAATGGTAATAAAAACCATTTGTGCCAGTGGCTCGTGTGGGTTTAGAGGAAACACACCAGTTCATGGACATCCTATTAAGACTAACAAAATGCAAAGACAACAAGTGAATTAAATATTCGGATCTAAAGGTGATAAGGTTACTACTTGTTCTCCAACTTGGTTACACAAAACACATCTACTTCCTTTGTGGGATAATAGAGACAACGCTGACTAACCATTACAAGATAAAAAAAATGACAGACAAGAAAAGACCCAGATACTGAAAAAATCAACATACAACATATACCGCTTGTGTATCCTCAAAATGTATTCCTTCCATCATTGCTTATAAAGTTGTGCCTAATGGAAAAATGTGGCATGATAAGTACGTTATATTGGCTTCTGCGTATGTCACACACCCGTATAGGTTTGCTCTTCCGACCAGCGAACCAGGTGCTGAGGGTATAATGAGTAGGGGGCCCCCCCCTCGTTATGCTAGCACTTTGGTTCAACTAGCCATTGACAAAGAAACCTGCCAAAGTTGGGAAGCGCTGTTGAAGACTCGTGAATCAACATTGGCAGACTTTCCTCCAAGTCTGGTCGAAGACGGTTCTCAGCTTGTCTCTTGTTTGCAAAATTGCCTTTCTGTACATATTCTCTGTAAATATTGTGCATATAATTGCTTACTGTTTAGAAAGAAATATATAAGTATTTACTTTTCGCTATCTTTTGCTCATTCCTTGTTTCTACCTTGGTTATCGTGATACAGCCAGGTGTGCAGGCCACTAGACTACGCCTGTGTTCATAGTATGGGGTGCCTGTCCTGAGGTCTTTGTCTCTGCATTATCTCTACGAGCCTGCCTACAGTATTGCGTTGCCAACTTGCGAAGTCGTTGTGTGCTACTGCTTCGTGTTGCTTAAGCTTATGGAAAATTAGCGTTTTGTTATAGTACTGGTGGGTTATGCCACTAACGCATGTGAGGCGATTGGTGACTGAATATACAGTGCAAAACTTGCCCAGACTATCTCTACAACGCTGCTGGCGAATTGCTCGTTCTGTTGGTGTAGATTATCAACAAACTCTTACTGCTGCACAGCTTCACGACTGTATACGCAATACATTTAGGTTTGATTAGTGTAACATGACGTTCCAACCTGCGATTTCAGCTGCTACGGGAGCTATTTTTAGCGTTTCTTTTTTATAATAATAATAATAATAATAATAATAATAATAATAATAATAATAATAATAATAATAATAATAATAATAATAATAATAATAATAATACGGGAGCTATTAATCGCAGATTCTCACTTCGATACTTTGCAAAGGAGAAGGACGAACTCCGGAGCAATAAGGTCACTATCCACCTGGGGAAACAGGTGGTGAATCAAGGTTGTCTCGGAGGAAGTCAGCTTCGTTAACGCTTGAGTGAGAGATGAGAGTTATGGCGTACTATGGATGACAATTTCAGTGTTCAGAATTCTCGGTTTTCTAATTCTGAGCCTGAGCAGATTTTTGAGTCTTTCGAAAATCATGCCCGAGCTTCGCAGCCTTGTGATGGTCACTCGAGCACTGGGCAACACTGGTTCATATAACATATATAACAAAGTGTAGGAATTTACAGCTGGTTTGAGTGATAAAGATTTTGTTAATTACAACGTTGTGAAAGCAGCTGTGCTCGGTACATATCAGTGCATTCCCACCATATATAGGCGGAATCTAAACTGAGCAAGCGTCAGTTGGGTCAGTCCCGTTTGAACTTTGTTCGTGCACAAGCTAAAACGTTTAATAAGTTGTACAAGTTCACTGTTGTCTCGAATTTCAGAGGGCCAATGCAAATGGTCCTCACTGACAATCTTCTTGAGTCAGATAGACCAGAGGTTCGGGTGTTTTAAGAAGACCATTCAACAGCAACTGCTGTGGAGGCAGCTAGAGTTGCTGATACATTTAAGGTTAATCACTAATTGTCTGAACGGTCTCTCAACTTTTCCCAGCAGCCTGGTATGGACGGAAATCGTAGTGGAATGACCTCTGTATTTCGTCCGAAAGTTGAAGCTGGAGTTGAAAAACGACGCCTTCCTCATAACCAGTAAGGAGCCGGAGACAAGATTCCCGAACCCATCACCTGTTACTAATGCCAAAATCCTGGTCACATAAAGGCCACTTGCCCCAAGCTAAGTTAACCTGCTGCTAGTGGTAAGTTAACTAGACCACTACCACTAGGAAGAATAACTATTTCCCCCTGAAACGAATCAGTGGGAAACAGATGCCTATACTGCACCTTTTATAGTAAAAGCCAAATCTTCCTTAAGGAGCAGGAATGTCCCACTGAAGTATTTACCTTCAGGGATACCGGCTATATGATTCTTGTGGATTTAGTGCTTAGTTATGATTATAATTATATCAAGGATATCAGGCTTATTGGTCCCTCTTACAATTTCTGAAGAGACTTTCTTAAAATCTTCAGTGTTATTAGAAGCCTGCTGGGAAGCTCTATTTTGTGTTCCTCTGCATAGAATAGTCACTGAAAGTTGGCATTATTCTGGGTATTTAACTGTAAGTGTGTCTGGGGGAATTCCCCATGAAAGATGCTTTATTGTTGCTTGGCAACAATGTTTTAAATTCTAGATGCTGTCCCGAGTCCACTGTAGCCACCGAAGCCTCTTCACCGATGTGGGCCGTAACAGGGGCAATGTCCAAAGGAAAGTCTGAAGAGAATGCTGACCGTTCCTTGGAGGAATGCGATTTAGGGCTAGACAATTTATTTTACGAGGAAAATTAGCCAGGGCCTCGTAAATCTAGAGAAAACTTTTGATCAAGCCTTCCTGTTCCGGGGTCGGAGGATCACCAGACGTTTCTGTTTCCATGTCCAAAGAACTATCCTTTCGAGAACAGCAACAAAAGGACTCCTCTCTAGCATCAGCTCTTAAAGCTGCAGTGGGTGACTTCAACTCTAGTCACCCATTTAAATGTTTTTAAAAACAACCTATTTAGTCTAGCTACTGGTAAGGAAGTAAAGGGAATGTTAAAAACAAAAGATAGACTAGTAATACCAAAAGAATTCAGTCCTCAGGTCCTGAAAAAAGCTCACAATTAGTCCGTAGGAGGACATTTGGGTGTCATTGAAACCCTATATCGGATATTTTTAGCATTTTTACTGGGCAGGTATAAGACAAGATGTGTGGAATTACATCTGATCTTGTTGCGAGTGTCAGCAAGTGGGTAAACCCGCACCACTTCGTCCCATACCCGCTGATAAAGAGCCGTTTGCAAACCTAATCAGGTAACTGATATCTTTTTACCATTCCTGACTGCTAAGTGTCCTGAGGCAGTACCTATGTGTAATATTAATACTAAAGCCATTATTAAAGCCTTTAGTAAGTTTATTTCCCACGATTTATTCAAAGTGACCAGGCTACTAATTTCACAGCAAAAGCATTCAGAGAAGCTTTAAGTAGGCTATGAATTAATCAAAAGCGGTTCTTCGTTTCCTATCACTAAAAAATCACTTGGGGTGGAGTTGTCATAACGTACACGGTAAGCTGTCCAATATACAAGTACAGTTGGAAGTAGAAATACAAATAGCTAGAGCTTCATTTAAGGAGGTATTAATAGAATATTCAAGAGGTTGCTAGTAGAATTACAGTAAATCAACCATTCAAATCATTATGAAGCCCTGTGTAGTCTGCAGTCAATCAAACAAACGGGCTTCCACATGGATAAATTATCATTTTTGTGGAAATTGGTGTCACGCCCCTTGTGCAGATATCCAAGAAATATCTACAAGCAGTATTAAAACAGGGAAGTGTTTTTGGGTATGCCCAAATGAGATAAATCTGTGGACTAAAATCACAAGGGTATTAAAAAAGGGTAACATCAAAGCTGCTTTCAAGAAAACCTGGAAGCTTTCTACAACAGATGGAACATAAAAAGTTTTGGGCTGAATGGTACTGCCCTTGATACTGGCCATGTAGTCAGAAACTGTAAGGCTGGAGGTGATGTCCTGGTAGTCAGTAAATGTGGGGCTGATAGCGCTGTCCTGGGAGACAGTAATGGTGAAGCTGGAGGTGCTGTCCTGGGAGACAGTAATGGTGAAGCTGGAGGTGCTGTCCTGGGAGACAGTAATAGTGAAGCTGGAGATTTTGTCCAGGTAGTCGGGAATTTTACGCAGGAAGGAATACATATAATGACCTCATAGGGGACAGGAGCCGTAGTAGGGAAACAAGTGTAGTCAAAGATAAGATAAAACCAATATTGCAAACTAGAAATATCACAGGAAATAGCAAACAAGAGGACTCCACTAGCAATAGTGAGGATATATTACCAAAAACAACTGGTGGGAGCTCCATTGTTGGTGCTAGGGAGGATAGGAATAAGACAGGGAAACATGCACCAACAGGGAATACAGTCACAGAAACCCAAGGCAAACGGAAACCAAGCCTGTGCGCATACTATGCACTTGGTATCTGCAGGCATGGGAAATCTGAAAAACAGACGGGACGTGCAACTATGACCACCCTAGAAAATGCCATGCCCATATGACAACAGGAAAATGCAAACTCCCTTCCTGTAAGCTTTTTCACCCTGAACTGTGTACCTCTTCAGTACAGGAAAGACTGTGCTATAACTTAAATTGCCAGGCACACCATCTAAAGGGGACAAAAAGATACAAAACATCCAGCCCATGGGAAAACCTGGGTAGCCACAGCCACTCAAGAGGGAGAGGATTTTTAGTGCCAGGAAGAAAAAAAAACTGGCAGGAAATGGCAGAAATCGTACACCAAATCCAGTCATTCCTGGAGTGGAACCACAGTCGATGGCCTCCACTCCAAACTAACAGATACAGAGACTAATGCCGGAAAAAAATCCCCCCCCAGTACCAACAAAACCACCAGTCCGATGACATTCTTCTTTGCAAATATACAGGGTCTAAAGCCAGCAACAACAAAATACCTTTCATCCGTGGACTGCTTGCAGAGGCAAAGGCAATGTTCGCGGCTTTCACTGAGACCCACATAAAGGATCACTTGGACAACGAAATATGGATCCCATGTTACAACCTATACAGATGTGACAGAGTGAACAGGCAAAAAGGGGGGGGGGGGGCCTGTACATTGCAGAGTCACTTGTTTGCACAGAACTGCTTAATGCCTCAAATGATGTAGTGGAAGCTTTAGCAGTAAAGGTCGAGAACAAAAACCTAGTCATTGTGGTAGTCTACAAGCCTCCGGATGCAAATCCCAGCAAATTCCAGAACAGCTGTTAAAAATTGACACATGTCTGGAAAATCTTCCAGCTCCTGCACCCAACATCTTGCTCCTGGGGGATTTCAACTTAAGGACCTAAAATGGAGGAATATAGCAAATAATATTGTTGCAGTAATAACACCAGGAGGCAGCTTGATGAAAACTCACACTCACACGAGCTTTTAAATCTCTGCACAAAATTCAATTTAAAACCAGCAAATAATAGAGCCTACTAGACTGGAGAATACACTAGACCTCATCTTCACTAACAATGATGATCTGATAAGAAATGTCACCATATCAAAACTAATATACTCAGATCACAACATAATTGAGGTTCAGACATGTATGTGTGGAGCCCCAGACCGACATAATGAACTAGTCACGAGGGGGCATTCACCAAATTCAACTTCAATAACAAAAACATAAAGTGGGACCAAGTAAACCAAGTCCTAACCGATATTAGCTGGGAAGATATACTAAGCAACACAGACCCCAACTTATGCCTAGAACAGATTAACTTGGTGGCACTCGATGTATGCACAAGGCTTATTCCTCTAAGAAAAAGGAGAGTAGATGAAAATAGAAAGAGAAGGGCTCCTTTAACGGCGACGGAAAGAATAACAGAGTGGCTAAAAGATGGCATTCTGAAATGCGTAGGGAGACACTGGTCAGAGAAATAGCAAAGCATTTATTATTATTTATTTATTTATTTATTTCCAATTTGTGCACACATACAGAGGACAAAAAAAAAAAGATAAGAGCAGCATGCCAAAGCCACTTAACTAAGCATAGCATTACGGCTGGCTAAAATTAACTTAAGATTAAACTAAGCATGATTATATATATTATAATCAAAGAAAGGGCTAAAGCACAAGACTATACAGCGCAGCTACTAAGCATGATAAATCAGTGTAAAATTAATGAAACAGATACTATAAGCCAATTGATCAACAAGACAAGGTCCTAAATGATAAGACAATCATGTAGTAATATATACCTTGCAAAGCCTTCGAAAGTTGACCAAGCTAATAACAAAGTCTGGAAGGTAACAGAAATCGTCGATGGATATATATTGTGACAAAACCATTTAAGATATACAGATTATAAGTTCCAGTTTCAGTATTTATGTTTAAATGTGTTAAGTAAGACAGTACTTCATTTATTAACCTATTCTTCATTACAGGTAAGAATTCCAGAGTTTTCCTTTAGATGTACACTGAATCTGCATATGTAGCCTGGACACGGCAACATCAAGAGGTCTGTGCCACATCTTTATGGTCATGAAATGTTGAAGGGTTTCAAGAAGAAGTTTGCGGGGAGGGTAATATTAAGTAAGTGTATTAAATTTAATAGGGGACATAATAAATTTGGCTTAAATAGAGCGTAAGTAGTGTAATGAATTGGGAGTGTCTGTGGATTACCTTAAATTTTTATCATTCTAACTGCAAGCCTTTGCTTTGGTAATTAGTGGTCTGAGATGGTTAATGGTTTTTCCATGGACAAGTCCAGGTGAAGCTAGGTTAATAGAGTCTATTAGGCCCGGAATGGCTGACTCTGAACAGCACCTACACGGTATTTCGATAGTATGCTACAGTCTTGAAATTCTTAGAAATTTTGATGTATAAGTGTATAAACCTTGAGTTATGGGAAGCTGGATTCCTAAATTTTCCCTGGATATGTGTGAAGTGATACCCTTTATTAGTAACCTGGAAATCCTAGAGGCCGTTACCGAACTTGCAACAACAAAAATCACTCACTAAAGCAAAAGACTTTGGCCAGACATGCAACATCCCCCAATGAAAGCAGGGGTTTCACTAGCACGTTAAGAGACCATACAATAAGTGTCAGGGTCCCGAGACTGTTCAACTGCCTCCCAGCATACATAAGGGGGGTTACCAACAGACCCCTGGCAGTCTTCAAGCTGGCACTGGACAAGCACCTAAAGTCGGTTCCTGACCAGCCGGGCTGTGGCTCGTTCGTTGGTTTGCGTGCAGCCAGCAGCAACAGCCTGGTTGATCAGGCTCTGATCCACCAGGAGGCCTGGTCACACACCTGGCCGCGGGGGCGTTGACCCCCGGAACTCTCTCCTGGTAAACTCCAGGTAAACTGTAAGTACTATGATTTGTGTTACTGGGTGTGTACCTCCTGGTCCCTTTAAGTGGTATGTGGGGCAGTTGGTGTTGTAACATTGTTTTTTAAGGACTGAAGAGTGGCACATCTTATGGTGGAAGGATTTGCAAGAGGCAGAACGACACACTCCATTAGACAGGAGGTCACGACATTTTTTGGGACGCTCAAAGTTGCATGTCTCATTTGTTTTCCCCGATATTCAATGCTTACAGATGCCCCGAACATAGAATTTGTACCATTTTTCTTTTGGTTGGATACAATTCGTAGTGGATGTATACTACACTACAGTCTAGGATAGCCATGCCAGAGACACCATCATCTGTTTCCAGGAGGAAAACATTTTCCTCGGAAGAAGACTTCTCCTCCACTACATCTGTAACCAGGACTGAGGCTGTGGAAGCATATTTAGCCGAATCGAGATTTGCACTAGGGCTGGGGGCTAGTAGCGACTGGAGTTTACCTGGAGAGAGTTCCGGGGGTCAACACTTATTGTATTGTCTCTTAACGTGCTAATGACACTCCTGCTTTTCATTGGGGGGATGTTGCATCGTCTGCCGAGTCTTTTGCTTTCGTAGTGATTGATTTTCGTGTGCAAGTTTGGTATTAGTCCTTCTAGGATTTTCCAGGTGTATATCATGTATTTCTCCTGCCTGTGTTCCAGGGAATACAGGTTCAGGAACTTCAAGCGCTCCCAGTAATTGAGGTGTTTTAACTCAGTTATGAGTGCCTTGAAGGTTCTCTGTACATTTTCTAGGTCAGCAATTTTACCTGCCTTGAAAGGCGCTGTTAGTGTGCAGCAGTATTCCATCCTAGATAGAACAAGCGACTTGAAGAGTGTCGTCATGGGCTTGGCATCCCTAGTTTTGAAGGTTCTCATTGTCCATCCTATCATTTTTTCTAGCAGATGCGAATGATACAATGTTATGGTCCTTGAAGGTGAGATCCTCCGACATGATCACTCCCAGGTCTTTGACATTAGTTTTTCGCTCTATTGTGTGGTTGGAATTTGTTTTATACTCGGATGAAGTTTTAATTTCCTCACGTTTACCATATCGGAGTAATTGAAATTTCTCATCGTTGAACTTCATATTGTTTTCTGCAGCCCACTGAAAGATTTGGTTGATGTCCGCCTGGAGCCTTGCAGTGTCTGCAATGGAAGACACTGTCATGCAGTTTCGGGTGTCATCTGCAAAGGAAGACACGCAGCTGTGGCTTACATCCCTGTCTATGCCAGATATGAGGATGAGGAACGTGATGGGAGCGAGTACTGTGCCTTGCAGAACAGAGCTTTTCACCGTAGCTGCCTCAGACTTTACTCTGTTGAGTAATACTCCTTGTGTTCTGTTTGTCAGGAAATTATAGATCCATCTACCAACTTTTCCTGTTATTCTTTAAGCACGCATTTTGTGCGCAATACCTTCATAGAAAAATTTATAGGAGTCAGGAATTGCGGGAAAAACAAAACCAAAATAAAAATCGAAAGAAACCCAAAGATTTCTTCTCCTATGCCAAATAAAAGTCGAAAAAAAACGTCCATTTTGGGCCCCTACTTAAACAAGAGGGGCCTACACAGATGACAGAAAGGGAAAAAGGGTGAGTACTCAAGTCCCAATACGACTCAGTTTTAGCAAGCCGCTAACCAGACTGAGATCGAAGATAAAAAAGAATTTTTATGAGGACCCAAAAAATTTTTGATAACAAAAGCCTATCCGATGTTACCCCTGACGCCAAATACTTCGAAAAGCGAAAAATGACATCCCATGCACTCTGCCCAGGGCCAACCAGAACTCCGTGTTCTCAAGACTGAAGAAGCCCCTATCACATTTTTTTCCACCCAGGGAAAAGGGGAGCATGGACACGGGGGTCGCCCCACAGTTACTAAAAACAACAGACATAGCCCCACCCAAAAAGGGGGCAGTAAAGCAACAGAAAAAGAACTAAAACCCAAAAGCACTAATACCCATATCATAAAAATTTTTAAAAGGGGTCCTAGAAGCAATATCACCACCCATTGAAACCCCACAGTTACACAACCCAGGGCAACGGGGTTTTAGAAAGGTCGCCCCTGCTTCTCAACCTTGGTCACTACGACAAGGTCTAAAGCACTAGAAGACAAAAAAAAAAAAATGCAGATGTAATATATACAGATTTTGCAAAACCCTTCGACAAGGTGCCCAGGGGCGTAATACCCCAAAAAAAGCGTGCTAAAGGAAAAACAGGAAAAGTCGGTCGAGGGATCTAAAAATTTCCTCACAACAGAACACAAGATATCGCAACGAGAAAGTCCGAGGCAGCTACGGTGAAAACTCTGTTCCACAAGGCACAGACTCCCCCCCCATCTTGTTCCTCATCCTCTATCCACTAGACAGGATGTCAGCCACAGCACCCTGTCTTCCTTTGCAAAAGACACCTGAAACTGCATGACAGTGTCTTCCATTGCAGACACTGCAAGGCTCCAGGCGGACATCAACCAAATCTTTCAGCGGGCTGCAGAAAACAATATGAAGTTCAACGATGAGAAATTTCAATTACTCAGATATGGTAAACACGAGGAAATTAAATCTTCATCAGAGTACAAAACAAATTCTGGCCACAAAATAGAGCGAAACACCAACGTCAAAGACCTGGGAGTGATCATGTCGGAGGATCTCACCTTCAAGGACCATAACATTGTATCAATCGCATCTGCTAGAAAAATGACAGGATGGATAATGAGAACCTTCAAAACTAGGGAGGCCAAGCCCATGATGACACTCTTCAGGTCACTTGTTCTATCTAGGCTGGAATATTACATCTGCATTCTTTTTGTCTTCTAGTGCATCTAGGATCTTGTCGTAGTGATGCAGTAGTTGGGACAGACAGGAGCAACCTGCTCTAAACCCTTGCTGCCCTGGGTTGTGTAATTGATGGGTATCTAGATAGGTGGCCATCTTGCTTCTTAGGACCCTTTCAAAGATTTTTATGATATGGGATGTTAGTAATCGGTCTGTAGTTCTTTGCTGTTGCTTTACTGCTCCCTTTGTGGAATGGGGCTATGTCTGTTGTTTTTAGTAACTGTGCGACGACCCCAGTGTCCATGCTCCCTCTCCATGGGATGTTAAAAACACGTGATAGGGGCTTCTTGCAGTTCTTGATGAACACGGAGTCTGGCCCTGGGGCAGAGTGCATGGGCATGTCATTTATCGCCTGTTCGAAGTCATCTGGCGTCAGGATAATGTCAGATAGGCTTGTGTTTACCAAATTCTGTTGTTCTCTCATAAAAATTCATTTAGATCTTCGACTCTCGGTCTGATTAACGGCTTGCTAAAAGCTGAGTCATACTAGGACTTGAGTAGCTCACTCATTTCCTTGCTATCATCTGTGTAGGGCCCATCTTGTTTAAGTAGAGGCCCAATACTGGATGTTGTTCTCGACTTTGATTTGGCATGAGAAAAGAAATATTTTGGGTTTCTTTCGATTTCAATTATGGCTTTAAGTTCTTCCCGCGATTCCTGACTCCTATAAGATTCCTTGAGCTTTAGTTCGATGTTTGCTATTTCTCTGGCCAGTGTCTCCCTACGCATTTCAGATACATTGGCCTCTTTTAGCCACTCTGTTATTCTTTTCCGTCGCCTGTAAAGGGAATGCCTGTCTCTTTCTATTTTACATCTACTCTTCCTTTTTCTTAAAGGAATAAGTCTTGAGCATACATCGAGTGCCACAGAGTTAATCTGTTCTAGGCATAAGTTGGGGTCTGTGTTGCTTAGTCTATCTTCCCAGCTTATATCGTTTAGGACTTGGTTTACTTGGTCCCAATTTATGTTCTTGTTATTGAAGCTGAATTTGGTGAAGGCTCCCTCGTGGCTGATCTCATTTTGTCGGTCTGGGGCTCCGCACATACATGTCTGAACCTCAATTATGTTGTGATCTAAGTATATTGTTTTTGATATGATAACATTTCGTATCAGATCATCATTGTTAGTGAAGATGAGGTCCAGCGTATTCTCCAATCTAGTAGGCTCTATTATTTGCTGGTTTAAGGTGAATTCTGTGCAGAGATTCAAAAACTCGTGAATGTGTGAGTTTCAATCAGAGCTGCCTCCTGGTGTTATCTCTGCTACAACTTTATTTGCTATATTCCTCCATTTTAGGTGCCTTAAGTTGAAATCCCCCAGGAACAAGATGTTGGGAACAGGAACTGGAAGATTTTCCAGACAGTGGTCAAATTTCAACAGCTGTTCCTGGAACTGTTGGTACGTTGCATCCAGAGGCTTGTAGACTACCACAATGACTAGATTTTGGTTCTCGATCTTTACTGCTAAATCTTCAACTACATCATTTGAGGCATTTAGCATTTCTGCGCAAATAAGTGACTGCGATATACAGGCCTAGTGAAGGCTAGTGAAGAGGAGGGGCCAGGAGCTGTGACTCGACCCCTGCGACCACAAATATGTGAGTACACACACACACACACTCCTCTTATGTACCTTCTCTTCTCTCTTATCTTCTCCTCAACTTACCAATGCTCCTCATGTTTCCTGCCTTCCCCTGCCTTCCCCTGTCTTCCCCTGCCTTTCCCTGCCTTCCCCTGTCTTCCCCTGCCTTCCCCTGCCTTCCCCTATCTTCCCCTGCCTTCCCTGCCTTCCCTGTCTTCCCCTGCCTTCCCCTGTCTTCCCCTGCCTTCCCCTGCCTTCCCCTGTCTTCCCCTGCCTTCCCTGCCTTCCCTGCCTTCTCCTGCCTTCCCCTGCCTTCCCCTGTCTTCCCCTGCCTTTCCCTGCCTTCCCCTGCCTTCCCTGTCTTCCCCTGCCTTCCCCTGCCTTCCCCTGTCTTCCCCTGCCTTCCCCTGCCTTTCCTGCCTTCCCCTGTCTTCCCCTGCCTTCCCCTGCCTTCCCCTGCCTTCCCTGTCTTCCCCCGCCTCCCCCTGCCTTCCCCTGCCTTCCCCTGCCTTCCCCAAATCTTCCCTCCTCTTCATACTCTACCGTTTCATCTCTTCCTCTACACATTCCCCCCCCCTGTCACTTCTCCCCTGCCACCTTACCGTCCCACCTGTCCCTGCCACCCCTCCCCTGCCACCCCTCCCCTTTCACCTCTCCCCTGCCACCCCTCCCCTGCCACCTGTCCCCTGTTTCCTTTTCCTCTCTTGACATCGTAGTCTTCCCCGCCTCTCCCTTACTGCCCATCCCTCTCTGCCCACACCGCCCACTCCACTCAACAAAACCCCGCCCAACCCCTTACGCCTCCCGCCCGCCCGCCCGCCCGCCCCCGCCCGCCCGCCCGCCCGCCCGCTTGGGCCCAGAGCTTAGCATATACAGATTGTGTTGCTTCCCAGGTTATTGCTCTCCATTTATTTTTTTTGTGTGTTGCCTTGTTTTTTTATTCATGACGACCAGAATTGTTGATTGTTGGTTAGACCTGTTTGTTTGTTGACTGTTGGTTAGTTTTGTTTGTTTGTTGATTGTTGGTTAGTTTTGTTTGTTTGTTGACTGTTGGTTAGTTTTGTTTGTTTGTTGACTGTTGGTTAGTTTTGTTTGTTTGTTTACTGTTGGTTAGTTTTGTTTGTTTATTGATAGGATAGATAAGTTTGTTTGTCTGTTTATGTATTGGTTAGGTTTGTTTGTTGATGGGTTGTTAATTTTGTTTGATTTTTAATGGCTAGTTAAGCTTGTTTGTTTATTTATCGATGGTTGGTTAGTGTTGTTTGTTGATAGTTTGTTAATCTTGTTTGTTTACTGATGTTTGGTTAGTCTACGTGAGATTGTCTTGTTTGTGTAGACTCAGGTGGATATGTTGTGTGCAGCGTTGCGGAGCTTAATGCAAGAAAGATCGACTCCAGTTCCTTGAATTAAGAGCTCTTCACTGGCATCAAACAATCTCTCCCCTCCTCGAAGAGGTTAGAGTAAAACACTCTTCAAGTATTTCCTCTAACCTCTTCAAGTATTTACTTTCAGACAGTTGAATAGTTCTGGCCTTTACCACGTCCTTCACTGCCTTATTCTTCTTCTGTATTGACTTTACTGTTAGTGTCATCCTGGCGGAGAGTATCAGTACTTTTGTTTCACTACGTGGTGGGTTCAACGCTGGAGCTGCTCACTCGAAGATCGTTGTTGATGTTATTCTGAGTGTTACTGATGACTGGTTTACTACTAGGATGTTTTACGTGTCACTTAGATGGCACACTGTGTCTCACCTGCTGATTGTTGTTCCCCACTCAGATGGTACACTATATCCCACCTGCTAAGTGTTGTTCCTCAGATGGAACACTGTCTCACCTGCTGAGTGTTGTTCCTAACTCAGATGGTACATTGTGTCTCATCTACTGAGTGTTGTACGAAGAGTTCTGTTCTGGATTCCAGTTACCAACTTGTAACTGTCTTGATGTAACTCACACTGAATGTGATATCCCATGATAGAAGTGCTTAACATACGTCTGGCATCACTGCAGGAGCCACTCAGGCCACCCATATAACCCACCCACCCTACACCCACCACCCACATACTGCAAACTTGGTTCGTATAAATACATCTTGCATATTACTGGCACCAGCAAGAGAAAGGTAAAGTAGAAATCAGCTTTCTTCCGTGGCATACAGAGTGTAGTAGGATACAGACAGGATGTCAGCACAGCATATCTGTGGGACATGTAAAAAAATCCTTGGAAGGAAATCCAGAATCACATGCAACCTATGCTTTTCCAAACACCATATCTCTTGTACTAGACTAAATACAGCCTCAAAAAATGACCTCGAATGCAAGGTGTTTCTGGTTGTGCAATAAGATGTAGAACTTTAGGCAGGTATCAGAAGGTACTAAGGGGAGTAATAAATGATAAAAATAATCAAGGAAAACAAAGATGACCTCTTGGATAGTCTACCAAAAATATTTAAAACATGGGAGCAAGAGTAGTGTATCAAAAAATGCAGATGCCCATACCCAACAGTTGACTTGAAAACTATCTAGTCACCCACATAGTGCTAAACCAGACCCATCCCCCAGTCATAGCACTAATACCCACAGTGCTGGTGCTGGCCCAGGCTCAGTCCCCAGCCCCAGTGCTGATTCAGTCCCAGCCCCCAGCCTTATTGCCACCCAGACTCTATAGGGACCTACCGAAACCCACCACTAAAACCGTAAATATACAACCATCATTGCACAAGCCCGTGCCCACAGTTACAGATGTAGGAGAGGAGTCTCTTCCTTCTTCCTCTACTGAGGAAAGTAGATGGAATCTAGGACGGGGTGGCCCTGGCTTGGATACTGAGGATTATAGTGCAGTCCCAGAACCTGCAGATATTGACAACACACCTCCCAAAACCAATTCTCAACCAAAGGTGAATTTGTGCAAATATTTTTGCTTGGGGAATCTGTAAGCATGGAATATCGGGAAAAAAAAATTGGGAATGCAACTTTGAGATCCCAAAAAATGTAGTGACCTCTGTCTAAAGGAGTGTGTCGTTCTTCTTCCTGTACTTTCTTTCACCAAAATGTGTGACTCCTCGGTCCTCCAGAAGCAGTGTTACGCATCGACTGCCTGCATACCATTTAAAAGGGACCAGGAGGCACAGACCCACAAGACAAACAACAGTAGCTACGACAACCCAACTCCAGGTGATTTTTAGTGGCAGGAAAAGGAAAAGAAAATCGAAGGAAATAACAAAAATAGTCCACCACCTTGGAGTCTTGTTGGATGGAGGCGCAGCCAGTGGCCACCCATGGCCTCCAGAACTAAACTACTGATGCCAATAACAAAATACCCCCAACAAACACAGAATACAACCTCGTTCATATTTGCTAATATATAGGGCCTTAAGCCATCCACCAACAACAAAATACCTTTTATCAGTGGACTTCTAGAAGAGTCTAAAGCATGTTTGCGCCTTCGCAGAGGACTCACACAAAAGATCACTTTGACAGTGAAATATGGATAAGTGGTTACAACCTTTTTAGATGTGACAGAATGAACAGGCAACAAGGGGAGGTTGGCCTGTATGTCAGAGTCCCTCATCTACAAGGAGTTGCTGAACACCACAAATGAGGTAGTTGAAGTTCTATCAGTGAAGATCGAGAACCAAAACCTAGTCATTGTGGTTGTATATAAGCCACCAGATGCAACCTCCCAACAGTTCAAGGAAGAGCTACTGAAAATTGATTACTGTCTGGAAAAACCTTCCAGCTCCATCCCCAAACATCTTACTGCTTGGTGATTTCAACCTTAGGCATACAAAATGGAAGAATGTAGCAAATAATGTTATAGCTGAAACAATCCCCGGAGGTAGCTCAGATGAAAGGTCACACACACATGAGCTACTAAGTCTCTGCGAAAAACACACCTTAAGCCAGCAGATAGTGGAGACGACAAGACTAGAAAACACACTTGACTGTATCTTCACAAATAATGAGGACCTGATAGGAGACATAAGAATATAAAAAACAACTAATTCCGATCACAACCTAATCGAAGTCCAGACATACATGCATAGGGGTCCTGATCAGCAGAATTTGCATTTTACCTGTGAAGGTGTCTTCACAAAATGCAATTTCCCAACAACAAGAACATCAACTGGGACCAGGTAACCATGTTTTAAATGAAACATGTTGGGAAGATATCTTAAATGACATGGATCCAAACCAGTGCCTTGAAAAGATCAACTTTCTGGCAGCTGAAGCATGTTCTAGGCATATTCCCCTAAGAAAGAAGAAGAGCAGGAGTAAACTGGAGAGAGAAAGACGCTCCCTCTACAGAAGACGACGAAGAGTCACTGAGCTCCTCAGGAGTGCTAGAATATCTGATACACGAAAGGAGGCGCTGACCAGGGAAGTGGAAACTATCGATCTTAAGTTAAATGACTCATACAGGAACCAGGAGAGAGAGGAGGAGCTTAAAGTTATTAGTGAAATTGAAAGAAATTCGAAATATTTCTTTTCATATGCCAAAAACAAGGCAAATACCACATCTAGTATCGGGCCCTTACTCAGACAGGATGGGACTTACACAGATGACAACGTACGAGCTGAAATCCCAGTACGACTCTGTGTTTATTGAACCACTAATCAGTCTGAGGATCAACGACCCAAATGATTTCTTCATGAATGAGCCTCAAAACTCCATAAATGTATGCCAGATTTCCGACATTACCCTAACTCCGATAGACTTCGAAAAAGTGCTGGGTCCGGGTGATTAGTGACCAGATCTACCTGGAGTTCATTACCTTTGTAACTTGTTCAGCTATCATAACTTTGGGGTCCAGTCACTGGACCCATTATGTACCTTTGTAATCTTTTGACTACCGCCCACAGGATGGGTATGGGGTGCATAAAGATATTAAACTAAAGTGTGTGTGTGTGGTGTTGTGTGTGTGGGGTGTGTGTGTGTGTGTGTGTGTGTGTGTGTGTGTTTGTGGTGTGTGTGTGTGTGTGTGTGTGTGTGGTGTGGTGACTCAAACAATCAATATTTGCACCAAAACTCATTACAATTGTGACCGGGTGTGGGAAGTGTGAATTGCTCATTACTCTATAATTTGTTCATGATTGTAGCCAAAGTATTAAACGTAAGTAACCATTCTACAGAATTCATTACCTTTGTAAATTGTGAGCTCATTACCTTTGTACCTAGTTCAGCTATCAAAACTTTGGGGGCCCAGTCCCTGGACCCATTACGTACCTCTGTAATCTGTAAATACCTTTGTAACTTGTCATGATTGTGACCAGACTTACCTGGAGTTCATTACCTTTGTAAATTGTGAGTTCATTACCTTTGTAAATTGTGAGTTCATTACCTTCGTAAATTGTGAGTTCATTACCTCTGTAACTTGCTCAGCTATCAAAACTTTGGAGTCCAGTCCCTGGACCAATTATGTACCTCTGTAATCTTTTGACTACCGCCCACAGGATGGGTATGGGGTGCATAATAAACATATTAAACTAACTAACTCCGGGGCTGAGTGCTCCTGCACTCAGCCCCAGACCCAGACTCGTTGAGCTCTGTATTCATTAAGAACTGCAAGAAACCCCTCTCACGTGCCCTAAGTACACTATGGAGGAGGAGCTCGGACATGGGTGAAATTCCACAGTCATTTAAAACAACGGATATAGCCCCACTCCATAAAGGTGGCAGCAAAGCATTAGCTAAGAACTGTAGACCAATAGCTCTGACGTCCTACATCATAAAACTCTTTGAAAGAGTGCTAAGAAGCAGGATTGCAAATCACCTGGATTCCCAAAATCTGCACAATCCAGGGCAACATGGGTTCAGGGCAGGTCGCTCCTGCCTCTCACAATTACTGGATCACTATGATATGGCCTTGGATGCACTGGAAGAAAATCAGAATGCAGATGTAACATACACAGACTTTGCAAAAGCATTTGACAAATGCGATCATGGCGTAATAACACACAAAATACGTGCTAAAGGAATAACTGGGAAAGTGGGGAGATGGATCTTCAACTTCCTAACAAATCGAACACAAAGAGTAGTGGTCAACAGAGTTAAATCGGAGGCTGCCATAGTGAAGAGCTCTGTTCCACAAGGCACATACTCGCCCCCATCTTATTCCTCATCCTCATATCAGACATGGACAGAGATATACACTACAGCACCGTATCATCCTTTGCGGATGATACTAGGATCTGCATGAGGCTGTCATCTGCTGAGGACGCGGTTAACCTCCATGAAGATATGAACAAAGTTTTCCAGTGGGCAACGGAAAACAATATGATGTTCAATGAGGACAAATTCCAACTACTCCGTTATGGAAAACTGGAGGAGATAATAACTAGAACAGAGTATACTACAAACTCTGGGCATACATTAGAGCGGAAAAATAATGTAAGGGACCTGGGAGTAGTAATGTCTGAGGATCTCACTTTCAAGAATCACAACAGTGCCACGATCACAAGTGCAAAGAAAGTGATAGGATGGATAATGAGAACGTTCAAAACGAGAGATGCCAAGCCAATGATGATCTTTTTCAAATCACTTGTTCTCTCTAGGCTGGAATACTGCTGTACATTAACATCTCCATTCAAAGCAGGTGAAATTGCAGATCTAGAGTGTACAGAGATCCTTTACTGCACGTATAAGTTCTGTCAAGCACCTTAACTACTGGGAACGCTTGAAGCACTTGACTTGTACTCGTTGGAACGCAGGGGGGAGAGATATATCATAATCTACACTTGGAAAATCCTGGAAGGAATGGTCCCAAATCTGCACACAGAAATCACTCCCTACGAAAGTAAAAGACTGGGCAGGCGATGCAAAATGCCCCCAATTAAAAGTAGGGGCGCCATTGGTACACTAAGAGAAAACACCATAAGTGTCCGGGGCCCAAGACTGTTCAACAGCCTCCCATCAAGCATTAGGGGAATCACCAATAAACCCCTGGCTGCCTTCAAGAGAGAGCTGGACAGATACCTAAAGTCAGTGCCGGATCAGCCGGGCTGTGGCTCGTACGTTGGACTGCGTGCGGCCAGCAGTAACAGCCTGGTTGATCAGGCCCTGATCCACCGGGAGGCCTGGTCATGGACCGGGCCACGGGGGCGTTGATCCCCGAAATAACCTCCAGGTAACCTCCAGGTAACACATGAAGTGTAGATACAAGAACAAAGAGCATCAACACTGCAGATTGTGAAATAAAGAAAGGTACACAGTGCTTAGAACATAGAGAAAATGGAAAATATGTACATAGTTGACACTGGTTAGGTTTGGTTAGGTAGGGTCAGGTTTGGTGAGGTCAAGCGCCATTGCAGGCGTTACATGCTCGTTTTGTCTCTGCTTAAGATAAGATAAGATTTTGTTCGAATTTTTAACCCCGGAGGGTTAGCCACCCAGGATAGCCCAAGTGCGTCATCGAGGACTGCCTGTCTGATTTTCTCTGGGGTCCTCAATCTTGTCTCCCAGGATGCGACTCACACCCGTCGACTAACATTCAGGTACCTACTTGCTAGGTGAACAGGACAACAGGTGTAAGAAACGCGTCGAATGTTTCCACCCCACCGGGAGTCGAACCCGGGCTCTCAGTGTGTGAAGCGAGAGCTTTTTGCCACAGATTACGGGGCCCCGTGTACTTCCACTATATTGATTCACTTGGAGTTGTGGGCAGCTGTGCTGAAAATCGCAGAGTGTGGCTTCACCAGCCTCGAGACGACGGTGCTTGCGTTGAAAACTTTCATGATATTAATCTGTTCGTATTCCACTCCATCAGGTGTTGGTGTTAGTCACGGTGTTCATGCATTGTATACACATGGTAAACGCTACCGACAAGATGAAGAATCAGACACATGTGCAATATCTGGGTATCTTTATTTGTAGACGTTTCGCCATCCAGTGGTATTGCCAATGCAAACTCAAGGACATAATGGGAAGATAGTAGAACTATATACAAAAGATGAAGTAATCAGTCCCTCAGCCTTGGAGTTGGTGATAAGCACCGTAGTCTTCAAGACTATGTATGGTGATCTTCACCAACTCCAAGGCTGAGGGACTGATTACCTCATCTTTTGTATATAGTTCTACAGTCTTTCCATTATGTCCTTGAATTTGTATTAATAAATCCAATGAATGGCGAAATATCTACAAACAAAGATTCCCAAATATTGCACATGAGTCTAATTCTTTAACACAAGCGTTACTCAGTTTGTCTCTGGTACAATACATACTAGTTCTAGTTTACAAGCTGGGTCACTGTCCTGCTTATCTCTCCCATATATCGCATCCCTCCACACGGGATACCATAAACTGCTGCTCCAGTTGCAGTTGTCATGTCTACAGTACACTGTATCCATAACTAAAGAGAGAGAGAACCTTTTTTACGCTGGTGGCCAACTCGCCAACCCGAGGACTGGCGTACTGTCTACCTGGCCAAGGTTCTCGCTCGACCCTGATGATGATGTTGCTGGGGACGCATCTGCTGACAAGAATGGGGAGGGAAGTGCAGGTATGTAAATGATTTGGGAAAAACGGTCAAGTCTCTCAGCTCAGGTATTATGAGTAGAACTGTTTTAAGTCGTTATTATTATTATTATTATTATTATACATACCCAAGAAGAGTAGACATCAACACTGTTAACCAAGATCAATAACCTTTGATCATCCCTAAAGTTCATTCTTGAGGAAGAGAGGAACATCCAAATCTGATTCTTGGATGTCCTTTCAGGTACAGACAAGGATTACGTTACTTTCTAAGAATGCAGAAAATTCCCAAAGAAGAACCCAACGACCAAGTCTTTCAGGATATTACTACAAATATGGTTGTACATGACCATAATTTTTAAAAGGGTGGACCGGTAAGCCAGCGGAAGGCCTCGGTCAGATGACCAAAGCTCCAAAGGCGGGTCATCATCTGACTAAGACCTGTGTCAGGAAACACTTGTCCTGGTTCCTGGCGAACCTTACCTAACCCTAACCAAGCCTCTCAGTCCTGGTATTATGAGTAGAACTTTACTAGGATGTTCTTGTTGATTATTTTTCTGTATCCTTAGAAAGATAATCGTCACCTGTACCAGACAGGACATCCAAGAATGAGATTCGGAAGTTCTTCTCTTTCTGAAGAAGGAACTTTATGGATGGTTAAACGTTATTGATGTTGGTCAGCAGTGTTGATGTTCAGCCTTCCTGGGTATATTATATTAGACACATGTGCAACACTCGGGTATCTTTATTGTGGAAACGTTTCGCTTCCAGGCTGAGGGACTGATTACCTCAAACTCTTTCTGATCTTCACCTTTCTTCTCTGTACTTTACTGATGTAGCTACTGTGCGGCGGAACTTTTCCACAATGAAGATAATCCAGTGTTGCATATGTGTCTAATTTATTAACTTGTCAATTCTCTGAACTGTTTATCTACCTTCTTGGGTATGTGGTAGACAGCAACCACCCAGGGAGGTACTACCGTCCTGCCAAGTGAGTGTAAAACGAAAGCCTGTAATTGTTTTACATGATGGTAGGATTCCTGGTGTCTTTTTTCTGTCTCATAAACATGCAAGATTACAGGTACGTCTTGCTACTTCTACTTACACTTAGGTCACACTACACATACATGTACAAGCATATATATACACACCCCTCTGGGTTTTCTGCTATTTTCTTTCTGGTTCTTGTTCTTGTTTATTTCCTCTTATCTCCATGGGGAAGTGGAGCAGAATTCTTCCTCCGTAAGCCATGCGTGTTGTAAGAGGCGACTAAAATGCCGGGAGCAAGGGGCTAGTAACCCCTTCTCCTGTATATATTACTAAATGTAAAAGGAGACATTTTTGTTTTTCTTTTTGAGCCACCCCACATCAGTGGGATACGGCTGGCACGTTGAAAGAAAGAAGAAAGAAGAACAATAAAAATAATAATAATAAGTAATAATAACTCGCATTTAACAGTTCAGAAAAAAGACGAATATTTTCATCCTACTAGATGTCCTCATCTGCTGCTTAATTAGTTAAGAGGAAGCACTTCAGTCAACCTTCTGGCCCTGGCCAAGTTAATCCCTCCAGAACCTAACTCAGAATTTGTCCAATCTATTTTTAATGGTTGGACAAGTTTTGAGATGGGTTGGGTTCTGGACGTGGACCAGTGGAATGGCTGATAATATTGGCGTTATATCTGTACCATTGTACGTGGGTTGCTCAAATGCATTATTCGTGTGATGAATAGTTTTGAAAACCGACAAGTTGAAGAATTGAAACACTTATGCAACATGTGGGAATCTTCATTGAAGAAACGTTTCGCCACACAGTGGCTTCATCAGTTCAATACAAAGTAGAAATGGGTAAGGAGAGGAGGAGTTTGAGGTAATCAGTCCCTCAGCCTGGAATCGATGTGTTCAGTCCATCACTCTTGTAGCAAGTGCAGCATAGGGCCAGAGAAGTGGCTTATATATTGCAGTCAGGTGAGTCGAAGCAGGAGGAGGCGGGATCACAGTGGGACCTGCCACTAGTGTAAGTAGGTCTTCGCCCAAAGAAGTCTTTGTACCAAGATCCCATGACGTTGCAGTGTCTGACAGATGTAATGAATGGTTTTGAAAACCTTTGGACGAAGACCTACTTACACAAGTGAAATGTTCCACTGTGATCCCGCCTCCTGCTTCGACTCGCCTGACTGCAGTATATAAGCCACCTCTCTGGCCCTATGCTGTACTTCCTACAAGAGTGATGGACTGAACACATCGATTCCAGGCTGAGGGACTGATTACCTAAAACTCCTTCTCTCCTTACCCATTTCTACTTTGTATTGGACTGATGAAGCCACTGTGTGGCGAAACGTTTCTGCAATTAAGATTCCCACATGTTGCATAAGTGCCTCAATGCATTATTCATGTTGAAAATAGTATAAAATACCGACAATTTGATGATTAAAACACATGGGTATCTTAATTGTTGGTTTAGAAAGACACGTAAGCAAACACTTCAACATATTTCTTAGAAAACGTTTCGGTCCTGGGACCTTGAACACTTCTAACACACAGAGGCTGAAAAGACAGTATATACAGGCGGAGAGTGAGGTGTGAGTGACTCATGGTGACCTGAAGAATGCCATACTGGGATGAGAACAGGTAGATTATGTGATCACGTGACTCATGTGTTCTTTGATATTTGGTACTTTGCCTGGTTGAGTATCATGTATGCTAATGTTTTAGAAATTTTGTAGTTTCAAGTATTGTTCTATGGTGTCGGTAACTGCGATTACCGAGGCTTCCAGACATCGTCGGCGTCTGAAATCTTGTTCAGTGAGGATGAGTTGTGTCTCATCCCAATCCATCAAATGTCTCGTGGAGTCCTTGTGGAGGTCACAGACGTACCTTAAGTCATCTCTGTTTCTGGCGTTTCGATGTTCGTTCAGGCGGACCGAAAGACTTTTGCCTATTTCCCATGGTGGCTTGGTGGCTAAAGCTCTCGCTTCACACAGCGACGGCCCGGGTTCGATTCCTGGCGAGGTTAGAAACATTGGGAGTGTTTATTTTACCGATTGTCTATGTTCCCCATGAGTAAGATGAGTATCTGGGAGGTAGTCGAGTGGTGTGTGTCGCATCCTGGGACAAAAACTGACCTAATTTGCCCGAAATGCTCTGCATAACAAGCAGCTTTCTGTATAGTAGTATGTCACTGATGTCAGCTAGACTTGTATATCTTGTACATGAACTTGTAGAAATGGAGATATTATTATCATTATTATTATTACTATTATTATTATACATATTTCTTGGGACATTATGCACAAGGAACGGTGTTAGACGCTCACTGTGGAAATAAGGCTACGAAGTGATCACAGTCCCAGGGCCAAAACGTTTAATGTGTCCTAGTGTTTGCGTAAGTGTTTTTCTAAGCCAACTTGTCGGTATCTATTACCAAGGTTTATACCAGCTTTAATGTTGAAACTTTTCGCCTACACAGCAGGCTTCTTTAGTCAAATACGGAGGCAGCTGATGTAGCAGTGTAATGAAGTTGATGTAATCAGTCCACCAACCTTGGAGAAATAATATTTAACGTGGTCAGTCCCTCAGTCTGGTGAAGAGTTCAGCTCCATGGTCTGGAACAAGGTAGTCAGTCCCTCAGCCTGGTGAAGAGCTCAGTTCCATGGTCTGGAACAAGGTAGTCAGTCCCTCAGCCTGGTGAAGAGCTCAGTTTCATGGTCTGGAACAAGGTAGTCAGTCCCTCAGCCTGGTGAAGAGCTCATTTTGATGGTCTGGAACAAGGTAGTCAGTCCCTCAGCCTGGTGAAGAGCTCAGTTCCATGGTCTGGAACAAGGTGGTCAGTCCCCCAGCCTGGTGAAGAGTTCGGTTCCATGGTCTGGAACAAGGTAGTTAATCCCTCAGCCTGGTGAAGAGTTCAGTTCCATGGTCTGGAACAAGGTAGTCAGTCCCTCAGCCTGGTGAAGAGTTCAGTTCCATGGTCTGGAACAAGGTAGTGAGTCCCTCAGCCTGGTGAAGAGCTCAGTTCCATGGTCTGGAACAAGGTAGTCAGTCCCTCAGCCTGGTGAAGAGCTCAGTTCTATGGTCTGGAACAAGGTGGTCAGTCCCTCAGCCTGGTGAAGAGTTCAGCCCCATGGTCTGGAACGATTCTATACCACATGTGCATCATCCATACTGTCAGAGTGTGGCTTACTTAAGTGGAGCGACTGGTGACCCAGTCAAATATAACTGGCTCATGTATCGTTGTTTAAAATCAGATAATTATTAGAGGACATACTGACATTGAAAATTTTAATATTAAGTTGAAAATCGTATCCCCACATCACATCTCTCGATTTTAATATTTCTGATTGACCGAGAACTTCTTGCCAAACAATACTCATAATATTTGTATTACAACGCTTGTTTTCCAGGTAATATTCATTCCACCCCAAAATATCTTAGCTCCACTCCCAAACATAAACAACATATTTTCCTCTCAAATTAAAAAAAAAAACATCATTCATCTACCACCTTACGTCATACTTCTCGTCTTATAGCAAGTCGATTTCTCTCAGTACAGTCGACCTGAAAATGTAATGATGAAACAACCTTCTGCTTAAAAAACATTCTTTAATTAAAACTTAAGAATATACAATCATAATGTGAAAGTTAAAATAAAGGTCACGTTTTCTTAATAAGATCTTATCTAATTTACCATTGACACTTAAATGTTTGTGCCACACTCTTTTCCCTCCTCCCTCACTGTCATTGTTCCTGCTGCGCTCAGCGTCTGGAATGTGCACGTGTCACTGAAAACACAAGAGCAGAATCCGAGTAACTACAGAGGCGAGCAGAAAGGATCTGGTTCCACAACACCTGTGGATTTAGCAGCCAGAGATGTCGAAACTTACTTTTGAGTGAGCAGAATGGGATCAGCATGAAAGACCGCATTTCAGAGCTTTCACCCTTGGATTTCATTATTCCCATTCACTGTGCCAACGGCTTATGCAGGCAATTACACCAGGGCCTGTTAGTTGCATTTTGGCACTATGTAGACCTCACAATTCATCCTGTATTTCTGTGCTGCTCAGAGACTTGAATCAGGGCCATAATGAACGTCGGTAGAGTGATCCCTCTGGTCTGGTCCTCTCTTCAACTCAGCATTCACTACATACATCCTACGGATCATTAATAGCGGCAGTAAATGGGCAGAGAGTATTAAGTTGAACTTCATAGAGACATTGACTTAGTGGAATGTAAGACCTCCCTGTGGGACTAGCGTGCAGTAACTTCATTATCCACAATTACTTGGCTTCCATAAAAGTCCTTCCACTGTACAAACACAATTTAATTACCATTTTCACATAAAAATAAAATTGCATTTCTACTAACTCTTTCCATAATCAGGGATTTCCATGGAAAATCATTCCAAGATGGAATCCTCTGGGTCTCGTCGACTATATGGAAATATCAATGATTCTTCAGGCAAGAAAAGATTTCTTTATACGAAAACAACTCTACATAGCATAAGAGCTTGCGCAGAAACCTATTTTTTCCTCCACACTCATCTGTCCTCTGACAATGACCTCTGACTGACCTCGACGCAACAACTCAGTAACTTGCATCATAATCAGCTCGTGTCCACGTATGTGCCTCCTTACTTCGCTCTTCCTTCCTTCCTTCACTTTAGCGGCCAGACAACAACATCAACCTGAATACTAAACATTTCTTGGACCAGATTCTGAGTGACGTTGATGAGTCAGACAAACCATCATTCTTAGTGTTCATCTCCTTTCACTAACCCATAATGACTCCTTTTGCGACTCTCACTGTGTGACTCTCACTGTGTGACTCTCACTGTGTGACTCACTCTGTGACTCTCACTTTGTGACTCTCCTTGTGCGATTCTCCTTGTGTGACTCTGCTTGTACTCACCTAGTTGTACTCACCTAGTTGTGGTTACAGGGGTCGATTCATAGCTCCTGGCCCCGCCTCTTCACTGGTCGCTACTGGGTCACTCACCCTGAACCGTGAGCTTTATCATACCTCTGCTTAAAGCTATGTATGGATCCTGCCTCCACCACATCGCTTCCCAGACTATTCCACTTCCAGACTACTCTGTGACTGAAGAAATACTTCCTAACATCTCTGTGATTCATCTGTGTCTTCAACTTCCTACTGTGTCCCCTTGTTGCTGTGTCCCATCTCTGGAACATCATATCTTTGTCTACCTTGCCAATTCCTCTCAGTATTTTATATGTCGTTATCATGTTTCCCCTATCTCTCCTGTCCTGCAGTGTCATCAGATCGATTTCCCTTAACCTCTCCTCGTAGGACATACCCCTTAGCACTGGGACTAGTCTTGTTGCAAACCTTTGCGCTTTCTCTAGTTTCTTTACGTGCTTGGCTAGGTGTGGGTTCCAAACTGGTGCCGCATACTCCAATATGGGCCTAACGTACAGGGTCCTGAACGATTCCATATTAAGATATCGGGATGCTGTTCTCAGGTTTGCCAGGCGCCCATATGCTGCAGCAGTTATTTGGTTGATGCACACCTCAGGAGATGTGCCTGGTGTTATACTCACCCCAAGATCTTTTCCTTGAGTGAAGTTTGTAGTCTCTGGTACCCTAGACTGTACTCCGTCTACGGTCTTCTTTGCCCTTCCCCAATCTTCATGACTTTGCACTTGGTGGGGTTGAACTCCAGGAGCCAATTGCTGGACCAGGTCTGCAGTCTTTCCAGATCCCTTTGTAGTTCTGCCTGGACACTTCGGAGTCTACTTCTGTCATGTCGTTCACAAATATCAGAAACAGCACTGGTCCTAGGACTGACCCCTTTGGGACCCCACTCGTCACAGTTACCCACTCTGACACCTCGCTACATACCATGACTCGCTGCTGTCTTCATGACAAGTATTCCCTGATCCATTATAGTGCCGTCCCTGTTATCCCTGCCTGGTCCTTAAGGTTTTGCACTAATCTCTTGTGTGGAACTGTGTCAAACGCCTTCTTACAGTCCAAGAAAATGCAATCTACCCACCTCTCTCTCTCTCTCTCTCTCTCTCTCTCTCTCTCTCTCTCTCTCTCTCTCTCTCTCCTCTCTCTCCTCTCTCTCCTCTCTCTCCCCTCTCTCTCTCTCTCTCTCTCTCTCTCTCTCTCTCTTTCTTGTCTTACTGCTGTCACCCTGTCATAGAACTCAAGTAGGTCCCTGAAACCATGTTGGCTGCTGTTGATGAGATCATTCCTTTCTAGATGTTCCACCACTCTTCTCCTGATAATCTTCTTCGTGACTTTGCATACTATACATGTCAGTGACACTGGTCTGTAGTTTAGTGATTCATGTCTGTCTCATTTTTTTTTTAAAAATTGGGACTACATTTACTGTCTTCCATACCTCAGGTAATCTCCCTGTTTCGATAGATGTGTTGAATATTGTTGTTAGGGGTACACATAACGCCTCTGCTCCCTCTCTCAGGACACATAAGATAAGATAAGATAAGATAAGATTTTGTTCGGATTTTTAACCCCGGAGGGTTAGCCACCCAGGATAACCCAAGAAAGTCAGGGCGTCATCGAGGACTGTCTAACTTATTTCCATTGGGGTCCTTAATCTTGTCCCCCAGGATGCGACCCACACCAGTCGACTAACACCCAGGTACCTATTTGCTGCTAGGTGAACAGGACAATAGGTGTAAGGAAACGTGTCGGAATTTCCACCCGCCGGGAATCGAACCCGGGCCCTCCGTGTGTGAAGCGGGAGCTTTAGCCACCAGACCACCGGGTCGTGTATTAGTTGCAGATGTTATCTGGCCCCATTGCCTTTGAGGTATCTAGCTCACTCAGAAGCCTCTTCACGTCTTCCTCGGTTGTGTGTACTGTGTCCAGCACTTGGTGGTGTGCCCCACCTCTCCGTCTTTCTGGAGCCCCTTCTGTCTCCTCTGTGAACACTTCTTTGAACCTCATGTTGACTACCTCATATACTTCGCGGTCGTTTCTTGTTGTGTGACTCTCCTTATGTGACTCTCCTTGTGTGACTCTCCATGTGTCTCTTCTTGTGTGACTCCTTGTTTGACTCTCCTTGTGTGACTTTCCTTATGTGACTCTCCTTGTGTGTGTCTCCATATGTGACATTCTTATGTGATTCTTTCCTTCTTTGATTCTCCTTGTGTGACTCTCCTTGTTTGACTCTCCTTGTGTGACTTATTCCTTGTTTGACTATCTTTGTGTGGCTCTCCTTGTATGACTCTCCTTGTATGACTCTCCTTGTATGACTCTCCTTGTATGACTCTCCTTGTATGACTCTCCTTGCATGACTCTCCTTGTCTGACTCTCCTTGTATGACTCTCCTTGTATGACTCTCCTTGTATGACTCTCCTTGTATGACTCTCCTTGTATGAATCTCCTTGTATGACTCTCCTTGTATGACTCTCCTTGTATGACTCTCCTTGTATGACTCTCCTTGTATGACTCTCCTTGTATGACTCTCCTTGTCTGACTCTCCTTGTATGACTCTCCTTGTCTGACTCTCCTTGTATGACTCTCCTTGTATGAATCTCCTTGTATGACTCTCCTTGTATGACTCTCCTTGTATGACTCTCCTTGCATGACTCTCCTTGTCTGACTCTCCTTGTATGACTCTCCTTGTATGACTCTCCTTGTATGACTCTCCTTGTATGACTCTTCTTGTATGACTCTCCTTGTATGACTCTCCTTGTCTGACTCTCCTTGTATGACTCTCCTTGTATGACTCTCCTTGTATGACTCTCCTTGTCTGACTCTCCTTGTATGACTCTCCTTGTATGACTCTCCTTGTATGACTCTCCTTGTATGACTCTCCTTGTATGACTCTCCTTGTCTGACTCTCCTTGTATGACTCTCCTTGTATGACTCTCCTTGTATGACTCTCCTTGTCTGACTCTCCTTGTATGACTCTCCTTGTATGACTCTCCTCGTGTGAGTCTCTTCAACAGAGTGCACCACAGTCTCCTCGCTCATTCCTCCCTCACAGTTCTTAACTCCTTCATTATTACTCATCATTCCCCCACACTTCCCGAATTCCTCATTATTAGTCACAAATCATCATTATCTCACTATTACCCAACATTCCCTCGCACTTCTTAATCTCCTCATTTTATTCTCAGAGTTCCTTCATACTTATTTCAATATTCTTCATGTTACAGCAGTTACATGTTACAGCAGTTACATGTTACAGCAGTTACATGTTACAGCAGTTACATGTTACAGCAGTTACATGTTACAGCAGTTACATGTTACAGCAGTTACATGTTACAGCAGTTACATGTTACAGCAGTTACAAGTTACAGCAGTTACATGTTACAAAGCAGTTACATGTTACAGCAGTTACATGTTACAGCAGTTACATGTTACAAAGCAGTTACATGTTACAGCAGTTACATGTTACAGCAGTTACATGTTACAGCAGTTACAAGTTACAGCAGTTACATGTTACAAAGCAGTTTTCATGTTTTCAGCAGTTACATGTTATAAAGCAGTTACATGTTACAGCAGTTACATGTTACAGCAGTTACATGTTACAGCAGTTACATGTTACAAAGCAGTTACATGTTACAGCAGTGACATGTTACAGCAGTTACATGTTACAGCAGTTACATGTTACAAAGCAGTTACATGTTACAGCAGTTACATGTTACAAAGCAGTTACATGTTACAAAGCAGTTACATGTTACAGCAGTTACATGTTACAAAGCAGTTACATGTTACAAAGCAGTTACATGTTACAGCAGTTACATGTTATAAAGCAGTTACATGTTACAGCAGTTACATGTTACAGCAGTTACATGTCACAAAGCAGTTACATGTTACAGCAGTTACATGTTACAAAGCAGTTACATGTTACAAAGCAGTTACATGTCACAAAGTAGTTACATGTTACAAAGCAGTTACATGTTACAAAGCAGTTACATGTTACAAAGTAGTTACATGTTACAAAGCAGTTACATGTTACAAAGTAGTTACATGTTACAAAGCAGTTACATGTTACAGCAGTTACATGTTACAGCAGTTACATGTTACAAAGCAGTTACATGTTACAAAGCAGTTACATGTTACAAAGTAGTTACATGTTACAAAGCAGTTACATGTTACAAAGCAGTTACATGTTACAAAGCAGTTACATGTTACAAAGCAGTTACATGTTACAAAGCAGTTACATGTTACAAAGCAGTTACATGTTACAAAGTAGTTACATGTTACAGCAGTTACATGTTACAAAGTAGTTACATGTTACAAAGTAGTTACATGTTACAGCAGTTACATGTTACAAAGTAGTTACATGTTACAGTAGTTACATGTTACAAAGTAGTTACATGTTACAAAGCAGTTACATGTTACAAAGTAGTTACATGTTACAGTAGTTACATGTTACAAAGTAGTTACATGTTACAAAGTAGTTACATGTTACAGCAGTTGCATGTTACAAAGCAGTTACATGTTACAGCAGTTACATGTTACAAAGTAGTTACATGTTACAAAGCAGTTACATGTTACAAAGCAGTTACATGTTACAAAGCAGTTACATGTTACAAAGCAGTTACATGTTACAGCAGTTACATGTTACAGCAGTTACATGTTACAAAGTAGTTATATGTTACAAAGCAGTTACATGTTACAAAGCAGTTACATGTTATAAAGCAGTTACATGTTACAAAGCAGTTACATGTTACAAAGCAGTTACATGTTATAAAGCAGTTACATGTTACAAAGCAGTTACATGTCACAAAGCAGTTACATGTTACAAAGCAGTTACATGTTACAAAGCAGTTACATGTTATAAAGCAGTTACATGTTACAAAGCAGTTACATGTCACAAAGCAGTTACATGTTACAAAGCAGTTACATGTTACAAAGCAGTTTACATGTTATAAAGCAGTTACATGTTACAAAGCAGTTACATGTCACAAAGCAGTTACATGTTACAAAGCAGTTACATGTTACAAAGCAGTTACATGTTACAGCAGTTACATGTTACAGCAGTTACATGTTACAAAGTAGTTATATGTTACAAAGCAGTTACATGTTACAAAGCAGTTACATGTTATAAAGCAGTTACATGTTACAAAGCAGTTACATGTTACAAAGCAGTTACATGTTATAAAGCAGTTACATGTTACAAAGCAGTTACATGTTGCAAAGCAGTTACATGTTACAAAGCAGTTACATGTTACAAAGCAGTTACATGTTATAAAGCAGTTACATGTTACAAAGCAGTTACATGTTACAAAGCAGTTACATGTTGCAAAGCAGTTACATGTTACAAAGCAGTTACATGTTATAAAGCAGTTACATGTTACAAAGTAGTTACATGTTACAAAGCAGTTACATGTTGCAAAGCAGTTACATGTTACAAAGCAGTTACATGTTATAAAGCAGTTACATGTTACAAAGTAGTTACATGTTATAAAGCAGTTACATGTTACAAAGTAGTTACATGTTACAAAGCAGTTACATGTTACAAAGCAGTTACATGTTATAAAGCAGTTACATGTTACAAAGTAGTTACATGTTACAAAGCAGTTACATGTTACAAAGCAGTTACATGTTATAAAGCAGTTACATGTTACAAAGTAGTTACATGTTACAAAGCAGTTACATGTTGCAAAGCAGTTACATGTTACAAAGCAGTTACATGTTACAAAGCAGTTACATGTTGCAAAGCAGTTACATGTTGCAAAGCAGTTACATGTTACAAAGCAGTTACATGTTGCAAAGCAGTTACATGTTACAAAGTAGTTACATGTTACAAAGCAGTTACATGTTACAGCAGTTACATGTTACAGCAGTTACATGTTACAGCAGTTACATGTTACAAAGCAGTTACATGTTACACCAGTTACATGTTACAGCAGTTACATGTTACAAAGTAGTTACATGTTACAAAGCAGTTACATGTTACAGCAGTTACATGTTATAAAGCAGTTACATGTTACAGCAGTTACATGTTACAGCAGATACATGTTACAGCAGTTACATGTTACAGCAGTTACATGTTACAGCAGTTACATGTTACAGCAGTTACATGTTACATCAGTTACATGTTACAGCAGTTACATGTTACAGCAGTTACATGTTATAAAGCAGTTACATGTTACAGCAGTTACATGTTACAGCAGTTACATGTTACAGCAGTTACATGTTACAGCAGTTACATGTTACAGCAGTTACATGTTACAGCAGTTACATGTTACAAAGCAGTTACATGTTACAGCAGTTACATGTTACAGCAGTTACATGTTACAGCAGTTACATGTTACATCAGTTACATGTTACAGCAGTTACATGTTACAGCAGTTACATGTTATAAAGCAGTTACATGTTACAGCAGTTACATGTTACAGTAGTTACATGTTATAAAGTAGTTACATGTTACAGCAGTTACATGTTACAAAGTAGTTACATGTTACAGTAGTTACATGTTACAGCAGTTACATGTTACAGCAGTTACATGTTACAGCAGTTACATGTTATAAAGCAGTTACATGTTACAGCAGTTACATGTTACAAAGCAGTTACATGTTACAAAGCAGTTACATGTTACAGCAGTTACATGTTACAGCAGTTACATGTTACAAAGCAGTTACATGTTACAGTAGTTACATGTTACAGCAGTTACATGTTACAAAGCAGTTACATGTTACAGTAGTTACATGTTACAGCAGTTACATGTTACAAAGTAGTTACATGTTACAGTAGTTACATGTTACAAAGAAGTTACATGTTACAGCAGTTACATGTTACAAAGTAGTTACATGTTACAGCAGTTACATGTTACAAAGTAGTTACATGTTACAGCAGTTACATGTTACAAAGTAGTTACATGTTACAGTAGTTACATGTTACAAAGAAGTTACATGTTACAGCAGTTACATGTTACAAAGTAGTTACATGTTACAGCAGTTACATGTTACAAAGTAGTTACATGTTACAGCAGTTACATGTTACAAAGCAGTTACATGTTACAAAGAAGTTACATGTTACAGCAGTTACATGTTACAAAGTAGTTACATGTTACAGCAGTTACATGTTACAAAGCAGTTACATGTTACAGCAGTTACATGTTACAAAGCAGTTACATGTTACAGTACTTACATGTTACAGCAGTTACATGTTACAGCAGTTACATGTTACAAAGCAGTTACATGTTACAGCAGTTACATGTTACAAAGCAGTTACATGTTACAGTAGTTACATGTTACAGCAGTTACATGTTACAAAGCAGTTACATGTTACAAAGTAGTTACATGTTACAGTAGTTACATGTTACAAAGTAGTTACATGTTACAGCAGTTACATGTTACAAAGCAGTTACATGTTACAGCAGTTACATGTTACAAAGCAGTTACATGTTACAGCAGTTACATGTTACAAAGCAGTTACATGTTACAGTAGTTACATGTTACAAAGCAGTTACATGTTACAGTAGTTACATGTTACAGTAGTTACATGTTACAGCAGTTACATGTTACAAAGCAGTTACATGTTACAGTAGTTACATGTTGAGAGTAAGACACATGTGCAACATCTGGGTATCTTTATTGTAGACGTTTCGCCATCCAGTGGCTTTATCAATACAAATTCAGGACATAACTTGAAGACAGTAGAACTATGTACAGAAGATGAGGTAATCAGTCCCTCAACCTAGGAGTAGGTGCGAACAGCACCATAGTCGTGGAGATTCTGAAGCAGAAGAAAGAATCCTGGCGCTTATATAGTAACGTCAGGTGAAGCAGACGAGGGCAAATTCACTGGTGGGCGGATTCCCCAGTGGAAGTAGGTCCTTCCCAAAGAGATGGGTTAGTTGTAGTAGTAGTTGTCGTAGTTGTGAAGGTTATGTACATGTCCTCAGAATTAAGATTAAATGATGTTGGGAAGGACCTACTTCCACTGGGGAATCCCGCCCACCAGTGAATTTGCCCTCGTCTGCTTCACCTGACGTTACTATATAAGCGCCAGGATTCTTTCTTCTGCTTCAGAATCTCCACGACTATGGTGCTGTTCGCACCTACTCCTAGGTTGAGGGACTGATTACCTCATCTTCTGTACATAGTTCTACTGTCTTCAAGTTATGTCCTGAATTTGTATTGATAAAGCCACTGGATGGCGAAACGTCTACAATAAAGATACCCAGATGTTGCACATGTGTCTTACTCTCAACTTGTCGGTATTATATACCATTCGTACACAACAGTAGTTACATGTTACAAAGTAGTTACATGTTACAGTAGTTACATGTTACAGCAGTTACATGTTACAAAGCAGTTACATGTTACAAAGTAGTTACATGTTACAGTAGTTACATGTTACAGTAGTTACATGTTACAAAGAAGTTACATGTTACAGCAGTTACATGTTACAGCAGTTACATGTTACAGCAGTTACATGTTACAGTAGTTACATGTTACAAAGAAGTTACATGTTACAGCAGTTACATGTTACAGCAGTTACATGTTACAGTAGTTACATGTTACAAAGAAGTTACATGTTACAGCAGTTACATGTCACAAAGCAGTTACATGTTACAGCAGTTACATGTTACAAAGCAGTTACATGTTACAAAGCAGTTACATGTTACAAAGCAGTTACATGTTACAAAGCCGTTACATGTTACAAAGCAGTTACATGTTACAAAGCAGTTACATGTTACAGCAGTTTCATGTTACAAAGCAGTTACATGTTACAAAGCAGTTACATGTTACAGCAGTTACATGTTACAAAGCAGTTACATGTTACAGCAGTTACATGTTACAGCAGTTACATGTTACAAAGTTGTTACATGTTACAGCAGTTACATGTTACAAAGTAGTTACATGTTACAAAGCAGTTACATGTTACAGCAGTTACATGTTACAAAGTAGTTACATGTTACAAAGCAGTTACATGTTACATCAGTTACATGTTACAAAGTAGTTACATGTTACAAAGCAATAACATGTTACAAAGTAGTTACATGTCACAAAGCAGTTACATGTTACAGCAGTTTTTTTTATTATCACACTGGCCGATTGCACCAAGGCAGGGTGGCCCGAAAAAGAAAAACTTTCACCATCATTCACTCCATCACTGTCTTGCCAGAAGGGTGCTTTACACTACAGTTTTTAAACTACAACATTAACACCCCTCCTTCAGAGTGCAGGTACTGTACTTCCCATCTCCAGGACTCAAGTCCGGCCTGCCGGTTTCCCTGAACCCCTTCATAAATGTTACTTTGCTCACACTCCAACAGCACGTCAAGTATTAAAAACCATTTGTCTCCATTCACTCCTATCAAGCACGCTGACGCATACCTGCTGGAAGTCCAAGCCCCTTGCACACAAAACCTCCTTACACCCCTCCCTCCAACCTTTCCTAGGCGACCCTACCCCGCCTTCCTTCCACTACAGACTGTTACACTCTTGAAGTCATTCTGTTTCGCTCCATTCTCTCTACATGTCCGAACCACCTCAACAACCCTTCCTCAGCCCTCTGGACAACAGTTTTGGTAATCCCGCACCTCCTCCTAACTTCCAAACTACGAATTCTCTGCATTATATTCACACCACACATTGCCCTCAGACATGACGTCTCCACTGCCTCCAGCCTTCTCCTCGCTGCAACATTCATCACCCATGCTTCACACCCGTATAAGAGCGTTGGTAAAACTATACTCTCATACATTCCCCTCTGTTATAGTACATAAATTGCCTGAAATTAACGATATGTGTGTTAGATACATATTGTCTGTCTCAAGGAGGGGCATCACACAGCCACGGACACCATCTGTCCAGCGGAACATCCAAGTTGCAGACACTTTGCAGCTCGCTATTCCTGGCTACCCTCGCAGGTCTGGTCACTTAACACCGACATTACCTACCATATGGTTATCCAAGGTGTCGAAGTGTGTCTGCGCTGTCGTTTACACTCTCCCAAACGCTATATCCCGTGTGTCTTCTTAGCCTATGAGAAGTCGTATTGACTCATTCTGCCAACCAACCTGGAACAACGGGTTCAAATAACTTTTTTGAAAGCTCAGAGGACTGTAAAAGGAAAGATTAACATTCTAAAATTTGAAATTAGGATAAAAATAGCAGCCCACATTATCATAAGTAAACATCTGACCCTTTGCTACTGTTTCCAAGTCTGAAAGTGATTGTGTTAGTGCAACACTTATTATGTAAGACTTATGCAACACTTATCATGCAACACTTATCATGCAACACTTATCATGCAACACTTATCATGCAACACTTATCATGCAACACTCATCATGCAACACTCATCATGCAACACTTGTCATGCAACACTTATCATGCAACACTCATCATGCAACACTTGTCATGCAACACTTATCATGCAACACTCATCATGCAACACTTATCATGCAACACTTATCATGCAACACTCATCATGCAACACTTGTCATGCAACACTTATCATGCAACACTCATCATGCAACACTCATCATGCAACACTCATCATGCAAAACTCATGCAACACTCATCATGCAACATCTATCATGCAACACTCATCATGCAACATCTATCATGCAACACTCATCATGCAACATTTATCATGCAACACTCATCATGCAACATCTATCATGCAACACTCATCATGCAACATTTATCATGCAACACTGATGCAACACTCATCATGCAACACTCATGCAACACTCATCATGCAACAGTTATCATGCAACGCTCATCATGCAACAGTTATCATGCAACACTCATCATGCAACACTCATGCAACACTCATCATGCAATACTCATCATGCAACACCCATCATGCAACATTTATCATGCAACGCTCATGCAACACTCATCATGCATCATGCATCATGCAATACTCATCATGCAACACTCATCATGCAACACTCATCATGCAACGCTCATCATGCAACTAGCATCATGCAACAAGCATCATGCATCAAGCATCATGCATCAAGCAACATGCAACACGCATCATGCAACACGCAACATGCAACATGCATCATGCATCAAGCAACATGCAACACTCGTCATGCAACACTCATCATGCAACTAGCATCATACAACAAGGATCATGCATCAAGCAACATGCAACACGCGACATGCAACACGCGACATGCAACACTCATCATGCAACACACATCATGCAACACGCGACATGCAACACGCATCATGCAACACACATCATGCTAGGAAGCACAAAATCATTAATACTAAAATATATTTGAATCGCGGTTTGGAAATTTTTGTATGTAAATGTTACTAAATATTTTATGTTCATGATAGAGTTACAGGAAAGTGCACACAACACACACACACACACACACACACACACACACACACACACACACACACACACACACACACACACACACACAACACACACACACACACACACACACACACACACAGCACACACACACACACACCACACACACACACACACACACACACATACACAACACACACAACACACACACACACACACACACACACACACACACACACACACACACACACACACACCAACACATACACACACACACACACACACACACACACACACACACACACACACACACACACACACACACACACACACATACAC
Organism: Cherax quadricarinatus; assembly: GCF_026875155.1. NCBI lineage: Eukaryota > Metazoa > Arthropoda > Malacostraca > Decapoda > Parastacidae > Cherax > Cherax quadricarinatus. The sequence continues at coordinate 103,251,941 of NC_069399.1, forward strand.
ACACACACACACACACACACACACACACACACACACATACACACACACACACACACACACACACACACACACACACACACACACACACACACACACACACACACACACACACACATACACACACACACACATACACACACACACACACACACACACACACACACACACACACACACACACACACACGCACACACACACACACACCACACACACAACACACACAGAATGCAGAAGGTGGAAGAACAGGCCACAGCAGCAGAAATCAAGATAGAGAGATTAGAAGAGGAGCTGAGACATCTGAAAAAAGCACAGAGACAAAGATATTACAGAAGTAGCATCGGCAATGGCTTACATCGAACACGGGACAACAGGCCCGAAGGAAGCAGGGAAACTAAACTGTATGCAGGGGTCCTGTCAAACCCACAGGGGGCCAAAACAAAGACAGGGAGCACTCTAGGACAAAAAGAGAGGTTGGAAGACATTGATGGAACTAGGACATGTGCAAGGACCTTCCCAGATACCTGTGGGGGCCAGGAGCAGGTTGAGCAGGAAGGAAAAACCCAAAGAAGCATAGGGGCCATAACGGAGGGAAGGGATGAAGGAAGGAACACTCCACGGGAAGGAACTAAAACACATCGGGAGGATGCAATGGGAGTCACAGTGGGAGGTGGAAGGGAGAGATCCGTTTTTGTCTATGGGCTAGACGAAGCTAAAGGGGAAACTTATGATGAAAGAAAGCAGGAGGAGAAAAAAAGCAAATTGAAGACATCTTTGAAGGTGATAGGCGAGGGGGACATGCCCCAGGTGGCAATTTTCGGAGAAATTGGGTGGTTCACAAAGAAAAGGAATCGCCCTCTCAAAGTAATTTTCAAGGCAGAATCAACCCGAACCATGATCCTGCGGGGAGAAGCACGGCTGAGAGGAAAGCAGGATTTCCCGGAGTTTTGTACCTCGACCGAGACAGAACACAGGACGAAAGGAAGACAATGAAAGAGGGAGTTCAAAAACGAAAGGAGAAATGGGGGGAAATGAAAAAGGAGGCAGAATAACCCAGGATCAAATGGAAGGACAAGCGCACCCCCAGAAACACCTGCAGAAGGACTCCAGGCCACGACCCCCCCAAGGAAAACTGAACTTTCCCAAACCCAAACCATCACACACCGACCCCTCTGTTTCCACCCCCGCACCACAGTTACAGTATTTGAACAGAAGTTGAAGGTTTGGTACACAAATGCAGATGGATTAACGAACAAACATGAGGAATGGCAAGAAAGAATCAATGAGAAGTCCCCAGACATCATAGCAGTTACAGAAACAAAAACTCATGGAGCCCAATAACAGATGCAATCTTCCACCAGGTACCAGTTTCATGAGGGAAAGATAGAAGGGGTAGGGGGGGAGGGTGGGGTTGCTCTGCTCGTAAAAACAGATGGAAATTCGAGAAAAGGGGAAGGAATGGGATGAGACAGGAGAAAGGACTACATAGCAGGTACACTTCAGTCTGGGGAACCCCAAAAGGGGTTCATTGCAGTGATGTATAATCCCCCACAGAACTGCAGGAGGCCAAGAGAGGAATATGAAGAGAGCAACAGAGCAATGGTGGACACACTTGCTGAGGTGGCAAGAAGAGCTCACCCCAAAGCAGAGAAAGTTGTGGTTATGGGGATTAAAACCACAGGGAGATTGATGGGAAAACCTGGGCCAATTGGGGGCCCCGAAACATGGAGAGCCAGGATGTTGGACGTGGTGCTGGAAAACCCTCATGCCCAACATGTAAGGACACTACCAGAGTGAGAGGGGAGGATGAACCAGCAAGATTGGACCTTGTGTTCACCCTGGGCAGCTCAGACATTGAGGACATCAAGTATGAGAGTCCCCCAGGAGCTAGCGACCACGTGGTTCTGTGCTTTGAATACATAGTAGAGCTGCAAGTGGAGAGAATAACAGGAGTAGAATGGGAAAAGCCTGACTATAAAAGAGGGGACTACATAGGGTTGAAGAACTTCCTGCGGGAGGTCCAGTGGGACAGAGAAAATGGCAGGAAGCCAGGTAAATGAAATGATGGAAAATGTAGCAACAAAATGCAAGGAGGCAGTGGAAAGGTTCATTCCAATGGCAACAGTAACAACGGGAAGACCAGAACAAGCCCTGGTTTACCGAAAGGTGTAAGGAGGCAAAAACAAAGTGCAATAGAGAATGGAAAAAAATACAGAAGGCAGAGAACACACGAAAATAGGGAGGGTAAGTCGCAGAGCAGGAACGAGTACGCACAGGTAAGGAGGGGGGCCCAGCGACAGTATGAAAATGACATAGCATCGAGAATCAAGGGCTGACCCCAAAAATGTTGTATAGCCAAAATCAGGAGGAAGACAACAGTCAAAGACCAGGTGATCAGATTAAGGACAGAAGGTGGAGAAATCACAAGAATGATCAGGAGGTATGTGAGGAGCTGAACAGGAGAAATTTTAAGGAAGTTTTTACAGTAGAGGGCAGGAAGGGCTGTGGGAAGACAGCACAGAAAGGGAAAATCAAAAGGGGAATATACCAACAAGTGTTGGATGACATACGAACAACTGAGGAGGAGGTGAAGAAACTCTTAAGTGACCCTTGACACCTCAAGGCGATGGGACCGGACAACATCTCCCATGGGTCCTTAGAGAAGGAGCAGAGATGCTGTGTGTTTCCCCTAACCAATCTTCAACACATCCTTGAAACTGGGCAACTACCTGAGAAAAGGAAGACAGCTAATGTAGTCCCCATATTTAAGAAAGGAAACAGAAACGAGGCACTAAAACTACAGACCTGTGTCACTGACCCTGTATTGTGTGCCCAAAATCATGGAGAAGATTATCAGGAGGGAGAGTGGTCGAACACTTGGAAAGGAACAAGTTTATAAATGAAAAACCCGCATGGGTTCATGGAAGGCAAATTTGTATCACAAACCTCCCGGAGTTTTATGACAAGGTAACAGAAGTAAGACACGAGAGAGAGGGTTGGGTAGATTGCGTTTTCCTAGACTGCAGGAAGGCCTTTGAACAGTTCCCCCCAAGAGATTAGTGCAGAAGCTGGAGGATCAGGCACACGTAAAAGGAAGGGCACTGCAATGGATAAGGGAATACCTGACAGGGGGCAGGGAACGAGTCATGGTACGTGAGAGGTATCACAGTGGGCGCCTGTTACGAGCGGGGTCCCACAGGGGTCAGTTCTAGGACAGTGCTATTTTTGATATATGTGAACGACATGATGGAAGGAATAGACTCTGAAGTGTCCCCGTTCGCAGATGACGTGAAGTGATGAGAAGAATTAAATCGGACGAGGATGGGCAGGACTGCAAAGAGACCCGGAGAGGCTGGACATGTGGTCCCGTAACTGGCTCCCCGAATTCAATCCCGCCAATGCAAAGTCATGAAGATTGGGGAGGGCAAAAGAGACCGCAGACAGATATGGGTAGGGGGACAAAGACTACAGACCCCATTCAGGGAGAAAAACCTTGGGGGTGACCCCTAAAAACCCGGGCCCCTCACCGGAGGCCACATAACCCAAAAAACCCCTGCAGATACGGGGCGCCCCGGCAAACCCGAGAATAGCGTTCCCATACCTTAAAAAGGAATCGTTCAAGACCTGCATGTGTATGTAAGACCATACTGGAGTATGCAGCACCAGTCTGGGAACCCACCGGTCAAGCACGTAAGAAGTTAGAGAAAGTACAAAAGGTTTGCAACAGGCTAGTCCAGAGCTAAGGGAATGGAGAGGGGAAAGGGTTAAGGGAAATCGGACTGAGACCTGGAGGATAGAAAGGGGGAGGGGGGACATGTAACGACATCAAGATACTGCGGGGAATGCAAGGGGGACAGAGTAGGATGTTCCAGGAGGGGACACAGGGACAAGGGGGTCACAACTGGAAATGAAGTCAGACGGTCACAGGGACGTTAGGGAAATATTTCTTCAGTCTAGAGTTGTCGCAAGTGGAAAGCCTAGAAGTGAAGTAGTGGAGGCAGGAACCTTACATAGTTTTAAAAAGAGGTATGCAAAATCAGGAAGCAGAGGAGAGAGGATCCAGTAGCGATCAGTGAAGGGCGGGGCAGGGTGGTTGGGGCCCCTGAACCACAATTAGGGGAGTTTCAATTTGGGGGTTCCACAACACACACAACACAACACACACACACCACACACCAAAAACCCCCACACACAAACACACACACACACACACACAAACACACACCCACCACACACACACACACACCACACAACACACACACACAAACACACACAACACAACAACACACACACACACACACACACACACACCACCATACACACACACACACACACACACACACACACCACCACCAACCACACACACACCACACACACACACACACACACACACACCACACACACACACACACACACAAAACACACCACACACATACCCCCAAAACAAACACACACAACACAAAACCCCCAAACACAAAACCCACACACACCACCACCACACAACACACAAAACACACCACACAACACACCCCCCACACACCCCCACACACACACACCCACACACACACACCACACACCACCAAACACACAACACACCCACAACACCCACACCACACACAACAAAAACACCACACAACAAAAACCAACACACACACACACCACACACACACACACCACACACACCCCCACCCCCACCCACCCACACACACACACCCCCCACAACACACACACACAACCCCCACACAAACACAAAACACCCACACACACACACACAACACAAAACCACACACACAACACACACACACACCCCCAAAACCCAAAACACACAACAACCAACACTCCACCCCACAAACACACACACACAAACACACAAAACACACACAAACACACACACAAACACACACTCCCCACAACCACACAACCCCACACACAATACACACAACCACACACACACAACACACAACACACACACACACCACACACACACACACACTCACACACCCCACCACACACACACTAACACACACACACCCACACACCACACACAACAACAACACACACCACACATACACACACACAACCACACACACAAAACACACACACACACACAACAACACACAAAACACACCACACCCCACCACAACACCAACACACCCCACCAAAAACACACACAAAACCCCACACACACCCCCACACACACCACACACACAACCACAAACACACACACACACCACACACACACACAACACAAAAACACACCCCACAACACACACACACACACACACAACCAACCACAAACACCACACCACACACACACACACACACACACACACACACACACACACACACACAACAACACACACACAAACACACATACACACACACACAACACACCACACACACACACACCCACACACACACACACACACAACACACACACACCACTACACACACACACACACACACCACACACACACACACCAACCACACCACACACAAACACAAACACACACACATTGAAAAGATTGGGCTCATACATGACAGTCAGCATGGCTTCAGAGATGGGAAATCCTGTGTCACAAATTTACTTGAGTTCTACAATACGGTAACAGAAGTAAGACAGGAGAGAGAGGGATGGGTAGATTGCATCTTTTTAGATTGCAAGAAGGCTTTTGACACAGTACCACACAAGAGACTGATGCAAAAATTAGAGGAGCAAGCAGGAATAACGGGGAAAGTACTGCAATGGATCAGAGAATACTTGACAGGAAGGAAACAACGTGTGTTGGTACGTGCTGAAGTGTCGGAGTGGGCGAATGTGTCGAGTGGGGTTCCACAAGGTTCAGTCCTAGGCCCGGTGCTGTTTCTTTTATACTTGAATGACATAGTGGAAGGAGTAGATTCAGAGGTGTCACTGTTCGCTGATGATGTGAAACTGATAAGGAGAATACAAGTGGGAGAGGATCAGTTAAGATTACAAGGGGTTCTGGACAAACTACAAGTATGGTCCGACAAATGGCTCCTGGAGTTTAACCCCAGTAAGTGCAAGGTCATGAAGATTGGGGAAGGACACAGAAGACCGCAGACGGAGTACAGGTTAGAAAATCAACAGCTGCAAACGTCAATTAAAGAAAAGGATCTTGGCGTAAGCATTATAACGAACATGTCCCCTGAAGCACACATCAATCAAATAACTGCTGCAGCATATGGGAGATTGGCAAACCTGAGATTGGCGTTTAGACATCTGAGTAAGGAGTCATTCACGACATTGTACACAGTGTACGTCAGGCCTATACTGGAATATGCAGCGCCAATATGGAACCCTCACCTAAAACACGTCACGAAATTGGAGAAAGTGAAAAAATTTGCAAGACGATTAGTCCCGGAACTGAGGGGTATGTCTTATGAGGAGAGGTTAAGGGAACTCAACCTGATGACACTCGAGCAGTGGTTCCCAACCTTTTCTTAATCCCGCACCGCTATAAAATTTTTGCTCTAACCTCGCACCCCCTACAATTTAAACTTTGTTCAAGGATAAAGGATGTGGAGTCATACTAAATTTTATCAAAAGAAGATATTTATTTCACTTTCTAATATAACATGTGAACAAAAATCAGACTTACAGAAAAGAAACATCACAGAATGATATTTGAATACACCTTACAAAAATAATAACTCTTACTTGAAATATATACAAACCTTTAGAAAGGAATTTAATTTTTTTAATATGTAAAAAATCAAATATATGGACAAGAAAGGATGTCTCCGATTAACATTTGAATATACCATACAAAAAATAGTTACTTTCTTTATATATGTACAAGATAATAAAATCAAAAGTCTAACTTTCAAAAAGTTTGCGAATCCATTTTAATTCAATGACTCTTTTGTTCCTATTTCTTGCTTGAGAGTTTTTCAAAAACGGGGAACTGTTGGTGATAGCAACACGCATGTCTGCCTGTGCATTCAAACGATTTCTAGATTTTGTCTTAATTGACAAAAGATTACTAAATCCTGATTCACATAAGTAAGTTATCACAAATGGACCGAGCACATGATGAAGGTTATGATAATAATCTGAAATAAAGAGATTAAAATAAAGATAATGGTAATTTTACTATTATTATTGAATATTAATAAGTAATAAATGAATCAATTTCCTGTTATTAAGACGGACGCTTCTCGCATCCCCTGGAATGATGTCTCGCACCCCCTGGAATGATGTCTCGCACCCCCTGGAATGATGTCTCGCACCCCCTGGAATGATGTCTCGCACCCCTGGATGGTCTCGCACCCCCTGGAATGATGTCTCGCACCCCTGGAATGATGTCTCGCACCCCCTGGAATGATGTCTCGCACCCCCTGGAATGATGTCTCGCACCCCCTGGAATGATGTCTCGCACCCCCTGGAATCATGTCTCGCACCCCCTGGAATGATGTCTCGCACCCCCTGGAATGATGTCTCGCACCCCCTGGAATGATGTCTCGCACCCCTGGAATGATGTCTCGCACCCCTGGAATGATGTCTCGCACCCCCTGGAATCATGTCTCGCCCCCCCCTGGAATGATGTCTCGCACCCCCTGGAATGATGTCTCGCACCCCTGGAATGATGTCTCGCACCCCCTTTAATCATGTCTCGCACCCCTGGAATGATGTCTCGCACCCCTGGAATCATGTCCCGCACCCCCTGGAATCATGTCTCGCACCCCTGGAATCATGTCTCGCACCCCCTGGAATCATGTCTCGCACCCCTGGAATCATGTCTCGCACCCCTGGAATGATGTCTCGCACCCCCTGGAATGATGTCTCGCACACCCCTGGAATGATGTCTCGCCCCCCTGGAATGATGTCTCGCACCCCCTGGAATGATGTCTCGCACCCCCTGGAATGATGTCTCGCACCCCCTGGAATGATGTCTCGCACCCCCTGGAATGATGTCTCGCACCCCCTGGAATGATGTCTCGCACCCCCTGGAATGATGTCTCGCACCCCCAGGGGGTGCGAGCACCCCTGGTTGGGAACCCCTGCACTAGAGGATAGGAAGGATAGGGGGGGACATGATAACAACGTATAAAATACTGAGAGGAATTGACAAGGTGGACAGGGCGTGAATGTTTCAGAGATGTAATACAATAACAAGGGGACACAATTGGAAGCTGAGAGCCCAGATGAGTCATAGAGATGTTATGAAGTATTTCTTTAGCCTTAGAGTTGTCAGGAAGTGGAATAATCTGGAGAGCGAAGTAGTGGAAGCAAGTTCCATACACAGCTTTAAGAAGATGTATGATAAAGCTAATGGAGCAGGGAGAGAGTGAATTAGTATCGACCAGTGAAGAGGTCGGGCCAGGAACTATGACTCGACCCCTGCAACCACATATAGGTGAGTACATATAGGTAAGTACACACACACACACACACACAAACACACACCTCCCACTACCTTCCCAGATCCCCCCCCTCTCTCTCTCACCTTCCTTCTTCTCCCCCTCCTCTCCCTCTTTCCCCCTCTCGTTCTCCCATTCTCTCTCCCCTTTGCTTCTCCCTCCTCTGGGCCAGGAGCTATGAATCGACCCCTGCAACCACAAATAGGCGACTACACACACACACACACACACACACACACACACACGGAAAGACGGCAGGCAGAAAGAAAGGAGATTGAGAACATCATCACAGAAATAGGTGAAGAGGACATGGACGAGATTGTAAATTTTCAGAGAATAGGGGGGTACTTGAAGGGGAGAAAAAAACCAATCAAGCTGATTCTCAGGACAGAAACAGTGCAGAACAGAATCCTCCAAGAGAAACCACAGTTGAATTACTCAGCAGTGTACAAGAGGGTGTTCCTAGACAGAGACAGAACACAAACAGAACGACAGCAGCTGATGAAGAGGACAAAAAAGCGAAAGGAGCTAGGAAGGGAGACAAGGACGGAACCAGCAGAGGTCAATCAGAGCAGGACAGAGCAGCAAGGGCAAGCACACATAGAACCATCCTCAGAACCCCACAACCTATCATACCATCCCAACACAAACTACAATCCATACTCACAGCTTCCACCCAACACCCAGCTATAGAATCCCACAGTACGCTACCAGATCTCCCACCCTCACAGGCCCCCCAAACCACAGTGTTAGAGAGGAAACTGAAGGTATGGTACACAAATGCTGATGGAATAACGAATAAGTGGGAGGAGTGGCAAGAAAGAGTCAAAGAGGCATCACTGGACATCATAGCTCTCACAGAAACCAAGCTTACAGGTATGATAACAGATGCCATCTTTCCATCGGGATACCAGATCCTGAGGAAAGACAGAGGGAACAGGGGGGGGGTGGAGGAGTGGCACTGCTGATCAAAAACTGATGGAATTTTGATGAGCTGGAGAGAGGAGACAGCGGAGAAGCAAGCAATTACATAGCAGTAACGCTTCACTCTGGAGGTCCCAAAGTGGTAATTGCAGTGAAGTATAATCCACCACAGAACAGCAGGAGGCGAAGGCAAGAGTATGATGAGACCAATAGAGCGATGGTTGACACACTGGCTGCAGTGGCCAGAAGAGTTCATGCATGCAGGGCAAAGCTCCTGATCATGGGTGACTTTAACCACAAGGAAATCGATTGGGAGAACATGGAGCCACATGGGAGCCAGGATACATGGAGGGCTAAGATGATGGAGATGGTACTGCAAAACTTCATGTACCAACACGTAAGGGACACTACAAGAGAGAGAGGAGAGGATGAACCAGCAAGACTGGACTTAGTATTCACCCTGAGTAGTACAGATATTGAGGATATCACATATGAAAGACCCCTTGGGGCCAGCGATCATGTGGTTTAAGCTTCGAATACACAGTAGAGCTACAAGTGGAGGGGGAGGCAGGAAGGCCAGGGCGAATGAAGCCAAACTACAAGAAAGGGGACTACACAGGAATGAGGAACTTCTTGAATGGGGTTCAGTGGGACAGAGAACTGGCAGGGAAGCCAGTTAATGAGATGATGGAATATGTAACAACAATGTGCAAGGAGGCTGAGGAGAGGTTTGTACCCAAGGGTAACAGGAATAATGAAAAAGCCAGGATGAGCCCATGGTTCACCCAAAGGTGCAGGGAGGCAAAAACCAAGTGTGCAAGGGAATGGAAGAAATATAGAAGGCAAAGGACCCAGGAGAATAAGGAGAGCAGTCGTAGAGCCAAAAATGAATATGCACAGATAAGAAGGGAGGCTCAACGACAATATGAAAACGACATAGCGGCAAAAGCCAAATCTGACCCGAAGCTGTTATACAGCCACATCAGGAAGAAAACAACCGTCAAAGGACCAGGTAATCAGACTAAGAAGGAAGGAGGAAAGACAACAAGAAATGACTGTGAAGTATGTGAGGAACTCAACAAGAGATTCAAAGAAGTGTTCACAGAGGAGACAGAAGGGGCTCCAGAAAGACAGGGAGGTGGGGTACACCACCAAGTGCTGGACACAGTACACACAACCGAGGAAGAAGTGAAGAGGCTTCGGAGTGAACTAGATACCTCAAAGGCAATGGGGCCGAATAACATCTCTCCATGGGTCCTGAGAGAGGGAGCAGAGGCACTATGTGCACCCCTAACAAAAATATTTAATACATCTATCAAAACAGGGAGATTGCCTGAGGCATGGAAGACAGCAAATGTAGTCCCAATCTTTAAAAAAGGATACAGACATGAAACACTAAACTACAGGCCAGTGTCACTGACATGTGTAGTATGCAAAATCATGGAGAAGATTATCAGGAGAAGAGTGGTGGAACACCTACTAAGGAATGTTCTCATCAACAGCAGCCAACATGGTTTCAGGGATGGGAAATCCTGTGTCACAAACCTACTGGAGTTCTATGACAGGGTGACAGCAGTAAGACAAGAGAGAGAGGGTTGGGTGGATTGCACTTTCTTGGACCGCAAGAAGGCGTTTGACACAGTTCCACACAAGAGATTAGTGCAAAAACTGGAGCCAAGCAGGGATAACAGGGAAGGCGCTACAATGGATCAGGGAATACTTATCAGGAAGACAGCAGCGAGTCATGGTACGTGGTGAGGTGTCAAAGTGGGTACCTGTGACCAGCGGGGTCCCACAGGGGTCAGTCCTAGGACCAGTGCTGTTTCTGGTATTTGTGAACGACATGACGGAAGGAATAAACTCCGAGGTGTCCCTGTTTGCAGATGACGTGAAGTTGATGAGAAGAATTCATTCAATTGAAGACCAGGCAGAACTACGAAGGGATCTGGACAGGTTGCAGACCTGGTCCAGCAATTGGCTCCTGGAGTTCAACCCCACCAAGTGCAAAACCATGAAGATTGGGGAAGGGCAAAGAAGACCGCAGACGGAGTACAGTCTATGGGGCCAGAGACTACAAACCTCACTCAAGGAAAAAAATCTTGGGGTGAGTATAACACCAGGCACATCTCCTGAAGCGCACATCAACCAAATAACTGCTGCAGCATATGGGCGCCTAGCAAACCTCAGAACAGCATTCCGACATCTTAATAAGGAATCGTTCAGGACCCTGTACACCGTGTACGTTAGGCCTATATTGGAGTATGCGGCACCAGTTTGGAACCCACACCTAGTCAAGCACGTAAAGAAACTAGAGAAAGTACAAAGGTTTGCAACAAGACTAGTCCCAGAGCTAAGAGGTATGTCCTACTAGGAGAGGTTAAAGGAAATCGTCCTGATGACACTGGAGGACAGGAGAGAAAGGGGGGACATGATAACGACATACAAAATACTGAGAGGAATTGACAAGGTGGATAAAGACAGAATGTTCCAGAGATCGGACACAGTTGGAAGTTGAAGACATAGATGAATCACAGAGATGTTAGGAAGTATTTCTTCAGTCCAGGAAGTGGAAAAAGATCTTGGGGTGAGTATAATACCGATCACATCTCCTGAGGCGCACATTACCCAGATAACTGCTGCAGCCGGGCGTCTGGCAAACCTAAGAATAGCGTTTCGATACTTCAGTAAGGAATCGTTCAAGACGGTACACCATATACGTCAGGAGTATGCAGCACCAGTTTGAATCCACACCTGGTCAAGCACATCAAGATTAGAGAAAGTGCAAAGGTTTGAAACGAGACTAGTCCTAGAGCTAAGGGGATTGTCCTACGAAGAAAGATTAAGGGAAATCGGCTTGACGACACTGGAGGACATATGGGTCAGGGAAGACAGGATAACTACATATAAAATACTGCTAGGAATCGACAAGGTAAACAAAAGACAGGATGTTCCGGAGATGGGACACAGAAACAAGGGTTCACAATTTGATGTTGAAGAGTCCGATGAATCAAGGGGATATTAGGAAGTATTTCTTCAGTCATAAAGTTGTCGGGAAGTGGAATAACCTAGAAAGTGACGTAGTGAAGTCAGGAACCGTACATAGTTTTAAGATGAGGTTTGATAAAGCTCATGGAGCAGGGAGAGAGAGGATCTAGTAGCAATCAGTGAAGAGGCTGGGCCAGGAGCTACGACTCGACCCCTGCAACCACAAATAAGTGAGTACAAGTAGGTGAATACACACAAATACACACATACACGCATCAAGTGTCAGACACAATACATACAACTGAGGAAGAAGTGAAGAGGCTGCTAAGTGAGCTAGATACCTCAAAGGCGATGGGGCCAGATAACATCTTTCCATGGGTCCTGAGAGAGGGAGCAGAGGCGCTAGGTGTACCACTAACAGCAATACACAAATAACCCGCACATAAAAGAGAGAAGCTTACGACGACGTTTCGGTCCGACTTGGACCATTGTGTGACTTTCTCAATGGTCGGACCGAAACGTCGTCGTAAGCTTCTATCTTTTATGTGCGGGTTATTGCGTATCGTTCCAGTCACGGTATTGTGCCTTTTTTGTTATTTACTAACAGCAATCTTCAACACATCTATCGAAACAGGGCGAGTACCTGAGGTATGGAAGACAGCAAATGTAGTCCCAACTTTTAAAAACTGAGAGAGACACGGAGCATTAAACTGCAGACCAGTGTCGCTGACCTATATCGTATGAAAAGTCGTAGAGAAGATTATCAGGAGAAGAGTTGTGGAGCACCTAGAAAGGAAGGAGCTTATCAACGACAACCAGCACGGTTTCAGGGTGGGAAATCCTGTGTCACAAACCTCCTGGAGTTCTATGACAGGGTGGCATCAGTAAGACAAGAGAGAGAGAGAGAGAGAGAGAGAGAGAGAGAGAGAGATGAGAGAGAGAGAGAGAGAGAGGTGGGTAGATTGCGTTTTCTTAGGCTGTAAGAAAGTTTTTGACACACTTCCACACAAGAGATTAGTGCATAAGCTGCAGGTGTAAGGGAAAAGGCACTGCAATGGACCAGGAAATACTTGCTGGGAAGACATCAGTGAGTCATGGTACGTGATGTGGTGTCAGAGTGGGCACCTGTGACGAGCGGAGTTCCACAGGGGTCAGTCCTGGGACCGGTGCTGTTTCTGGTATATGTGAACGACATGACGGAAGGAATAGACTCGGAAGTGTCCTTGTTTGCAGGTGATGTAAAGTTGATGAGAAGAATTCAGTCAGACGAGGACCAGGCAGAACTACAAAGGGCTCTGGACAGCCTGCAGGCCTGGTCCAGAAACTGGCTTCTGGAGTTCAGCTCCACCAAGTGCAAAGTCATGAAGATTAGGGAGGTGCAAAGAGGATTGCAGACGGAGTACAGTCTAGGGAGTCAGAGACTACAAACCTCGCTCAAGGAAAAGGATCTTGGGGTGAGTATAACGCCGGGCACATCTCCTGAGCCGCTGTAGCATATGGGCGCTTAGCAAACTGAAGAATAGCATTCCGACATCTCAATAAGAAATCGTTCAGTACTCTGTACACAGTGTATGTCAAGCCTGTATTGGAGTATGCAGCACCGGTTTGAAACCCACACCTAGCCAAGCACATAAGGAAATTAGAGAAAGTGCAAAGGTTTGCAACAAGACTAGTCCCGGAGCTAAGGGGCATGTCCTACGAGGAGAGGTTAAGGGAAATAGACCTGACTACACTGGAGGACAGGAGAGATAGGGGGGATATGATAACGACATATAAAATACTGAGAGCAGTTGACAAGGTGGACAGAGACAGGATATTCCAGAGATGGGACACCGGAACAAGGGGTCATAGCTGGAAGTTGAAGACTCAGATGAATCACAGGGATGTTAGAAAGTATTTCTTCAGTCATATAGTTGTCAGGAAGTGGAATAGTCTGGAAAGTGATGTAGTGGAGGCAGGATCCATACACAGCTTTAAGAAGAAGTATGATAAAAAGCTCATGAAGCAGGAAGAGTGACCTAGCAGCTACCAGTGAAAAAGCGGGGCCAGGAGCTGTGAATCCACTCCTGCAACCGATACGATAAGATAGATTCTAGGTAAGATCCCATGAAGGGGTGAGTGGGGAAGTAGGGATAGAGGAAGAATAGGTTGGTTAGAGGAAGGGTTATTGTAAGAGGGAAAGAACCAGGGCTTAACCGACAGCTGAGCTGAATGCGATTCAGGAGTACGTGCGCAACTAAGAGACTGGTCGGGGGGAGGGGGAGGCGACAAAGCGTGAATCGCATGGTACAAGGGGTTTATTAAAGGTCCATACCTGTGAGTTTACAGGTTAGTGAGTCAAGATTTTAGCAAGGTTATTTGTATATAGGAATTGGGTCAGGAGCTAGTATCGAGTAGAAGAGGTTGTGTGTGTTTGCTGGTCTGCGTATTACGTCGTCTAGATGAGGTCCAGTAGTCATGTCTGGTCTCTAGTCTGTCTATTTGTTTATCGCTAAGCTGTTTCCAGTATACGTTTAGAGCAGGGATGCTCGCACGGGCGTGGATGGACTCACTTGTGATGAATTCATCCCATCGGGTGTTGAGCACCCAGCGTAAGGCTTTGTTCTGGATGCGTTGTAGTTTACGTCTGTTTGTCACAGCTGCTAGGGAGAGGGCTAGTGGGCAGTAAGTTATTAGTGGACGGATGAGGGCTTTGTATAGATGTAGTTTCGTTTTTTTGGAGGCTTGCCATAGCTTGGACAGCCCCGACAGGGCCTTGGATGCAATGGCTTGCTTCTGGTTGATGTGTTTGTGTATTCGCATGTTGTAGTCTAGATTGACTCCTAATACGTTGGTTGTCTGTGAGACAGGGATGTTTTGGTGGGTATCAGCTATCCTGAGTATTACTGGAGGAGGAGGTTCGCGTTTCCTGTAGTGGAAGTAGGTGATTTGGGATTTTGCAGGGTTGGTTTTAATTCTCCATTTTTGTTCCCAATGTGTGATCTGGTCTACTTCGGCTTGTGTTCTGCGGGCTAGAGTGGTTATTTGATTGTGTGTGATGAGTTGGGTGATGTCGTCTGCATATGCAAGTGTGATGGTGGAGTCAAAGGCTGGTGTTGGGATGTCGTTGGTGTAAAGGATGTAGAGGGTGGGTGAGAGGACTGAACCCTGAGGGACTCCAGCATGTAGTGGGAAGTACTGTGAGAAGCATCCCTGGAACTTAATCCTCATGGTCCTACCATCTAGGAAGTTACATAGTAGTTTGCTGATAGTCCGAGAGAGGTCGAAGTTTAAACTTTAGACCATTGTGCCATACTGTGTCAAAGGCTTTTTCTACATCTTTAGCTACTAGAACTGTCTTTTTCCCTTGGTGTTTGTTTATGTGGATGTAGTTTAGAATTAAATTGAGTGCGTCTTGGGTGGAGCGGTTTGATCTGAAGCCAAATTGGCCATTATATAAGAGGGAGTTTGTTTCGAGATGTCTACGTAGTCGTGAGTTTATGATTTTTTCATAGATCTTTCCCAGTACTTCAAGCAGGCTGATGGGGAGGTAGTTTTTTGGGTCAGAATGGTTTTTATTGGGTTTTGGGATGAGGATAGCAGTGGCTGCTTTGAAGAGAGTGGGGAAGTAGCCGGATGCTAGTGATGCATTGAGTAGGTTGGTGAAGGCTGAGATGATGGAGTCAGGGAGGTGTTTTAGGATGATGTGGTTGATGCCGGAGGCTCCTGGGGCTTTTGGAGGGAGGCGCAGAATGAGAGTTTTTATGTCATAGGCTGTGATGGGGGTGTCCAGTTCCTGAGTGGCAGTGAGTGAGTCAAGTTGTATATACCTATCAGGTGTCGTTAAGTGTACGTGGTCAGTGTTCCATTGGTCTATTTGTTGTGTATGTGGCAGAGTGTCTGGTAGTGGAGGGTGTGGGTGAAAAATGTTCTCCCATATTTCTTTGAAGATGTTTGTTGCTGTTTGTGGGTCGGTGATGTTTCTGTTGTCGTGGGCGATGTGTTCAAATTTTTTGTTGTTGTTGTTACCTCGGATTTTGTTGACGAAGTTCCAGAAAGTTTTGGGGTCTTTTATGCGTTGCTCATTTGCCTGGTGTATGAGTCCAGCCCAGTGGTTGTTGTGGTCCTGCTCTAGGCTATGAAGTATGTTATTCCTGAGGTATGTGAGGTCCTGTCTTACCTGGTTGAATCTGTGTGTTGAGGCGGAAGCGGTTGTGGTAGCATATGAGGAGTCTTTTGGTTCTGATTGAGGGAGTGAACGAGTATCTAATGGTGTGTGTTTTTGTGGGTATCACAGTGTTGGTTGCATGTTTTATTGTCTCAAGGATGGTGTCGAGCTGTGTGTCAATGTCTGTGATTTGTTTGTTGTTGTAGTCGTAGTTCAGGTTAGTGTTGTTGATGGTGTTTTGGAAGGTCTCCCAGTTTGCCTTCTTGTATGCTGGTGTTGGTGGTGTAGGAATACCTGCAACCACAAGTAGGTGAGTTCACACACACACGTCACCTCAGCTCCGAGGTACACACAACCTCGGGCTATTCTCATTTCCCACCAGACCAGCAGAAGGTGACAGCGGAAACACAGGAGGATGCTGTCCTACTCTCCTGCCATCCTCCACCCTCCTTCTCTCTCTCCCTCTTTCCTCTTCCTTTTAATTTTCTCCTCGTCCTTCTCTTTCTCCTCACTTTCCTTTTCCTCTTCACTTTAACCCTCTTTCTCCTCGCACTCTTCTTCATCCTAAGCCTGATCCTATTCCTTGTCTCTTCTTTTCCTTCGTTCCTTTGTACCTTCCACCTCTTCCTTTTTATCTTCCTCTTTCATCTTCCTCCTCTTTCCTTCTCCTCCTACCTCTTCCCTCCACCCTCCTACTCCCTCATCCCTCCTTCATCCTTCCTCTTCCCTTCTCCCTCTTCCCTCCTCTTCCTCATCTTCCGTTTCCATATTATTCACTTTTTCCTGACAATCTGAATGCTGTCTTAGGAAAATGGTCAGTGGTGACCCCTGTTCACTGACCTGTGAGGTCATTCAAGTGGTGAGGAAAACTTTCACTATTTTATCCCAGTGAACTGTTATTGTTCTTGTGAATGTTCAGGGATTTTTGTAATTTTTTACAGTGATAGAGATTGAGTCTGTATGATGACTGATGATAGTCTACCCTGGCTAGTATGTATGATGACTGAAGTCATTCTAGCCTGGGCTACTCTGTACGATGAATGAAGTCAGTCAAGACTGGGCTAGCCTGTATGATGACTGAAGTCATGTCTAAGGACAGACTAGTCTGATATATGACTGAAGTCATTCTAGACGAACTAGTCTGTATGATGACTGAAGTCAGTCTAGGTTAGTGCGGAGTTGGGCGCCGCCAGAACAACCAAAACTAACTGGCAACATCTCTGTTGTCATCATACGTCTCGTTCTCCCGGCTGCGAGAACGGAATCTCGCTGGAAAGTCTTGCTCTTCAACAGACGGAGTGTCGAGCCTCCACCACTTCTTGCGCTGAATGTCCCACACGGGTCTGGCGCTTCACGAAAGTATAATGGTAATCACGGTTTTACTCTACCAAAAATTATATTATCTCCCGAAACGTAAGTCTGTAAAGTTTGAAGTAATTTGTCGCATATAGTTAATGTAATCAGGTTTAATTACTTTGTCTTCCATCCACATCTGGGTCACATATCACCTACACATAAGACAGGAAACCTTTGACGATGTTTCGATCAGTTCTGGAACATAATCTTGATGTTCAGGTCAGTTGTGGACTGCTATCATGATGATAAATTAGACACACTTGCAACACTTGAGTATCTTTATTGTGGAAACATTTCGCTACACAGTTACTTCCTCAGTTCATTACAGAGAAGAATGGCTGCAGATCAGAAGGAGTTTGAGGTAATCAGTTCATCAGATTGGAGTCGATGTGATCAGCCATCAAGACTGACAGACGGATCACATCGACTCCACACTCTCCCATCCTGACACCTCCGGATAATAGCTAATTGTTTCCTTCCTGTTAAATATTCTTTAATCCACCGTAGTTATCCTGTTCTTCCTGCCTTCTCCTCTAGCTTTCGACCCAACCTTTTGTGAGATACTGAATAAAACGCCTCACAGTCCAAAAATATACAGCTCATTCATTCCTCTATATTCTGCCTAACTTTCGTTACTTTATCATAGAAATTTGGCAGATATGAGACAGAATTTGCCCTTTCTAAAACCGTTATTTTGGTTGTTTATGAATCCGTTCCTTTCCTGGTGCTTCAGTGATGATGTTCTCCATAATTTTACATACCGTGATAACAATGGCACTGGTCTCTTAGTTAATGCTTCCTGTCAGTCCCCGTTTTTAAATATAGTGGAACCTTGGTACTCGAACAGCTCCGTACTCTAACAATTCGGTACTGGAACGCTTTGTTCAGTAAAAAAAATCGCTCAGTAGTAGGCCGTTTGCTTGCCTCTCGAGCAAACAAACACGACATGTCAGAACATGTGTATCAGTCTCCCCGCAGCTGTAGCTCAGACCAAAACTCCGCTAACTTCACTGTAAACTATTTCTTGTTTCTTCGCATTTTTTTTTATATTTGTATAAATAAGTGACCATGGAGATTAATGATAACATTATTATTTTTTATTATTAACACACTGGCCGATTCCCACCAAGGCAGGGTGGCCCGAAAAAGAAAAACTTTCACCATCATTCACTCCATCACTGTCTTGCCAGAAGGGTGCTTTACACTACAGTTTTTAAACTGCAACATTAACACCCCTCTTTCAGAGTGCAGGTACTGTACCAAAAATAAAATTGGTTAGAGTGTGTTTGTCCTGTTGTAAACACTGCCTCTGCCTTTCCATATAAAATGCCTTTTATTAATTTCGGCATCTTCATTGTGGTTTTAGGTTATCTATCGCTTTTCTGATATCAAGTTTCAATAAATGTGATAGATAACCTTTATTACTAATATTAGTGTAATTACACAATATTGTATTCGCACCACTGCTAGTATCCAGCTATCAAGATGACTTATCAGATCCTGAATGCTCCGTCTGCTGGTCCCTCTCTCTCTCTCCTATGGCTCCTTCCACTTCAGGCTCCTCTTATATTACGCTTGCTTTTCGTTTTAAATTTTTATTCACACAAAAAATAAAAGATTTACGGTTATGCAGACTACTGCATTATTGAAAAAATGGTATAAATAATATCAGCACACTGCAAGGCTCCAGGCGGACATCAACCAAATCTTTCAGTGGGCTGCAGAAAACAATATGAAGTTCAACGATGAGAAATTTCAATTACTCAGATATGGTAAACATGAGGAAATTAAATCTTCATCAGAGTACAAAACAAATTCTGGCCACAAAATAGAGCGAAACACCAACGTCAAAGACCTGGGAGTGATTATGTCGGAGGATCTCACCTTCAAGGACCATAACATTGTATCAATCGCATCTGCTAGAAAAATGACAGGATGGATAATGAGAACCTTCAAAACTAGGGAGGCCAAGCCCATGATGACACTCTTCAGGTCACTTGTTCTATCTAGGCTGGAATATTGCTGCACTCTAACAGCACCTTTCAAGGCAGGTGAAATTGCCGACCTAGAAAATGTACAGAGAACTTTCACGGCGCGCATAACGGAGATAAAACACCTCAATTACTGGGAGCGCTTGAGGTTTCTAAACCTGTATTCCCTGGAACGCAGGAGGGAGAGATACATGATTATATACACCTGGAAAATCCTAGAGGGACTAGTACCGAACTTGCACACGAAAATCACTCACTACGAAAGCAAAAGACTTGGCAGACGATGCACCATCCCCCCAATGAAAAGCAGGGGTGTCACTAGCACGTTAAGAGACCATACAATAAGTGTCAGGGGACCGAGACTGTTCAACTGCCTCCCAGCACACATAAGGGGGATTACCAACAGACCCCTGGCAGTCTTCAAGCTGGCACTGGACAAGCACCTAAAGGCAGTTCCTGATCAGCCGGGCTGTGGCTCGTACGTTGGTTTGCGTGCAGCCAGCAGCAACAGCCTGGTTGATCAGGCGCTGATCCACCAGGAGGCCTGGTCACAGACCGGGCCGCGGGGGCGTTGACCCCCGAAACTCTCTCCAGGTAAACTCCAGGTAAACATTTGTGAAAGCATATTAGACCCACTAGTTGACGTGTTTTGGAAGTGTGATATGATTTGTTTACTCTTGAGCATTTCTGCTACTTTGAATTCAATTTCTAGATACTTTTAATCTGTAAATCATTCAAAATCATCTCTATTTCTGTAACATATTTTTCATTCTATCAAATGAGACAAAGAAAACGAGAATGCAGTCTTAAATACCATACGAAAATACACCACTAAGTTGCTGTAAGTGTATTTTTGGGAGCCTGAAACGGATTAATCTAATTTACATTATTCCTTATGGGAAAAATTCGTTTGGTACTCGAACAGATCGGCACTCGAACAGCCTTCTGGAATGAATTAAGTTCGAGTACTGAGGTTCCACTGCACTGGGATTACATTTGCTATTTTTCAGACTAGTGACAGCTGTCCTCTTTCACTTTACTCGAAGATTGTGGCTAATGGTTTACACAGTTCTTCTGTTCCATCAAAGCCCACGGAATGCTGTCTGGAGCCATTGTCTTCGAGGTATCAAGTTCACACAGCAGTTTATTCACATCACCTCCAGTTGTGTGTATTGTGTCCAGTACTTGTTGATACACTTCCTCTCTCTTTCTCTCTGATCCTCTGGCAATGTTCCTGAGTCCACTATGAATACCTCTCATACTCTCTGGTTCAGCTCTTCACAAACTTCCTGGTCATTGCGAGTGAGCTTCCCTCTTTCCTTCTTCGGGCTCTTATCTGGTCCTTCACAATTTTCTTTTTTCTGATGTTACTGTACATCAATTATGGTCCAGAAATGGCTTTCGTTGCCGTCAGTGTCTTGACCTCTGGGTGAACCATGTACTCACTCTGGGTGAACTATGGGCTCACTCTGGGTGAACCATGTGCTCATTGTTCTTGCCTGTACTTCATCTGCTCCTGCGGTGTGAACTTCTCCTCTGCCTCTTGGCTCTCTCCTGCATTTCCTTCACTGTCTGCCCGTGAAGCTGTTTACCCCTGAAGTTGTCTACCCGTGAAGCTGTCTACCCATGAAGCTGTTTACCCATGAAGCTGTCTACACATGTAGCTGTCTTCCCATGAAGCTGTCTACCCATGAAGCTGTTTACCCCTGAAGTTGTCTACCCGTGTAGCTGTCTTCCTATGAATCTGTCTTCCCATGAAGCTGTCTACCCATGAAGCTGTCTATCCGTGAAATTGTCTACCATGAAGCTGTCTACCCGTGAAACTGTTTACCCATGAAGCTCTTTATCCATGAAGCTGTCTGTCCATGAAGCTATCTACCGATTAAGCTGTTTACCCATAAAGCTCTTTATCCATGAAACTGTCTACCCATGAAGCTGTTTATCCATGAAACTGTCTACCCACGAAACTGTCTACCCATGAAGCTGTCGTCCTATGAAGCTGTCTACCCATGAAACTGTCTACCCAAGAAGCTCTCTATCCATGAAGCTGTCTACCCATGAAGCTGTCTATCCACGAAGCTGTCATCCCTCCAGCACTCTACTTAAGACTTGCCTCGTACTTACGTAGACTTTTCCGTTCCAGTCAAGGACAGTAATCAAGTCCCATCCACATCTCGTTGTTATGAACATCAAGTTAATCAACGTTATTCTCACGTGACTGATAGAAAGGCACTAATGTACGTGTAGAGAAAAAACTTTATTTACAGATTAAGCTTCGCTCTGTGTAGAGCTTTATCAAGTCACACTGTGTAACATAGAGCTTACGTCGGCTGTTGGAAAGCTTCTGAAATGTTTTGGTTTCCTTCGCTGTCTTCCCCGCTGCCAGATGTTAACCAACTGTTTACGTAAGTTGGTCAACGGAGCCTAACTATACACAAGTATTTAGATTAACTAAAGTTAGTGTAAAGTAACCTAGACTCAGTCAAACTAACTTAACAAGATGCAGACCAGACTTGATGTATGTTGGACCTGAGGGAGGACCTGAGGAGGACCTGAGGAGGACCTGAGGGAGGACCAGAGGAGGACCTGAGGGAAAACCAGAGGGAGGACCAGAGGGAAGACCAGAGGGAGGACCTGAGAAGGACCTGAGGGAAGACCAGAGGGTGGACCTGAGGAGGACCTGAGGGAGAACTGAGGAGCTGAGGAAAACCTCAGAGAGGACCTGAGGAGTACCTGAAGAAGGACCTGAGAGAGGACCTGATATGTAAGACTTGTGAGGGAAGCTATCGTACAGGTGTGAGGGAAAATGCAAAACGGGAGTGAGAGGAGATATTGGGCAGATGTGACAAGAGGCAAAGAGCAGGTGTGGGTGGAGATATAAAACAGGTGTAGGTGGAGATATAGAACAGGTGTCAGGGGATACGTTGAGATATATATAGAGCAATTGTGAGGGGGAGATAAAGAACAGGTGTGACAGGAGATACAAAGCAAGTGTAAGGGGATTTGTAGAACAGGCTTAAGGGGATATGTAACAGAGGTGTGAAGAGAGATATAGAACAGATGTTACAGGATATACAGAACAGGTGTGATAAGAGTCATTAGAGGTGCTAGGGAAGACTCAGAACAGATCTTACGGGAAATACAGAACAGGTGTTAGGAGAGATACAGAACAGGTGTTAGGAGAGATACAGAACAGGTGTTAGGAGAGATACAGAACAGGTGTTAGGAGAGATACAGAACAGGTGTTAGGAGAGAGGTAGAATATAAAAGATATAAAAGAGATGTGAGGGTAGATATAAAACATGTGTTAAGGTAGATATAAAACATGTGTTAGGGTAGATATAAAACATGTGTTAAGGTAGATATAAAACATGTGTTAGGGTAGATATAAAACATGTGTTAAGGTAGATATAAAACATGTGTTAGGGTAGATATAAAACATGTGTTAAGGTAGATATAAAACATGTGTTAGGGTAGATATAAAACATGTGTTAAGGTAGATATAAAACATGTGTTAGGGTAGATATAAAACATGTGTTAGGGTAGATATAAAACATGTGTTAGGGTAGATATAAAACAAGTGTTAGGGTAGATATAAAACATGTGTTAAGGTAGATATAAAACATGTGTTAAGGTAGATATAAAACATGTGTTAGGGTAGATATAAAAAAATGTGTTAGGGTAGTATAAACATGTGTTAGGGTAGATATAAAACATGTGTTAAGGTAGATATAAAACATGTGTTAGGGTAGATTAAAACATGTGTTAAGGTAGATATTTAAAACATGTGTTAGGGTAGATATAAACATGTGTTAGGGTAGATATAAAAAAAAAAGTGTTAGGGGTAGATATAAAACATGTGTTAGGTAGATATAAAACATGTGTTAGGGTAGATATAAAACATGTGTTAAGGTAGATATAAAACATGTGTTAGGGTAGATATAAAACATGTGTTAAGGTAGATATAAAACATGTGTTAGGGTAGATATAAAACATGTGTTAAGGTAGATATAAAACATGTGTTAGGGTAGATATAAAACAGTGTTTTGGGTAGATATAAAAAAATGTGTTTAGGGTTAGATATAAAAAAATTTTGTTTAAGGGAGTATAAAACATGTGTTAGGGTAGATATAAAACATGTGTTTGGGTAGATATAAAACATGTGTTAGGGTAGATATAAAACAATTTTGTTTTGGGTAGATATAAAACATTGTGTTAAGGTTTGATATAAAACATGTGTTAGGGTGGATATAAAACATGTGTTAGGGTAGATATAAAACATGTGTTAGGGTAGTATAAAAACAAGTGTTAGGGTAGATATAAACATGTGTTAAGGTAGATATAAAACATGTGTTAAGGTAGATATAAAAAAAATGTGTTTTAAAGGTAGATATAAAACATGTGTTAAGGTTTGATATAAAACAAGTGTTAGGGTAGATATAAAACATGTGTTAAGTGGATATAAAAAATTTTGTTAAGGTAGAATAAAACAAGTGTTAGGGTAGATATTAAAAAAATGTGTTAAGGTAGATATAAAACAAGTGTTAGGGTAGATATTAAAACATGTGTTAAGGTAGATATAAAACATGTGTTAAGGTAGATATAAAACAAGTGTTAGGGTAGATATAAAACATGTGTTAGGGTAGATATAAAACATGTGTTAAGGTAGATATAAAACATGTGTTAAGGTAGATATAAAACAAGGTGTTAGGGTAGAAAATAAACATGTGTTAAGGTAGATATAAAACATGTGTTAAGGTAGATATAAAACATGTGTTAAGGTAGATATAAAACAAGTGTTAGGGTAGATATAAAACATGTGTTAAGGTAGATATAAAACATGTGTTAAGGTAGATATAAAACATGTGTTAGGGTAGATATAAAACATGTGTTAAGGTAGATATAAAACATGTGTTAAGGTAGATATAAAACATGTGTTAAGGTAGATATAAAACAAGTGTTAGGGTAGATATAAAACATGTGTTAAGGTAGATATAAAACATGTGTTAAGGTAGATATAAAACATGTGTTAAGGTAGATATAAAACAAGTGTTAGGGTAGATATAAAACAAGTGTTAGGGTAGATATAAAACATGTGTTAAGGTAGATATAAAACATGTGTAAGGAGGGTTATAATACAGATGTGAAGGGAGATATATAAAAGATGTGAGGGGACATATATCCCAGATGTGAGGGGAGATATATAACAGATGTGAGGGGAGATATATAACAGATGTGAGGGGAGATATATAACAGATGTGAGGGGACATATATACCAGATGAGAGGGGAGATATATAACAGATGTGAGGGGACATATATACCAGATGAGAGGGGAGATATATAACAGATGTGAGGGGGCATATATACCAGATGAGAGGGGAGATTATAAACAGATGTGAGGGGGAGATATATAACAGATGTGAGGGGACATATATACCAGATGAGAGGGGAGATATATAACAGATGTGAGGGGAGATACATAACAGATGTGAGGGGACATACATAACAGATATGAGGGTAGATACATAACAGATGTGAGGGGACATATATAACAGATGTGAGGGGAGATATATAACAGATATGAGGGGAGATATATAACAGATGTGAGGGGACATATATAACAGATGTGAGGGGAGATATATAACAGATGTGAGGGGAGATACATAACAGATGTGAGGGGACATATATAACAGACATGAGGGGAGATATATAACAGATGTGAGGAGAGGTATATAACAGGTGTGAGGGGAGGTATATAACAGATGTAAGGGAAGGTATATAACAGGTGTGAGGGGAGGTATATAACAGATGTGAGCGGATGTATATAACAGATGTGAGGGGAGGTATATAACAGGTGTGAGGGGAGGTATATAACAGGTGTGAGGGGAGTTATATAACAGGTGTGAGGGGAGGTGTATAACAGGTGTGAGGGGAGTTATATAAAGGTGTGAGTGGGGAGGTAATAAACAGGTGTGAGGGGAGGAATATAACAGGTTTGAGGGGAGGTATATAACAGGTGTGAGAGGAGGTATATAAAAGATGTGAGGGGGACATACATAACAGGTGTGAGGGGAGATATACAACAGATGTGAGGGGAGATGAATAACAGATGTGAGGGGAGATATATAACAGGTGTGAGGGGATATATATAACAGGTGTGAGGGGGGTATATAACAGGTGTGAGGGGAGGTATATAACAGGTGCGAGGGGAGGTATATAACAGATGTGAGAGGAGATATATAACAGGTGTGAGTGGAGATATATAACAGATGTGAGGGGAGGTATATAACAGGTGTTAGGGGGAGATATATAACAGGTGTGCGGGGAGATATATAACAGGTGTGAGGGGAGATATATAACAGGTGTGAGGAGAGGTATATAACAGGTGTGATGGGAGGTATATAACAGGTGTGAGGGGAGGTATATAACAGGTGTGAGGGGAGGTATATAACAGATGTTTAGGGGAGGTATATAACAGGTGGAGAGGAGGTATTGTAAACGGTGTGAGTGGAGGTATATAACAGGTGGTGGAGGGGAGGTATATAACAGGTGTCAGGGGAGGTATATAACAGGAGTGAGGGGACGTATTATAACAGGTTGTGAGGGGAGGTATATAAAAGGTTGTGAGGGGATGGAATATAGCAGGTGTTTAGGGAAGGTATATAAAGGTGGAGAAGGGAGGTATAATACAGGGTTTTGAGAGGGGGGTATTAACAGGGGTAGGGGAGGTATACAACAGATGTGGGGAGATATTTAATGTGTGAGGGGAGGTATATAACAGATGTGAGGGGAAGGTATATAACAGGTGTTAGGGGGAGGTATATAACAGGTGTGAGGGGAGATAAATAACAGATGTGAGGGGAGATATATAACAGATGTGAGGGGAGGTATATAACAGGTGTGAGGGGAGGTATATAACAGATGTGAGGGGATGTATATAACAGGTGTGAGGGGAGGTATATAACAGATGTGAGGGGAGGTATGTAACAGATGTGAGGGGAGGTATATAACAGGTGTGAGGGGAGGTATATAACAGGTGTGAGGGGAGGTATATAACAGATGTGAGGGGAGGTATATAACAGGTGTGAGGGGAGGTATATAACAGGTGAGAGGGGAGGTATATAACAGGTGTGAGGGGAGGTATATAACAGGTATGAGGGGAGGTATATAACAGGTGTGAGGGAGGTATATAACAGGTGTGAGGGGAGGTATATAACAAGTGTGAGGGAAGATATATAACAGGTGTGAGGGAAGATTAAAATAAACAGGTTTTGAGGGGAGATACATAACAGGTGTGAGAAAAGGTATATAACAGGAGTGAGAGGAGGTACTTAACAGGTGTGAGGGGAGGTATATAACAGGTGAGAGGGGAGGTATATAACAGGTGAAAGGGGAGGTATATAACAGATTTGAGGGGAGGTTTATAACATGTGTTAGGGGGAGGTATATAAAAGGTGTGAGGGGAGATATATAACAGATGTAAGGGGAGGTATATAACAGGTGTGAAGGGAGGTATATAGCAGGTGTGAGCGGAGGTATATAACAGGTGTGAGGGGAGGTATATAACAGGTGTGAGGGGAGGTAAATTAACAGGTTGTGAGGGGAGGTATTATAAAAAGGTGTGAGGGGAGGTATATACAGGTGTTTAGGGGAGATATATTAACAGATATGAAATGGAGGTAGTAACAGATGTGAGGGGAGGTATATAACAGGTGTGAGGGGAGGTATATAACGGTGTTGAGGGGAGGTATAACAGGTGTGAAGGGGAGGTATTTTAAAAAGGTGTGAGGGGAGGTATATAACAGGTGTGAGGGGAGGTGTATAACAGGCGGGAGGGGAGGTATATAACAGGTGTGAGGGGAGATATATAACATTTGTGAGGGGAGGTATATAACAGATGTGAGGGGAGGTATATAACAGGTGTGAGAGAAGGTATATAACAAGTGTGAGGGGAGATATATAACAGGTGTGAGGGGAGGTGTATAACAGGTGTGAGGGGAGGTATATAACAGGTGTGAGGGAAGGTATATAACAGGTGTGAGGGGAGGTATATAAAAGGTGTGAGGGGAGGTATATAACAGGAGTGAGGGGAGTTATATAACAGGTGTGAGGAGAGGTATATAACAGGTGTGAGGGGAGGTATATAACAGGTGTGAAGGGAGGTATATAACAGGTGTGAGGGGAGATATATAACAGGTGTGAGAGGAGGTGTATAACAGATGTGAGGGGAGGTATATAACAGGTGTTAGGGGGAGGTATATAACAGGTGTGAGGGGAGGTATATAAAAAATGTGAGGGGAGGTATATAACAGGTGTGAGGGGAGGTATGTAACAGGTGTGAGGAGAGGTATATAACAGGTGTGATTTGGGGGGTATATAACATGTGTGAAGGGAGGTATATAACAGTTTTGAGGGGGATATATAACAGGTGTGAGAGGGGAGGTGTTAACAGGGTGTGTGGGGAGGTATATAACAGGTGTTAGGGGGAGGTATATAACAGGTGTGAGGGGAGGTATATAAAAAATTGTTGAAGGAGGTATATAACAGGGTGTGAGGGGAGGTATATAACAGGTGTGAGGGGAGGTATATAACAGGTGTGAGGGGAGGTATATAACAGGTGTGAGGGGAGGTATATAACAGGTGGGGAGGGGGGGAAGGTATATAACAGGTTGTGAGGGGAGGTATATAAAAAGGTGTGAGGGGAGGTATATAAGGTGGGAGGGGAGTTATATAACAGGTTTTGAGGAGAGGTATATAACAGATGTGAGGGGAGGTATATAACAGGTGTGAAGGGAGGTATATAACAGGTGTGAGGGGAGATATATAACAGGTGTGAGAGGGGGTGTATAACAGATGTGAGGGGAGGTATATAACAGGTGTTAGGGGGAGGTATATAACAGGTGTGAGGGGAGGTATATAAAAAATGTGAGGGGAGGTATATAACAGGTGTGAGGGGAGGTATGTAACAGGTGTGAGGAGAGGTATATAACAGGTGTGAGGGGAGGTATATAACATGTGTGAAGGGAGGTATATAACAGATGTGAGGGGAGATATATAACAGGTGTGAGAGGAGGTGTATAACAGATGTGAGGGGAGGTATATAACAGGTGTTAGGGGGAGGTATATAACAGGTGTGAGGGGAGGTATATAAAAAATGTGAAGGGAGGTATATAACAGGTGTGGAGGGGGGGGTATGTAACAGGTGTGAGGAGAGGTATATAACAGGTGTGAGGGGAGGTATATAGCATTGTGTGAAAAGGGAGGTATATAAAAAGGTTGAGGGGAGATATAACATTTGTGAAGGGAGGTATATAACAGATGTGAGGGGAGATATATAACAGGTGTGAGAGGAGGTGTATAACAGATGTGAGGGGAGGTATATAACAGGTGTTAGGGGGAGGTATATAACAGATGTGAGGGGAGGTACTAACATGTGCGAAGGGGAGGTATATAAAAGGTGTGATGGGAAGTATATACAGGTGTGGGGGGAGGTATATAAAAAGATATTTAAGGGAGGTATAAACAGATGTGAGGGGAGGTATATAACAGGTGTGAGGGGAGGTATATAACAGGTGTGAAAGGGAAAATATATAACAGGTGTGAGGGAGGTATATAACAGGTGTGAGGGGAGGTATATAAACAGGTGTGAGGGGGGGGCATATAACAGGTGTGAGGGGGGGAGTTTATATAACAGGTGTGAGGGGAGGTATATAACAGGTGTGAGGAGAGGTATACAACGGGCGTGAGGGGAGGTATATTTAAAAGATGTGAGGGGGGATTTTATAACAGGTGTGAGGGGAGGTATATTTAAAAGGTGTGAAGGGAGGTATATAACAGGTGTGAGGGAGGTAAAGTAACAGGTGTGAGGGGAGGTATGTTTAAAAGGTGGTGAGGGGAGAAGAGGGTATATAACAGGTGTGTGTGGAGGTATTAAACAGGTGTGAGGGGAGGTATATAACAGGTGTGTGGGGAGGTATATAACAGGTGTGAGGAGAGATGTATAAAAAGGTGTTGAGGGGAGGTATTAACAGGTGTGATGGGAGGTTATATAACAGGTGTGAGGGGAGGTATATAAACAGGGTGTGAGGAGAGGTTTTTTAACAGGTTTGAGGGAAGATATATAACAGGTGTGAGGGGAGATTTAACAGGGGTGAGGGGAGGTAAAATAAAGGTGTGAAGGGAGGTATATAACAGGTGCGAGGGGAGGTAAAATAACAGGTGTGAGGGGAGGTATATAACAGGGGTGAGGGGAGGTTTTATAACAGGTGTGGAGGGGAGGTATATAACAGGTGTGAGGAAGGTTGTTATAACAGGTGTGAGATGAGGTTTTAAAAAGTGTGAGGGGAGGTATATAACAGGTGTGAGGGGAGGTATTTTAACAAGTGGAGGGGAGATATTATAACAGGTGTGAGGGGAGATATATAACAGGTGTGAGGGGAGGTTTTACAAAAAGGTGTGAGGGGAGGTATAATATGTGTGAGGGGAGGTATTTTAACAGGTGTGAGGGAAGGTATACATACATGTTGTGAGGGGAGGTATATAACAGGTGTGAGGGGAGGTATATAACAGGTGTGAGGGGAGGTATATAACAGGTGTGAGGGGAGGTATATAACAGGTGTGAGGGAAGGTATATAACAAGTGTGAGGGGAGATATATAACAGGTGTGAGGGGAGATATATAACAGGTGTGAGGGGAGATATATAACAGGTGTGAGGGGAGGTATATAACATGTGTGAGGGGAGGTATATAACAGGTGTGAGGGGAGGTATATAACAAGTGTGAGGGAAGGTATATAACAGGTGTGAGGGAAGATATATAACTGGTGTGAGGGAAGATATATAACAGGTGTGAGGGGAGATATATAACAGGTGTGAGGGGAGGTATATAACAGGTGTGAGGGGAGGTATATAACAGGTGTGGAGGGGGGTTTATAAACAGGTGAGAGGGGAGGTATATAAAAAAGGTTGTGAGGGAGGTAATAACAGGTGTGAGGGGAGGTATATAACAGGTGTGAGGGGAGGGTATATAACAGGTGTGAGGCGAGATATATAACATGTGTGAGCGGAGGTATATACCAGGTGTGAGGGGAGGTATATAACAGGTGTTAGGGGAGGTATATAACAGGTGTGACGGGAGGTATATAACAGGTGTGAGGGAAGATATATAACAGGTGTGAGGGAAGATATATAACAGGTGTGAGGGGAGGTATATAACAGGTGTGAGGGGATGTATATAACAGATGTGAATTGAGGTATATAACAGGTGTGAGGGGAGGTATATAACAGGTGTGAGTGGAGGTATATAACAGGTGTGAGGGGAAATATATAACAGGTGTGAGGGGAGATATATAACAGGTGTGAGGGGAAATATATAACAGGTGCGAGGGGAGATATATAACAGGTGTGAGGCGAGATATATAACATGTGTGAGAGGAGGTATATAACAGGTGTGAGGGGAGGTATATAACAGGTGTTAGGGGAGGTATATAACAGGTGTGACGGGAGGTATATAACAGGTGTGAGGGAAGATATATAACAGGTGTGAGGGAAGATATATAACAGGTGTGAGGGGAGGTATATAACAGGTGTGAGGGGATGTATATAACAGATGTGAAGGGAGGTATATAACAAGTGTGAGGGGAGGTATATAACAGGTGTGAGTGGAGGTATATAACAGGTGTGAGGGGAGGTATTTGACATGTGTGAGGTGAGGTACATAACAGATGTGAGGGGAGGTATATTAACAAGTGTGAGGGGAGGTAATAACAGGTGTGAGGGGAGATATATAACAGGTGTGTGAGGGGAGGTGTATAACAGGTGTGAGGGGAGTATATAACAGGTGTGAGGGGAGATATATAACAAGTGTGAGGGGAGGTATATAACAGGTGTGAGGGGAGATATATAACAGGTGTGAGGGGAGGTATATAACAGGTGTGAGGGGAGGTATATAGCAGGTGTGAGGGGAGGTATATAACAGGTGTGAGGGGAGGTATATAACATGTGTGAGGGGAGATATTAAACAGATGTGAGGGAAGGTATATAACAGGTGTGAGGGAAGGTATATAACAGATGTGAGGGGAGGTATATAACAGATGTGAGGGGAGATATATAACAGGTGTGAGGGGAGGTATATAACAGGTGTGAGGGGAGGTATATAACAGATGTGATGGGAGGTATATAACAGGTGTGAGGGGAGGTATATGGTAGGTGTGAGGGGAGGTATATAACAGGTGTGAGGGGAGGTATATAACAGGTGTGATGGGAGGTATATAACAGGTGTGAGGGGAGGTATATAACAGGTGTGAGGGGAGGTATATAACAGGTGTGAGGGGAGATATATAACAAGTGTGAGGGGAGGTATATAACAGGTGTGAGGGGAGGTATATAACAGGTGTGATGGGAGGTATATAACAGGTGTGAGGGGAGGTATATAACAGGTTTGAAGGGACGTATATAAAAAGGTGTTGAGGGGAGGGTGGGGTTTTAGCAGATGTTTAGGGGAGGTATATAACAGTGTGTGAGGAGAGGTATATAACAGATGTGAGGGGCGGTAAATAACAGATGTGAGGGGAGATATATAACAGGTGTGAGGGGATGTATATAACAGGTGTGAGGGGAGGTATATAACAGATGTGAGGGGAGGTATGTAACAGGTGTGAGGGGAGGTATATAACAGATGTGAGGGGCGGTATATAACAGATTTTGAGGGGAGATATAGAACAGTTGTGAGGGGGGGTATATAAACAGGTGTGAGGGGAGGTATATAACAGATGTGGGGGAGGGATTTATAAAGGTGTGAGGGAGGTATATAACAGGTGTGAGGGGAGTTATATAACAGGTGTGAGGGGAGGTATATAAAAAGGTGTGAGAGGAGGTGTATAACAGATGTGAGGGGAGGTATATAGCAGGTGTGAGGGGAGATATATAACTGGTGTGAGGGGAAGTATATAATAGGTGTTAGGGGAGGTATATAACAGATGTGAGGGGAGGTATATAACAAATGTTAGGGAAGATATATAACAGGTGTGAGGGGAGGTATATAACAAATGTGAGGGAAGATATATAACAGATTTTGAGGGGAGGTATTAAACAGGTTTTGTGAGGGAGGTATATAACAGATGTGAGGGGAGGTATATAAACAGGTGTGAGGGGGAGGTATACTACAGATGTAGGGGGGTATATAACAGATGTGAGGGGAGGTATATAACAGGTGTGAGGGGAGGTATATAACAGGTGTGAGGGGAGGTATATAACAGATGTGAGGGGAGGTATATAACAGGTGTGAGGGGAGGTATATAACAGGTGTGAGGGGAGGTATTAACAGGTGTGAGGGAGGTTAATAAAAGGTTTTGAGGGAAAAAATATATAACAGGTGTGAGGGGAGGTATATAACAGGTGTTGAGGGGAGGTAAATAACAGGTGTGAGGGGAGGTATATAACAGGTGTGAGGGGAGGTATATAACAGGTGTGAGGGGAGGTATATAACAGGTGTGAGGGGAGGTATATAACAGGTGTGAGGGGAGGTATATAACAGATGTGAGGAAAAGGTAAATATAACAGGTGTGAGGGGGGTATATAAAAAGGTGTGAGGGGGGGTATATAACAGGTGTGAGGGGAGGTATATAACAGGTGTGAGGGAAGATATATAACAGGTGTGAGGGGAGGTATATAACAGGTGTGATGGGAGGTATATAACAGGTGTGAGGGGAGGTATATAACAGGTGTGAGGGGAGGTATTTTAAAAAGGTGTGAGGGGAGGTATGTAACAGGTGTGAGGGGAGGTATAAACAGGGTGTGAGGGGGAGGTATATACAGGTGTGAGGGGAGGTATATAACAGGTGTGAGGGGAGGTATATAACAGGTGTGAGGGGAGGTATATAACAGCCAGGGTTAATTCTCCCTCAAAATATTACTCTTGTCTTGGATAATTAATACATTTTCCGCGAGAGAAAAAATATTGAAGAAATTCACTAAACACTTTAAGTTATGTTACAGTTTGCTTAACATTAAGTTTAAATTACTCTTAGTTATGCAACAAGCTGAGGTAAGAAGACCCTATGTCTGGCTACACTGTTGAGTTATGACACACGTGTGATGGTAGCATTTTGGGACACCACTGTGTTGGAAATAAAGGTTTTATAACACACTGGTTGGTAGCACTGTTATACACAACACAGTGTTGGAACAGTTTTATACACACACGTGTTGGAAACCTTTTTATGACACCACTGTTTTGGAAACATTTTTATGACAACGTGTGTTCGTGCACGTTAGACACATACCGGTTTTGGAACATGTTAAGATACTACTGGTTGTACGTTTTATGACACCGTGGGGGTAGCGCTGTATACACACACTGTTTTTGGTAGCACTGTTAGAACATACACTGTGCTGGAAACAGTATTAAGACACCCCCGTTTTGGTAACAGTATTAAACAAAACACTGTGTTGGAAAACAGTATTAAAAACCACGGTTGGTAACAGTAAAAGCCACACATGTTTGTACATATTAAGACACACTTGTGGTAACATATTAAGACACACACTGTGTTGGTAACAGTAAAAAAACACACTGTGTTGGACACTGTTAGACACTTACACTGTTTTGGGTAACAGTATTAAGACACACACTTTTTTGTAACAGTATTAAGACACACATTTGGTTTTTGGTAACAGTATTAAACACACGTTTTGGGGTAACAGTATTAAGACACACATGTTGGTAACAGTATTAGACACCACATTGTTGGTACACGTTAGAACATACACTGTTTTGGGTACCATGCTAGACACATACACTGTGTTGGTAGCATGTTATGACACACACTGTTTTGGAACACTTTTTATGACAAAAAACTGTTTTGGGAACACTTTTTGATTACCACACATTGTGTGTTGGTAACAGTGTGTGACACACACTGTTTGGGAACCCTTTTAAAAATAAAAGAAATAAAAAAGAAGGAACACTGCAACAGGCCAACCCCCCCATCGGGCAGGTCCCCGTTTTCCCCTCCCCCCGGATTTCCCCAAAGACCCCC
Organism: Cherax quadricarinatus; assembly: GCF_026875155.1. NCBI lineage: Eukaryota > Metazoa > Arthropoda > Malacostraca > Decapoda > Parastacidae > Cherax > Cherax quadricarinatus. Next base: position 103,286,764 of record NC_069399.1, read on the forward strand.
CAGTTGGTTACCTCCACTCAAGGAAGGGGCACGGCACCGGACCCAGCAGAAAGCTAGTTGGTCCAACCACACCCACCCCCTTACTCATTATTTATTAAACCCATTTTTAAAAAACACAACGTTTTCGCCTCACAATGTACCGGGAGTTTTTTCCACTCACCACAAATTATACCAAACCATTTCTTTCCTATCTCCTTCCCGAAACAAAATTTTTTCCAAATTTAAACCCGCTGCGAGTCCTGTCTTGGCGGAAATTTTTCCGCACGCTATTTTTCTCCCTTTATTTTTTCCTGTTTTCCCTTTTCACCTCGATCATATCCCCCCAATTCTACGCCTTTCGAGAGAGTGAGATTCAGGGCCCCCCATCTACCTCATATGGAAAATTTTTTTTACATGGGGTCATTTTGTCACCCCTTGACGTTTTCCAGAGCATTTATATCCAAATTTTGTAATACTGAAATGAGCAGAACATCAAATAAGCCCAACCAAGGATTTTAAATTAAGAACAACTTGAGACTTCTATTTTTTATACTTCTAGTAAAACCAAGAATTCTGTTAGCTTTATTGGAACACTAAGCACGTTGTCTTTTTTAGATTATGTAACCAGACTCCCAAATCCTTTTCGCAATCATAGTATTTAAAACTACATTATTTTGTTTAAAATGTGGGTGGTTTTTTACCGTCCAACATTTAGAACTTTGCATTTGTTTAAAATTTAAAACTGTATCCCCATTCTCCGACCACTGCATCACATTTAAATCATCCCCGGGGGCTCAGTGTCCTCATTAGAATGAATTGGACGGCCATTTTTTGGGGTCATGAGCAAATTTTTTTAGTGCTATTTTTTTCCCTCATCTATTCGTTTATGTAAAAAGTGAAAACAACGGGCCCAACACTGACCCCTGGGGAACAAACCCCTTGTGACTGCCCCCCATTTCTGATTTCTCCCCTTTTTCAAAATCCCCTCTGCCTATTTGTCACCCATTTTCCCCCTACCCCGGAAAAAATTTCTCCCCCTATTTCCGTTTGCCCAAGTTTCCCCAATATTCTCTGGGGGAACTCTACGAAAACCTTACTGAAGTCCATATACACAATATCATTTCATTACCATGATCTACCTATCAACACCTTGGTGAAAAAAGTTAGAAATTCATAAACAGGAACGCCCCTTTGTAAAACCGTGTTGAGAATCATTAATCAATCTGTTCCTATCAAGAGGCTACGAATTGCTTCGGAAATTATTTATTCCATAAAATTTTCCCCCCTAGGAGGTAAGGTTACTGATCTATATTCGAAGCCAAGGACCTGCACCGCCCCTTTTAAAAAGGTATTAATTTGCCCTTTTCCATTTCAAGCCTATGCCGATTGTATGATATGTTAAAAAGATTGAAGGTATGCCAAGTTCCCTTTACATTCCTTTAAAAACCCTTCAAACATTCACAGGGCCTGGGGTTTGTTAGGGTTTTTGTTTCTCTATTTTACTGAGGCCATGTCATAGTTACTGCAATCGTAATAGTTTTTTCATCATCCCGTTAAAATAATCTATTTTTTGGGGAAAGTGCAAGTATTTTCCTGGGTAAAAACTGAGAGGGAAGCAGGTTTGAGAATTTGACACAACCCTTTTCACTGTCTGATCTGACCAGAGTTACTCTTAAGTGGGCCAATCTTGTCCTAATTACTTTGAATACCGAAAGAACCCTTTGGTTAGTCTTTTTAATCCCCCTTGCGACCTTACCTCATCACCCTTTTTTCTTTTTTTTTCCTTTCTTTTTTTCTCTCTTTAATTGAATATGTTGATTTTTTAACTGCCCATCCCCTCTTTTGATAGCCTAATATATGCCTCCTTTTTACCCAAAGAGATGTTTTAATCTATTGTTTTATCCTTTGGGTCAATTTGTTAGATCTAAATTTTCCTATCGGGAAAAAAAGTTCCTGGGCAATAGAATATCTCTGAAAAAACGTCATTTGACACCAAGCACCCACCTACCCGTAGTCAGGACATCCCAATTTAGCCCACCCCGGAATTTTTCAGCCCCAGAATCGGCCAAGCGAAAATCGGGGACAGAGATTTGATTGCAATTTCTGGGAAATTCCAGAAAATTTTTGAAACAAGTGTTTTTTGTATCACTTTCCCCAAGTCACCATTAACCTCAAATTTTTAATATGAATCTTTTTTGGGGCAAGAACCAGCCAAACAGATTGTTTCCCAGTGGTTCTGTCAAAACCCTTTCTAAAAAGCAATCCTGAACGTATCAAGAAAGTCACTAACTCAAAATTTTCCCCATATTGTTCAGCAATTTGCTAAAGTTAAAAAACCCCATTACACAACATTTACGTATCTAGATTCTTACGAATTTCTTCCCATAACACTTTCGCACCCCTACAAGGTTTGGGGGCCATAAACACACCCAAAAATTTAATTTTGTCACGTCCCTCAGAAACGGCCAAACAATTCTGTGCTTTATGTTTCAAAACTTATATCATGTTAAAACAACAATTTAAATTTTTCCCGACATACTCGCCCACCACCCCCCCTTCCCTTTTACCCTATCAGTGTGGAATAGTTTATAGGCCTGTATGTTTCATTCAGAAGGCATTTCTCTGTCTTTCAGGTTGAACCAGGTCTCTGTTATACCAATAATATCTATATTACCTGCACTTGCAAGTAATCTTAGCTCATCTATCTCATTTCTTAGACTCCTACTATTTGTATAGTAAACCTTAAGGGAGCTAGTCACTCGTTGCCCTCTACTATCTCTCTTTGTTTGTTGATCAATTGATTTGCCATTACTAGCAGACAGTGTTGGTAACACTGTTGAGTTATGACACACATTTACATTTTATTGCACACATACACACACACACACACACACACACACACACACACACACATACACACACACACACACACACACACACACACACACACACAAGAGAACTAGAGGGAAAGACAGTAAATGAAATGGTAGAACTAGTGACCACTAAGTGCAAGGAGGCAGAGGAGAGGTTCATACCAAAGGATAACAGAAAAATGGTAAGACCAGAGTGAGTCCATGCTTTAGCTGGAGGTTTAAAGAGGCCGAAGTCAAGTGTGCTAGAGCATGGAAAAGGTACAGAAGGCAAAGGACTCAAGAAAACAAGAAGTTGAGCAGAAGAACCAGAAACAAATATGCAGGGATAGGGAGAGAGGCCCAGAGGCAATACGAAAACGACATAGCATCAAGAGCCAAATCTGAACTAAAGTTGTTATACAATCATATTAGGAGAAAAACAACAGTCAAGGATCAGGTAATCAGGCTGAGGAAAGAAGGAGGGGAACTCACAAAGAGTGACCAAGAAGTATGTGAAGAACTAAACACAAGATTTAGAGGAGTATTGAGAATAGTGACAGGAATGCTTCCAGCGAACCGTGGAGGTAGGGTGCACCAGCAGGTGCTGAACACAGTACACATAACCAAGGTAGAGGTGAAGAAACTGCTAGGTGAACTAGATACCTCAAAAGCTGTGGGCCCAGATAACATATCTCCATGTATACTGAAAGAGGGAGCAGAGGAACTGTGTGTGCTGCTAGCGGCAATCTTCAGTAAATCTATCGAAACTGGGCAGTTGCCTGAGGCGTGGAAGACAGCAAATGTAGTTCCAATTTTTAAGAAAGGAGACAGACGGGCAGCTTTAAACTACAGACCAGTGTTACTGACTTGTATAGTATGTAAAGTCATGGAAAAGATTATCAGGAGAAGAATGGTGGAGCACATTGAGAAGATAGGGCTCATACATGGCAATCAGCACGGCTTCAGAGATGGGAAATCCTGTGTCACAAATCTACTTGAGTTGTACGATAAGGTAACAGATGTAAGACAGGAGAGAGAGGGATGGGTAGACTGTATCTTTTTGGACTGCAAGAAGGCTTTTGACACAGTACCACACAAGAAACTGGTGCAAAAATTAGAGGAACAGGCAGGAATATTAGGGAAAGTACTGCAATGGATCAAGGAATACCTGACAGGAAGGAAACAAGGAGTGTTGGTACGTGACGAAATGTCAGAGTTGGCGGGTGTGTCAAGTGGAGTTCCACAAGGGTCTGTCCTAAATCCGGTGCTGTTTCTTGTATACGTGAATGCCATGGTGGAAGGAATAGATTCAGAAGTGTCACTGTTCGCTGATGATGTGAAACTGAGGAGGAGAATACAAGTGGGAGAGGATCAGTTAAGATTACAAGGGGATCTGGACAGACCACCAATCTGGTCCGACAAATGGCTCATGGAGTTTATCCCCAGTAAGTGCAAGGTCATGAAGATTGGGGAAGGACAGAGAAGACCGCAGACGGAGTACAGGTTACGAAATCAAAAGCTGCAAACGTCACTGAAAGAAAAGGATCTTGGGGTATGCATTATAACGAAAATGTCCCCTGAGGCACACACCAATGAAATAACTGCTGCAGCATATGGAAGATTGGCAAATCTGAGATTGGCGTTTAGACATCTGAGTAAGGAGTCATTCACGACATTGTACACGGTGTACGTAAGGCCTATACTGGAATATGTAGCGCCAATATGGAACCCTCACCTATAACACGTCATGAAATTGGAGAAAGTGCAAAAATTTTCAACACGATTAGTCCCTTAACTGAGGGGTATGTCTTATGAGGAGAGGTTAAGGGAACTCAACTGATGACAATAGAAGATAGGAAGGATAGGGGATGACATGATAACAACGTATAAAATACTGAGAGGAATTGACAAGGTGGACAGGGCCGAATGTTTCAGAGATGTAATATAATAACAAGGGGACACAATTGGAAGCTGAAAACCCAGATGAGTCATAGGGATGTTATGAAGTATTTCTTTAGCCTTAGAGTTGTCAGAAAGTGGAATAATCTGGAGAGTGAAGTAGTGGAAGCATGTTCCATACATAGCTTTAAGAAGAGGTATGATAAAGTTAATGGAGCGGGAGAGAGTGAATTAGTATCGACCAGTGAAGAGGCCGGGCCAGGAGCTATGACTCGACCCCTGCAACCACATATAGGTACTCACATATAGGTTAGTAACACACCACACACACACACACACACACACACACCACACACACACCACCACACACACACCACGCACACACACACACACACACACACCACACGCACACCACACACACCACACACACACACACACTCACACACACACACACACACACACACACACACGCACACACACACACCACACACCACACACACACACACACACCACACACACCACACACAACACACACACACACACACACACACACACACACACACACACATCTCTCCATGGGTTCTGAGAGAGGGAGCAGAGGTGCTATGTGTACCCCTAACAACAATATTCAACACATCTATCGAAAGAGAGAGATTACCCGAGGTATGGAAGACAACTAATGTAGTCCCAATTTTTAAAAAAGGAGACAGACAAGAAGCACTAAACTATAGACCAGTGTCACTGACATGTATAGTATGCAAAGTCATGGAGAAGATTATCAGGAGAACAGTGGTGGAACACCTAGAAAGAAATGAGCTTATCAGCAACAGCCAACATGGTTTCAGGGATGGGAAATCCATTGTCGCAAACCTACTGGAGTTCTATGACAGGGTGACGGCAGTAAGACAAGAGAGAGAGAGGGGTGGGCAGATTGCATTTTCATGGACTGTAAGAAGACGTTTAAAACAGTTCCACACAAGAAATTAGTGCAAAAACTGGAGGACCAGGCAGGGATAACAGGGAAGGCACTACAATGGATAAGGAAATGCCTGTCAGGAAGAAAACAGCGAGTTATGGTACAAGGCGAGGTGTCAGAGTGGGCGCCTGTAACGAGTGGGGTGCCACAGGGATCAGTCCTAGGACCGGTGCTGTTTCTGGTATTTGTGAACGACATGACGGAAGGAATAAACTCTGAAGTGTCACTGTTTGCAGATGATGTGAAGCTGATGAGAAGAATTCAGTCGGGCAAGGACCAGGCAAAACTACAGAGGGATCTGGACAGGCTGCAGAACTGGTCCAGCAATTGGCTTCTAGAGTTCAACCCCACCAAGTGCAAAGTCATGAAGATTGGGGAAGGGCAAGGAAGACCGTAGACGGAGTAGAGCCTAGGGGGCCAGAGACTACAAACCTCACTCGAGGAAAAAGATCTTGGGGTGAGTATAACACCAGAAACATCTGAGGTGCGCATCACCCAAATAACTGCTGCAGCATATGGGCGCCTAGCAAACCTAAGACCAGCATTACGCCATCTTAATAAAGAATCGTTCAGGACCCTGTACACCGTGTACGTTAGGCCCATATTGGAGTATGCGGCACCAGTTTGAAACCCACATCTAGCCAAGCACGTAAAGAAACTAGACAAACTGCAAAGGTTAGCAACAAGACTAGTTCCAGAGCCAAGAGGTATGTCCTACTGGGAGTGGTTAAGGGAAATCGACCTGACGACACTGGAGGACAGGAGAGATAGGGGGGAAATGATAACGACACATAAAAATACTAAGAGGAATTGACAAGGTGGACAAAGACAGGATGTTCCAGAGATGGGACACAGCAACAAGGGAACGCAGTTGGAAGTTGAAGACACAGATGAATCACAAGGATGTTAGGAAGTATTTTTTCAGCCACAGAGTAGGCAGGAAGTGGAATAGTTTGGGAAGCGATGTAGTGGAGGCAGGATCCATACATAGCTTTAAGCAGAGGTATGATAAAGCTCCTGGTTCAGGGAGAGTGACCTAGTAGCGACCAGTGAAGAGGCGGGGCCAGGAGCTAGGACTCGGCCCCTGCAACCTCAACTAGGTGAGTACAGCTAGGTGAGCACACACACACACACACACACACACACATACACACCAGGAGCCAGGAGCTCGGACTCGACCCCCGCAACCTCAACTAGGTGAGTACACACACACACACACACCTTAGTAAGGAATCGTTCAAGACACCGTACACCGTGTACGTCAGACGCATACTGGAGTATGCAGCACCTGTTTGGAACCCACACTTTATCAAGCACGTCAAGAAATTAGAGAAAGTGCAAAGGTTTGCGACAAGGTTAGTTCCAGAGCTAAGGGGAATGTCCTCCGAAGAAACGTTAAGGGAAATCGGTCTGACGACACTGGAGGACAGGAGGGTTAGGGGAGACATGATAACGACACACAAAATACTGCGTGGAATTGACAAGGTGAGCAGAGACAAGATGTTCAAGAGAGGGGACACAGAAACAAGGGGTCACAAATGGAAGTTGAAAACCCAGATGAGTCAAAGGGATGTTAGGAAGTATTTCTTCAGCCAACGAGTAGTCAGGAAGTGGAATAGCCTAGCAAGTGAGATAGTGGAGGCAGGAACCATGCATAGCTTTTAGATGAGGTATGATAAAGCTCATGGAGCAGGGAGAGAGAGGACCTAGTAACACTCAGTGATGAGGCGGGGACAAGAGCTGAGTCTCGACCCCTGCAACCACAATTAGGTGAGTAAAATTAGGTGAATACACACACAAATACACACACACACACACACACACACACACACACACACACACACACACACACACACCATTATGACAGCAGTTAAAGACCAGGTGATCAGGCTGAGGAAAGAAGGTGGGGAACTCACAAGAAACGATCACGAGGTATGTGAGGAGCTAAACACGAGATTCAAGGAAGTATTTACAGTAGAGGTAGGAAGAGCTCTGGGGAGAGAGCACAGAGGGGAACACCAACAGGGAATATACCAACATGTGTTGGGTGACTTACACACAACTGATTAGGAGGTGCAGAAACTGCCAAGTGACCTTGATACCTCAAAGGCGATGGGACCGGACAATATCTCCCCATGGGTCCTTAGAGAAGGAGCAGAGATGCTGTGTTTGCCACTAACTACAATCTTCAACACATCCCTCGAAATTGGGCAACTACCTGAGGTATGGAAGATGACAAATGTAGTCCCCATTTTAAGAAAGGAGACAGAAACAAGGTCTTAAACTACAGACCAGTATCACTGACTGTATGCAAAGTCATGGAGAAGATTATCAGGAGGATAGTGGTGGAGCACCTGGAATGGAACAAGATTATAAAAGACAACCAGCACGAATTCATGAAAGGCAAATCCTGTGTCACAAACCTTCTGGAGTTTTATGACAAGGAAACGGATGTAAGACACGAGAGAGAAGGGTGGGTAGATTGCATTTTCTTGGACCGCAAGAAGGCCTTCGACGCAGTTCCTCACAAGAGATCACCGCAAAAGGTAGAAGATGAGGTAAGTAGAACAGGAAGGGCTCTGCAATGGATCAGGGAATACCTAACAGGGAGGCATCAACGAGTCGTGGTACGTGACGAGGTATCACAGTGGGCGCGTGTGAAGAACGGGGTTCCATAGGGGTCGGTCCTAGGACCAGTGCTAATTTTGGTATATGTGAATGACATGACGGAAGTTATAGACTCAGAAGTGTCCCTGTTTGCGGATGATGGGAAGTTAATAAGAAGAATTAAATCGAATGAGGATCAGGCAGGACTACAAACAGACCTGGACAGGCTGGAAGCTTGGTCCAGCAAGTGGCTCCTCGAATTTAACACCGCTAAATGGAAAGTCATGAAGATCGGGGAAGCTGCAAAGAAGACCGCAGACAGAGCATAGGCTAGGTGGCTAAAGACTGCAAAGCTCACTCCTACGAAGAGAGGCTTATTGTATCATCATCACTTACAATACTTTACTAGTCACATGGGGTCAACGTCGCTCCTGGGTGAGGCCAGGCTAGCTGCACTCTCTCGACTTTCCTACCCGCACTGTCTTGATGCTGGGCGGGAGGCTCTCCTCAATTTCACATTCCATTCCTTTCATTACAGTGTTCCTGAAGAAGAGTTTTGCAGCTGCAGCACGAAAGGCCTAAGAGCAATATTATTTATCCTCAAATTGTTGCTCTTCACACACGGTGTTGAGTCATGATATTCAGTGATGGTAACAATGAAGAGTTATGACACCCTGTGGGGTGAGAAAAGGATGTCCCTCTAGTGTGAGTTGAGCCAAAGATGTCCCTCTAGTGTGAGTTGAGCCAAAGATGTCCCTCTAGTGTGAGTTGAGCCAAAGATGTCCCTCTAGTGTGAGTTGAGCCAAAGATGTCCCTCAAGTGTGAGTTGAGCCAAAGATGTCCATCTAGTGTGAGTTGAGCCAAGAATGTCTCTCTAGTGTGAGATGAGCTAAGGATGTCCCTATAGCGTGAGCTGAACCAAGAATGTCTCTCTAGTGTAAGTTGAGCCAAGAATGTTCATCTAGTGTGAGTTGAGTCAAAAATGTCCCTCTAGTGTGAGTTGAGCCAAGAATGTTTCACTAGTGTGAGGTGAGCCAAGAATGTCCCTCTAGTGCGAGGTGAGCCAAGAATGTCCCTCTAGTGCGAGGTGAGCCAAGAATGTCCCTCTAGTGCGAGGTGAGCCAAGAATGTCCCTCTAGTGCGAGGTGAGCCAAGAATGTCCCTCTAGTGTGAGTTGAGCCAAGAATGTCCCTCTACTGTGAAGTAAGCCAAGAATGTCCCTCTAGTGTGAGTTGAGCCAAGAATGTCCCTCTAGTGTGAAGTGAGCCAAGAATGTCCCTCTAGTGTGAGTTGAGCCAAGAATGTCCCTCTAGTGTGAAGTGAGCCAAGAATGTCCCTCTAGTGTGAGTTGAGCCAAGAATGTCCCTCTAGTGTGAGGTGAGCCAAAAATGTCCCTCTAGTGCGAGGTGAGCCAAGAATGTCCCACTAGTGTGAAGTAAGCCAAGAATGTCCCTCTAGTGTGAGTTGAGCCAAGAATGTCCCACTAGTGTGAGATGAGCCAAGAATATCCCTCTAGTGTGAAGTGAGCCAAAAATCTCCCTATAGCGTGAAGTGAGCCAAGAATGTCCATGTAGTGTGAGGTGAGGCAAGAATGTCCCTCTAGTGTGAAGTGAGCCAAGAATGTCCCTCCAGTGTGAAGTGAGACAAGAATATCCCTCTAGTGTGAAGTGAGTCAAGAATCTCCCTCTAGCGTGAGGTGAGGCAATAATGACCCTCTAGTGTGAAGTGAGTCAAGAATGTCCCTCTAATGTGAAGTAAGCCAAGTATGTCTCTCTAGTGTGAAGTGAGCCAAGAATCTCCCTCTAGTGTGAGGTGAGCCAATGATGTCCCTCAAGTGTGAAATAAGCCAAGAATGTCCCTGTAGTGCGAAGTGAGCCAAGGATGTCCCTCTAGTGTGAGGTGAGCCCAGAATGTCCCTCTAGTGTGAGGTGAGCCAAGAATGTCCTTCTAGTGTGAGGTGAGCCAAGAATGTCCCTCTAGTGTGGAGTGAACGAATAATGTCTCTCTACACCAACGAAGATTCTGATATTATATATATATATATATATATATATTATATATATATATATATATATATATTTGTATATATAATTATTATTATTAACACATCAACCGTCTCCCACCAAGGCAGGGTGGCCCGAAAAAGAAAAACTTTCATCATTCACTCCATCACTGTCTTGCCAGAAGGATGCTTTACACTACAGTTATAAAACTACAACATTAACACCCCTCCTTCAGAGTGCAGGCACTGTACTTCCCATCTCCAGGACTCAAGTCCTGTCTGCCGGTTTTCCTGAATCCCTTCATAAATCTTACCTTGCTTACACTCCAACAGCGCGCCAAGTCCTGTTAACCATTTGTCTCCATTTGCTCCTATCTAACACGCTCACGCATGCTTCCTGGAAGTCCAAGCCCCTCGCACATAAAGCATCCTTTACCCCCTCCCTCCAACCTTGCCTAGGCCGACCCCTACCCCGCCTTCCCTCCATTACAGATTTATACACTCTCGAAGTCATTCTGTATTGTTTCAACCTCTCTACATGTCCAAACCATCTCAATAAACCCGCCTCAACCCTCTGGATAATAATTTTCGTAATCCTGCACCTCCTCCATCTTGGTTCTATCTCAGTGTCCCGTGTACTACCTTGTAGTACTTGCTATACCTCAACTTCTCGCCATAATGTACCTAACTTTTATAGCCATTATCATCTATCATAAACTTCATAGAGGCTTTGTTTCAATGTGTTTCAGTCTGACGCAAGTGGTTTCTGTTCGATTTTATGTCTGTCTGTCTGTCTGTCTGTCTGTCTGTCTGTCTGTCTGTCTGTCTGTCTCTGTTTCGGTCTCTGTTTCTCTCTCTCCTTCATTAACAACACCGCCCCTTCCTGCCTCCGTCTAAGGCTGGTCTCAAACACCATGCTAAGTCCCTGCTGATGAATCCAAGTCCCTTTGGGACACTCGTCTCTATCTTGATAAACCCTGGTCAGCCGAGAGAGAGAGAAAGAGAGAGAGAGGAGAGAGAGAGGAGAGAGAGAGAGAGAGAGAGAGAGAGAGAGAGAGAGAGAGAGAGAGAGAGAGAGAGAGAGAGAGAGAGAGAGAGAGAGTGATCCTTAACCTTGTCAAATCCTGTGTAAAAAAAAAAAAAAAAAGAGTGTGTGTAGAGAACAGAGCAAGACGTCTCATCTCTCGCCTGGACCCACCCTGGATAGATCTGTCATTTCATCACAACCTTCAACACAGGAGGGATGTGGGTGGCCTTACTGTTATGTACAAGGCCAATATTGTCAAAGTACCACACTTGGATCCACTTCGAGGACAGCGTGAAACAAGCTTTTATGCCACAAGACGGGCAGAAAGCAGCAACTTCACTCTGGCTGTACCCTTCTCCAGAACATCACTCCATCTGAGATCATACATACCCAGGATGACTCGAGTATGGAACACATTCGTACAGCATAATGATGTCAACGAGATAAAGTCAGTTGATCAAATGAAAATGATGGCCCACAGATGGCTCCAACTTCATCCTGTTCCCTACTTGTATGCTTCATAACAATAAAAATGCTTTCAAATGAGCTGATGTAGGTAACAGCAGCTCTTAACTTAGTCAACAAAGTTAGGAATCCTTAACCTCTAAATAGCTTGTTAAAAAGCTAGGGATCCTTAACCTAACTTTGTCAAACCCTTTTTAAGAGAGAGAGAGAGAGAGAGAGAGAGAGAGAGAGAGAGAGAGAGGAGAGAGAGAGAGGAGAGAGAGAGAGAGAGAGAGGAGAGTGAGAGAGAGAGAGAGAGAGAGAGAGAGAGAGAGAGAGAGAGAGAGAGAGAGAGAGAGGGAGAGAGAGAGCGCGAAACAAGCTTTTATGCCACAAGACGGGCAGAAAGCAGCAACTTCACTCTGGCTGTACCCTTCTCCAGAACATCACTCATCTGAGATCATACATACCCAGGATGACTCGAGTATGGAACACATTCGTTCAGCATAATGATGTCAACGAGATAACGTCAGTTGATCAAATGAAAATGCTGGCCCACAGATGGCTCCAACTTCATCCTGTTCCCTACTTGTATGTCTCATAACAATAAAAATGCTTTCAAATGAGCTGATGTAGGTAAACAGCTCTTAGCTTGTCAATAAAGTTAGGATCCTTAACTGTATATAGCTTGTCAATAAAGCTAGGATCCTTAACCTTGTCAAACCATGTTGTAAAAAAAAAAAAAAAAAAAAAAAAAAAAAAAAATGAAGGAGAGAGAGAGATGAGAGAGAGAGAGAGAGAGAGAGAGGAGGAGAGAGAGAGAGGAGAGAGAGAGAGAGAGAGAGAGAGAGAGAGGAGAGAGAGAGATGAGAGAGAGAGAGAGAATGAACATTAAAATGGTATAAAAATACCGACAGATTGTTAGGTAAGACACATATGCAACAGTTAGGTATCTTTATTTCGAAACGTTTCGCCTACACAGTAGGCTTCTTCAGTCGAGTACAGAAAAGTTGATAGAAGCAGAAGATACTTGAAGACGATGTAATCAGTCCATCACCCTTAAAGTTTTGAGGTGGTCAGTCCCTCAGTCTGGAGAAGAGCATTGTTCCGTTGTCTGAAACAATATGAAGTTGAAGTGACAGGATGGAGCCTTATATAGTGCCAGGAGGTGAGACGAAGGTTGCTTTGGGAGGGCAGGTCCCTCTCAAACCCAGCCGTTCTCACTAGTAGAGGTCGAAGTTGATGGTCTGTACCAAGATACCCTTGTGTTGCAGTGTCTGACAGAATGAACATTAAAATGGTATAAAATACCGACAGATTGTTAGGTAAGACACATATGCAACAGTTAGGTATCTTTATTTCGAAACGTTTCGCCTACACAGTAGGCTTCTTCAGTCGAGTACAGAAAAGTTGATAGAAGCAGAAGATACTTGAAGACGATGTAATCAGTCCATCACCCTTAAAGTTTTGAGGTGGTCAGTCCCTCAGTCTGGAGAAGAGCATTGTTCCGTTGTCTGAAACAATATGAAGTTGAAGTGACAGGATGGAGCCTTTATATAGTGCCAGGAGGTACGGAACAATGCTCTTCTCCAGACTGAGGGACTGACCACCTCAAAACTTTAAGGGTGATGGACTGATTACATCGTCTTCATAGTATCTTCTGCTTTATCAACTTTTCTGTACTCGACTGAAGAAGCCTACTGTGTAGGCGAAACGTTTCGAAATAAAGATACCTAACTGTTGCATATGTGTCTTACCTAACAATCTGTCGGTATTTTATACCATTTTAATGTTCATTCTGTCAGACACTGCAACACAAGGGTATCTTGGTACAGACCATCAACTTCGACCTCTACTAGTGAGAACGGCTGGGTTTGAGAGGGACCTGCCCTCCCAAAGCAACTTCGTCTCACCTCCTGGCACTATATAAAGGCTCCATCCTGTCACTTCAACTTCATATTGTTTCAGACAACGGAACAATGCTCTTCTCCAGACTGAGGGACTGACCACCTCAAAACTTTAAGGGTGATGGACTGATTACATCGTCTTCAAGTATCTTCTGCTTCTATCAACTTTTCTGTACTCGACTGAAGAAGCCTACTGTGTAGGCGAAACGTTTCGAAATAAAGATACCTAACTGTTGCATATGTGTCTTACCTAACAATCTGTCGGTATTTTATACCATTTTAATGTTCATTCTGTCAGACACTGCAACACAAGGGTATCTTGGTACAGACCATCAACTCGACCTCTACTAGTGAGAAACGGCTGGGTTTGAGAGGGACCTGCCCTCCCAAAGCAACCTTCGTCTCACTCCTGGCACTATATAAAGGCTCCATCCTGTCACTTCAACTTCATATTGTTTCAGACAACGGAACAATGCTCTTCTCCAGACTGAGGGACTGACCACCTCAAAACTTTAAGGGTGATGGACTGATTACATCGTCTTCAAGTATCTTCTGCTTCTATCAACTTTTCTGTACTCGACTGAAGAAGCCTACTGTGTAGGCGAAACGTTTCGAAATAAAGATACCTAACTGTTGCATATGTGTCTTACCTAACAACGAGAGAGAGAGAGAGGAGAGGGAGAGAGAGAGAGAGAGAGAGAGAGAGAGAGAGAGAGAGAGAGAGAGAGAGAGAGAGAGAGAGAGAGAGAGAGAGAGAGAGAGAGAAAGAGAGAGAGAGAGCGAAGCCTACAGATAATCCTTGGTTTGGGTTTCGTTGTAGAGAGGCTGCTACTGCTAAGTACAAGGCATGGCGAAGGTACAAGAGACATCCTACCACCTATAACAGGAACTTGCACAGGCAAGCCTGTAGGCATATGGGTGACGTTCAAAAGTGGGCCATCGCTAAATGGGAGGTGGACACAAAAAGAAAGCTAGCATCAGGTAGGGTAGGCTCCAAAATCTGGTGGTCCCTGGTCAAGGACAGACAAGGTTATCTGCCTGATGAACTCATTCCACCTCTAAATCGACAGGATGGGACCACCTCTATAGTTTTTTAGTCATAGAGAAGGCAGTCCTCTTTGCTGAACACATTTGCTACCAAATGCAAGTTCCTTGATCCAGCAGGGACCCTCCTTGGCTGAGCTGCAGAACTGTGTCTCAAAACTGTCAGTGGTGACAATATTGCAGGCGGAGGGGCCGGCTGCATTTCCTTCGTAAATCGCTTGACCAAGAAAAGGCTGTGGGCCCAGACAAAGTTGAGCCCATGATAGCTGAGAAGTTGTGCAGACCTGCTGGCAGCCTCTACTCGCATCTTTCAGCATGCCTAGTGAGTGTAAAGGACCCTCTCTGTGGAAAGAGGCCAATGTGTCCCTGCTCCAAAAAGAGAGCAGAGCAGAAATCAGCAACACAGACCATGTCACTCCTGTCAATCAACTGGTAAAGATCCTTGAGTCAATAATCTCAAGACAAATGACAGAGTTTTTTGACCACCACTCGCTACTTTGCGATCGTCAATATGCTTCAGGAAAGGTTACTCTGCTGCTGATCTTTGTTTAAACCTCTCCACTGAGTGGCACCAGTCACTGATGAATCCAAGGGTCAGCTGTGTGGTAGCATGGACATTGCTGGTGCTTTTGACCGGGTGTGGCACCAGGCCTCTTAGCAAAACTTCAAGACTGGAATTGCAGACTCTTACGCTATATCTCCTCAGTGATTACCTTCATGGGCAGATCTCTAAGTGTAGTCTCAATGGACGGAATCAGCAAGACATCCTATTGGGGCAAGTGTTCCACAAGAACCGTGCTGGGACATTGTTTAAGAAGGAATGTCTACTTCAACGACCTTCCTTCATCTCATCCAGAATCACATGCATATGCAGATGACTGTTACACTGACATTCCACTTATCCAAAGAGAAGAAGATGCCAGCTGCTCTAAGCTACACAATCACCAGCTAAGAGCTATATCAGCTTGGGGAAATAGATGGCAAGTAACATTTGCACCTGAGAAAACGCACCTTGATGGTAATGCTTTTGCAGTAGTAAGGATGAATGGGAGGGTGTTGGCACCTGGAGAAGAAGTTGATATCCTTGGGTGTGAAATTTTACTCCAAACTAACATGAGATACCATGTTGTAAATTAGCAAACAAGGCAGCCAGGAAGCTTACAGCACTTGCCGGATCTTGCATCTACTGACAGTAGGGGGTTGCAAGATCTGTACGAGGCACAAGTACCCCTCACACCTTGAGTATGCTCCACTTTCTTGGTTTGCCTGCCCCTCCCCCCTCTCATCCTGGATAGATCTGTCATTTCAGCAGAGCCTTCAACACAGGAGGGATGTGGGTGGCCTTACTGTTATGTACAAGGCCAATATTGTCAAAGTACCACACTTGGATCCACTTCGAGGACAGCGTAAAACAAGCTTTTATGCCACAAGACGGGCAGAAAGCAGCAACTTCACTCTGGCTGTACCCTTCTCCAGAAATCACTCCATCTGAGATTCATATATACCCAGGATAAACTCGAGTATGGAACACATTCGTACAGCATAATGATGTCAACGAGATAAAGTCAGTTGATCAAATGAAAATGCTGGCCCACAGATGGCTCCAACTTCATCCTGTTCCCTACTTGTTGTCTCATAACAATAAAAATGCTTTCAAATGAGCTGATGTATGGTAACAGCTCTTAGCTTGCCCAATAAAGTTAGGAATCCTTAACCTGTAAATAGCTTGTCAATAAAAGAGAGAGAGAGAGAGAGAGAGGGGAGAGAGAGAGAGAGAGAGAGAGAGAGAGGAGAGAGAGGAAGAGAGAGAGAGAGAGAGAGAGAAGAGATGGAGAGAGTGAGAGAGATGAGATGAGAGGAAGAGAGAGAGGAGAAGAGAGAGAGAGGAGGAGGGAGAGAGAGAGAGAGGAGGAGAGGAGAGAGGGGATAGAGTGAGGAGAGTTGGAAGAATCGTTTGGGCGACAAGTGGATGGAAAGGCTCAGTTAAGACGTTTCGTTGGGGAAACTTTATCAAGTTATGCAGAAAACTTATAAGGAAAAGTTTGGCGTATAACTTGATATAATTTTCTGGCGGCACGTTGTTATAACAGAGTATTGCTTATTCACAAAGCAAAAAAAACACTTCAAAGTCCACCCAGACGCTGCCTACTGAGAAGGGCTGTGCTAGTCTCTAGACTGAAGACCTTCTATTATTTATCTAGTTGGTAATGACCAAGATAGTAAAGCAAAAGGCTCTCTACCCACACTCAACTCCCTCTGCTCACTGACACAGAAGGAGAGAACATACCGTACGGCATGGAGAAAATAGGCAAGAGATTTTAGGGAGAGATAAGAGCTGACGTGAGGTTAAGTCCACAATTACATTTAGTACAACAGTACCTCTTGTTACCCACTATGTTAATCAGTGTCACGCCAGAGTTTGTGTCTACACAAGTTCTTCTGACTACGTAAGCAACGGGATATCCTGACAGTTTAAGAGTCACCAGCAGAATCTTATGTTTGCAAAGTGTGTGTCCAGCGGTTCTTAAAAGAGTAAGTTGATCTGATAACAACAGCCTCAGTATCAGATTTATACCATTGTTCCAAATCTCACTTTGAAAAAGAAAAATATTCCACACCGTCCCACGGGGGCTCTTATCACTGCTTTCTGTAACTGTACTGGGAAAACTCTTTGTAGAAGATGCATGAGTTTTAAAATCTTCATAATGTGCATAAGGTAACCTGGTAGACTCAGTCTAGTATTTAGGGAACCTGGTAGACTCAGACAGTATGAGGTAACCGGTAGATCAGTCTAGTATTTAGGTAACCTGGGAGACTCAGTCTAGTATGAGGTAACCGGTAGACTCAGTCTAGTATGAGGTAACCTGGTAGACTCAGTCTAGTATGAGGTAACCTGGTAGACTCAGTCTAGTATGAGGTAAGCTGGTAGACTCAGCCTAGTATGAGGTAACCTGGTAGACTCAGTCTAGTATTTAGGTAACTTGGTAGACTCGTCTTTGTATGAGGTAACTTGGTAGACTCAGTCTAGATGAGGTAATTGTAGACTCAGTCTAGTATGAGGTAAGCTGGTAGACTCAGTCTAGTATGAGGTAACTTGGTAGACTCAGTCTAGTATGAGGTAAGCTGGTAGACTCAGTCTAGTATGAGGTAACTTGGTAGACCAGTCTAGTATGAGGTAACTTGGTGACTCAGTCTAGTATGAGGTAACTTGGTAGACTCAGTCTAGTATGAGGTAATTTGGGAGACTCAGTTAGTTTTGAGGTAGCTGGTAGACTCAGTCTAGTATGAGGTAAATTGGTAGACTCAGTTTTAGTATGAGGTAAGCTGGTAGACTCAGTCTAGTATGAGGTAACTGGTAGACTCAGTCTAGTATGAGGTTAATTGGTAGACTCAGTCTAGTATGAGTTAACCTGGAAGACTCAGTCTAGTATGAGGTAACCTGGTAGACTCAGTCTAGTATGAGGTAACCTGGTAGACTCAGTCTAGTATGAGGTAACCTCTTAGACTAAGTCTAGTATGAGGTAACCTGGTAGACTCAGTCTAGTATGAGGTAAGCTGGTAGATCAGTCTAGTATGAGGTAACTGGTGCTCAGTCTAGTATGAGGTAAACTGGTAGACTCAGCCTAGTATGAGGTAACCTGGTAGACTCACTCCAGTATGAGGTAACCTGGTAGACTCAGTCTAGTATGAGGTAAGCTGAAAGACTCAGTCTAGTACGAGGTAACTTGGTAGACTCAGACTAGTATGAGGTAAACTGGTAGACTCAGTCTAGCATGAGGTAAGCTGGTAAGGATCAGCCCAGTATGAGGTAAGCTGGTAGGGCTCAGTCTAGTATGAGGTACCTGGTAGACTCACTCCAGTATGAGGTAACCTGGAAGATCAGTTAGTATGAGGTAACCTGGTAGACTCAGTCTGTATGAGGTAACCTGGGAGACTCAGTCTAGTATAGAGGTAACCTGGTGACTCAGTCTAGTATGAGGTAACTGGTAGACTCAGACTAGTATGAGGTAACCCGCAGACTCAGTCTAGTATGAGGTAACTTGGTAGACTCAGACTAGTATGAGGTAACCCGTAGACTCAGTCTAGTATGAGGTAACTTGGTAGACTCAGACTGTATGAGGTAACCTGGTAGACTTCAGTCTAGTATGAGGTAACTTGGTAGACTCAGACTAGTATGAGGAAACCCGGTAGACTCAGTCTAGTATGAGGTAAACCGGTAGACTCAGTCTAGTATGAGGTAACCTGGTAGACTCAGTCTAGTATGAGGTAAAAATGGTAGACTCAGTCTAGTATGAGGTAACCTGGTAGACTCAGTCTAGTATGAGGTAAACTGGTAGACTCAGTCTAGTATGAGGTAACCTGGTAGACTCAGTCTAGTATGAGGTAAGCTGGTAGACTCAGTCTAGTATGAGGTAACCTGGTAGACTCAGTCTAGTATGAGGTAAGCTGGTAGACTCAGTCTAGTATGAGGTAAGCTGGTAGACTCAGCCTAGTATGAGGTAACCTGGTAGACTCAGTCTAGTATGAGGTAACCTGGTAGACTCACTCCAGTATGAGGTAACCTGGTAGACTCAGTCTAGTATGAGGTAAGCTGAAAGACTCAGTCTAGTACGAGGTAACTTGGTAGACTCAGACTAGTATGAGGTAAGCTGGTAGACTCAGTCTAGCATGAGGTAAGCTGGTAGACTCAGCCTTGTATGAGGTAAGCTGGTAGATTCAGTCTAGTATGAGGTAACCTGGTAGACTCACTCCAGTATGAGGTAACCTGGAAGACTCAGTCTAGTATGAGGTAACCTGGTAGACTCAGTCTAGTATGAGGTAACCTGGTAGACTCAGTCTAGTATGAGGTAACCTGGTAGACTCAGTCTAGTATGAGGTAACTTGGTAGACTCAGACTAAATATGAGGTAAACCTGTAGACTCAGTCTAGTATGAGGTAACTTGGTAGACTCAGTCCCAGTAATGAGGTACCTGGTAGACTCAGTCTAGTATGAGTTAACCTGGAAGACTCAGTCTAGTATGAGGTAACCTGGTAGACTCAGTCTAGTATGAGGTAACCTGGTAGACTCAGTCTAGTATGAGGTAACTTGGTAGACTCAGTCTAGTATGAGTTAACCTGGAAGACTCAGTCTAGTATGAGGTAACCTGGAAGACTCAGTCTAGTATGAGGTAACTTGGTAGACTCAGTTAAGTGTTTCAAGTTTTGCTTCATAATGAATGTCTCTTCAACGATCGTATGAAGCTTGTTGATCCTTGAAAATTAGAGAGAGAAAAGGAGAGAGAAGAGAGAGAGAAGAGAGAGAGAGAGAGAAAAGGAGGAGAGAGAGGAGAGAGAGAGAGAAGAGAGAGAGGAGAGAGAGAGAGAGAGAGAGAGAGAGAGAGAAGGGGAGAGAGATGAGAGAGAGAGAAGAGAGAGAGAGAGAAGGGGGGAGAGAGAGAAAAGAAAAGAGAGAGAGAGAAAAAGAGAGAGAGAGAGAGGAGAGAGAGAGAGAAGGACAGAGAAAAGTGAGAAAGAAGGGGAAATGTAGTCCCTGCTCACAAAAAGAAGAGCAAGAGCAGAAATCAGCAACTACAGACCCGTGTACTCCTGTCATCACTGGTAGATCCTTGAGACAATAATCTCAAGACAAATGAGGTTTTTGACTACCCCTTCACTACTTTGTGAATCGTTCAATATGCTTCAGGAAGGTTACTCTGCTGCTGATCTGTTGTTAAAATCTCCACTAAGTTTCACAGTCCCCTGGAGGAATCCCAAAATCAATGTGTGGTAGCAATGCATTGCTGGTTTCTTTGACCGTGTGTGGCACCAGGCCTTTAGCAAAAACTTCAAGCACTGGGAATTGCAGCTCTATGCTATGTCTCCCCAGTGATTACCTCATGGTTTGATCTCAAAAATGTAGATTTCAATGGAACGGAATCAGCAAGAAATCCTATTGGGCAAGTGTTTTTTTTTGTACCTCTGTTGTATGTTCCAAATTATAAAATTAAAATAAATAAATAAATAAAAAGTAGCGTGCGGGACCATTGTTATGGAATGTCTACTTCAACGACCTTCTTCATCTCATCCAGGTATCAAATGCATATGAGATGACTGTGTACATGCTCACTGATCCAATGAGAAGAAATGCCAAGTGATCTAAGCTAACATCCAATCCTCCCGCTGAGAGCTTTATCAGCTTGGGGAAATAAGATGGACAAGTAACATTTGCACCTGAGGAAATACGCAAATGATGATAGTCTTCTGGCACCATGATTGTAATGCTGGCTGCAGTAGTAAGGATGAATGGGAGGATGTTGGCACCTTGGTGAAGAAGTTGATATCCTTGGGGTGAAATTGACTCCAAACTGACATGAAGAACCATGTTGTAAATCTTACAAACAATGGCAGCATGGAAGCTTACAGCACTTCGGCCGATCTCAGCTGCTTGACGTAGGGGTTGCAAGATTTATATACGAGGGCACAAGTACTGGTCACACCTTGAGTATGGCTCACTTTCTTGGTTTGCCTCTCCCTCTATCGGCGTCTGCTTGACAGAGTAGAGAACGGAGCAGACATCTCTTCTTTCGCCTGGCCCATCCTGGATTGTTCTGTCATTTCATCACAACTTCAACACAGGAGGGTGTGGGTGGGCTTACAGTTATGTACAACGCCACACACACACACACAAACGAGGATGGAATAACGAATAAACATGAGGAGTGGAACGAAAGAATCAGTGAAAATTCCCCAGGACATCATGCAGTCACAGAAACAAAACTCGCTGAGACATTAACAGACACCAGTCTTCCAAAAGGATATCAGTTCCTGTGGGAAAAGATAGAGGAGTAGGAGGGGGAGGATGGGTTTGCACTGACTCTAAAACACCGATGGGGTTTGAGGAAAATGGAGGCGATGGGACATGATTGGAGACAGAGACTACTATTGTAGGTACATTAGTCTGGAGAACTATAAAAGTTAGTCTTGGATGTGATGTATTACCCACCACTGAACTGCAGGAGGCCAGAGAGGGAGTACGAGAAACAACAGGGTGATGGTGGACACATCTGGTGAAGGTGGCAAGAAGAGCTCACTCGTGCAGAGCAAGCTTACTGGTATGGGCGATTTCAACCACAGGGAGATAGATGGAAAACTGGAGCCGCATGGGGGTCCGAACATGGTAGAGCCAGATGATGGATGCTGGTTACTTGAAAACCTCTGCATCAACATGTCAGGGACACAATCCAGAGAGAGAGGGAGGATGAGCCAGCAAGACTGGATCTTGTGTTCACCCTGAGCCAGTTCAGGACATGAGGACATCACTTACGAGAGGCCCCTTGGAGCTAGCGATCACGGGGTTCTGAGTTTTGCTATATAGTAGAGTTACAAGGGGAGAGGTACAGGAATGAAGGGGACAGGCAAACTATAAAAGGGGGGACTACTAAGGTATGAGAAACTTCCTGCGGAGGTTCAGTGGGACAGAGAAATGGTAGGAAAAATCAGTAAACGAGATGATGGAATAATGTGGCAACAAAGTGACAAGGAGGCAGAGGAAAGTTTTGTTCCAAGGGAAACAGACATATAGGAAGACCAAAACGATAGTCCTTGGTTTACCCGAAGGAGGTAGGGAGGAAATAACAAGTGCACAGAGAATGAAAAGGTAAAGGAGGCATTGACCCAGGGAAAACAAGGAGATTAGTTAGAAGACGCCCAGTAACGGAGTATGCACAGATAAGGAGGGGAGGGCCCAGCGGGACAGTCTCGAATTTAAAAAACGAATAGCTCGAAGGCATCTGACCCGAAACTGCTGGTACTAGCACATTAGGGAGAAGACAACACAGTCAAGGACAGGTGATAAGGATGAGGAAAGAAGGTTGGAGAACTCACAAGTGAAACGATCAAGAGGTATGTGAGGAGCTCAACACGAGATTTAAGGAAGTATTTACAGTAGAGACAGGTCTGGACTCTGAGGGACAAGACAGATGGGGACAACCAGCAAGGATTACCCAACATAGTGTTGGACGACATACCTACAGATGAGGAGGGAGGTGATAGAAACTGCTAAGGGACATCGTTACCTCAAGGCAAGGGACGGACAACAATCTCTCGTGGGTCCTTAGAGAGGGATGCAGATATGTTGTGCGTGCCACTTACCACAATCTTCAACACGTCCCTGGAAAATGGGGCAACTACCTGAGGTTTTGAAGACGGAAATGTAGTTCCCATTTTTAAAAAAGAGACAGAAAAGAGGCACTAAACTACAGACCTGTGTCATTGACGTTGTATAGTATTTGACAAATATTATGGAGAAGTTTATCAGGAGGGGAAGATGTGGAAGCACCTGGAATCGGAACAAGAGTAATAAATGCAAACCAGCACGGATTCACGGAAAGGAAATCCTGTGTCTCACAACCTTCTGGAGTTTTGATAAAAATGACAGAAGTAAGACACGAGAGGGAGAGGGGGGTGTGTTGATTGCATCTTCTTGGACAGCAAGACGGCCTTTGACACAGTTCCTCACAAGAGGATTAGTGCAGACGCTAGAGCTTCAGGCGCATATAACAGGAAGGGCCTGCAATGGATACTGAGAATACTGACGGGAAGGCAACAAACGAGTCATGGTACGTAATGATGTATCACAGTGGGCACTGTGGACGGCGGGGTTCCACAGGGGTCGGGTACTAGGACAGTTGCTATTTTTGGTATATGTGAAACGACATGACGGAAGGGTTAGACTCAGAACGTGTTCCATGTTTGCAGTGATGTGAAGTTAATGAGGAGATTGAAATCATTGATGAGGACCTTGAGGACTCAAAGTGACCTGGACAGACTGGACACGCATGGTCAGCAAATGGCTTCTCCGAATGTAATCTGCCAAATGCAAAGTCATGAAGATAGGGGAAAGGGCACAGATAGAAAAGACCACAGACAGAGTATAGGCTAGGTGGCCAATGACTGCAACCCTCACTCATGAGAAAGATCTTGGGGTGTGGAGTATAACACGAGCATGTCTCCGGAAAGCACACCATCAATAGATAACTGCTGCAGCATATGGGCGCTGGCAAACCTGAGACAGCATTCCGATACCTTAGTAAGGAATCATTCAAGACACTGTACACCGTGTATGGTCAGGCCCATTACTGGGGGGGGGTGGGGGGGGGGGAGTATGCAGCACCTGTTGGAACCGACACTGATAAAGCACGTCAAGAAACTCAGAGAATGTATACAAAGGTTTGCGACAAGGTTAGTTCCAGAGCTAAGGGGAATGTCATATGAGGAATGTTGAAGGGTAATCGGCCCTGACGACATGGAGGACGGAGGTCAGGGGAGGACATGTTAACGACATATAAATACTGCGTGGAATAGCAAGAGTGGACAATTAAGTATTATTATATTAATCAAGGGGGAAGCGCTCTAAACCCGGAGGATTATTCAGCGCCTGGGGGGGATTTGTGGGAAGGCCATTCAGGCGTAATTCGGGGAATGGAGAACAGGATTCAATTCCCTAAATCAAGTGCCCTCACAATCATCAAGGAAACCTTCCACAAGGTGGACAAGACAGATGTTCCAGAGGAGGGGGAAAGAAGAAAACAAGAGGGCCACAATTGGAAGTTGTGAAGGACCACAAATGGTCAGAGAGATAAGTAGGAGTCATTTCTTCAGTCATAGAGTTGTATAGCAGTGGAATTGCTCAGAAAATGGACGTAGTGGAGGCAGGAACCATACACAGTTTTAAGTCGAGGTTTGTAAAGCTCATGGAGCGGGATGAGAGAGAGGAGGGTCCTGAGTAGCAACGGTGAAGAGGCGGCGGGGCCAGGAGCTAGGACTCGACCCTGCAACCACAAATAGGTGAGTACAATATTAAAGGTGAGTAACACACCACACAAAGGGGATCAGGAGCTGTGATTTGGCTCATTGCAACACTAATTGGTGAATACACTCTTTACACACATATGGGTCCTGAAAGAGTGGAGAAGAGGCACTAAACAACAGTCTTCAAACACTGGTCGAAACAAGGGAACTTACCTGAGTATGAAGAACGAAATATGTAGCCCCAATTTTTAAGAGGGAAAAGTCAGGTATGTATTAAAATACAGACCAGGTGTCAATGACATGTTAGTATACTTACTACCATTATTGACTAACGGAAAGACCTACAAATTGCTCAAGAAAACCCACGAGTTTACTAGCGATTTACATATAATATTAATAAAAACACGTCAAATTATGTTATTTATTTCGGCCGTTCTGGCTGAGGTGCTTTTGCAACCTAGAGAGAGAGGGGCTCCCTTTTCTGTTCTGACTGTACACCCGGTGCTAGGAAGGGACAATAAGAACTATACCATTGTCTAACTGTGTTAGAACGTGTGTCAGTGTAGTTGGAAACTGGAAGGTGGTTCATCTGTACGTGGGTGTTTAGTGTTGTATCTGAGTAAGTTCTATGCTGGATTCTCTCCTTTGTAAAAAAAAGGAATAATTTTGGTTTCGGTCAGTAAGGTTGCATTAAGTTGTACGGTGAAAAATGAAGAGTGCCTCAAGTGGAAGGAGATGCACAAAAGTCAAGATTGTATGTACGTTAACGGTGGATTGGGTAGGGTGTTTTGGAAACGGAGGAGGGGTCAGTTACAAAACCGCCTCACAGCGAGTACCTGCCGGTCCAGTGACTGCGAGATAAGGTGTAGTGTAGTGATTTCTTTACCAATGCAAGTGGTGGCCACGCTCTCAGGCAGTCATGAATTCCGATGGTCGACTTAGAGAGCGTATCATCTGGTTCAGTAACGAAGATGTTACGAAGAACCATGATACCCAAATCAAGGTAATGGAGCTTGACACATGAGTTTTGTATATTAATGATTTTAAACCAGTTAACTCGTGTCAGTAAACACCAGGACTGTTAGAGGTGTCAGCGCAGGAATGGAATCGGATAAAATAACGAAACTAATCAGTTTCTTAATTAGTTCAAATGTATAACTCGGTCTATGGCATAAAGTTCGGCAGAGGACATTGAAGAATGACTTGCAAACAGAACCTAAATGAACATTGAATCGACAATTCACTGGTACTTTTATACCCACATATTCACTTGTCTGAGGGAACGATCAGCAGAATGAAAACGTGCTCACATTCAGGTCGAATTCCACACACAAAATTAATTTATTGTTTTCTTAGTCTCCTTCCTTCATGCATTGACCAACTGTTTATTACACTTTATAATAATCATCACCAGCCATCTTTATTATTCAAGAATACTGTACACAAGGAAACGAACAAAATTTTTTTCTTTATTTTTAAGTAATGTGGACGAACTAAACTATCACAGCTCATGACCTGATACATTTTTATGTGAGTGGAATGGTAAGTCTCTGGTCATGCGACCGAGGCGCATGACCAGAGAGTCTACTCAGCTGGTCACCATAGGACGAATATCAGCGTCAGGAGAAATGTTCCCACTTCCGATGAACATAACACCACGGAACATGAGAACAGTCATGGAAAAGTGAGAGAGGTGATGAGTGACGCCTTTAAACAGCTAGAAAACTAGGGACTGTCAAAAATATTCAGATCTTCACCAATACGTGCACATACATACGTGCACATACATACGTGCACATACATACGGGCTCATACATCGTGCACATACAGTGCAGCATACCTTACGTGAACATACATTCTTGGAACATACAGTCGAGAACATACGGCACTAAATACGTGCACCTCATACGTGCCATACATACGTGCACATACATACGTGCACATTACATACGTGCACATACTTACGTGACACATAGATACGTGAAAACATAATACGTGCAATAAATACGTGCACATACATTGTGCCACTACATTACGCGCACATACATACGTGCACATACATACGTTGATTATACATACGTGCACATACATACGTGCAAATACATACGTGCACATACATACGTGCACATACATACATGCACATACATACGTGCACATACATACGTGCACATATGTTGCAACCCCTGAATGGGTTGCAATGATTATTGATTGTATATATATAATTATTACCTTTTCATATAATTTTATCTTGCTTATAATTTGCGTTAATAGCTAAATCGTTAATGTATTGCTTTATATTGTTATTTGGACGTAGCTTCCTTTGTTAGGTAGGATGTAACCTACATGTGCCTCAGTTCAAGTCTTGATGCTAACTACTGTAATTATCGCTCTTTGCATCTTATTTCTGCCGGCTCTGTGCTGGGAAGTACTATCCTCGGAAGTATCACGTGATCGAGGGGGGTGTCTCACCTCGCTTGAAGTATTCAGTCTGCTCTAGCTCTCTTGGTGGTTGGACAGATTGTCTGGTTCAGTATTCATGTTAGTTCTGTAGAACTCTGTTCACAGAACATTGATAGACTTAGTGTGATTTTCGACGTGCTACTGATGTTGTGTGACGCATAGACACTCTAATCAACTCAGTCATGAGCTTCGCTTCTCACCTCAACTGTATGTTATCTGTGTATTATCACATTCGGGGATTTTCTTATGCTGAACTTAGATTCAGTAGTATGGGAGTTTTGTGACTTTTGTCTAGGATCTGCTGATGGTCCCTACTTAGTGTCGTTATATTATCTCCTTGTTTATGATTCTGTGTCGCAGTTGCTTGTTATATTGCTATTGGGCTTAGCATTCTTTTTATTATTCATGCAGACTGTTCTGATTGCCTGTTGGCCAAGAAGTTAGTTTATTTGAGGACTTTGTCAGTCACTTGTTTAAGTCTAGTCGAGTCGTGAGACATAACGAACTACTTAGAGCACTTACACACATACACACAAACTTGTACATATTTGTAATATTTTATTAAATGTTAATGTACCAGACGGTACTTAAGAATTATAAATGTGATATGTGCTTCAAGTACAATAATATTATACACGAGAGAAGTGATATTATTTTGATTACTGTGATTAATTTAATTTAATTTTATAATATACCTCTAGACTTAATAAATTTGTTAAATTTTAATTTCTCTAGTAGTAGCCTACCAGTTGTATCCTGAAGCACTATTGAATTCATACTGAATTCTAATGGATAATTGGACAAGGATACTGACTACTTGTACGAAAACCAGTAACAGGTTGGATGCTTGAAGGGCAGTCCTTTCTAGTATTACACTGGAGATCTCTGAGCTTTTAGAATCACGTTTTTTGTAACAAATGGGGGCCTGTCCGGGATGGTCTTGATCCAGGTGTTGGAGAATTCTCCAGTTTGACATACTAGGTAACTCTATGATCAAACACTTTGAGTACTTTCCTAATCTGAAGACTTTGAGTTTTGTCTTGTACAACATACTAGGTGGATGTATGTACTGATTGAGTCTCTTGATCCAAGGAGATGGAAATAATGTTTATGAGCTCTAACTGTAAGACGACCAAAACTGAAATTCCTTTAGGATTATAGTTTCCCATAATCACTCTCTCGTAGTACATTTATTTTCCTGATGTATGCCAAAGTGAAACAGTTAATTGATACTCTGACTTTGTCTGAGTTGAGTCATTAAAACTTCAGACGTGTTGGCAAGTAGCCAAATATCTCGGTGTGACGTATAACAGGAATTACACCGCAGAAACTGTCAGAGCGTTAATTAAAGATATTTTGTTTCCTGCTCATTCAGAGATGTCTGATTATGATTCAGATTCAGAAAGCCTAGTGTCACAATTAGGAAGTATGACTCTATTTGATTACTTAGAAGAAAGAGCAACTATGGCAGAAGTGTCTGAGCCTAGTGAACCTCCGCTCACACCTTCCGCCTCACTGACACAATAGTACAGAGTGTAGGTGGTTGGATGACTCAGCCACACTATAGTACAGTGTATGCTACACCTGTATCTACTTATCCTAGACCAGATCTAGGACTCTCTAGAGACGGTGGCGACGAAGTGTCCGACCTAAGGACCGTCCAGACCATGTTAGATTCCTTACTCCTCCATTGCCTACTGGTCCTAACTCTCAGGAACAGTTTGAGAGGTTGGAACGCCTCATTATGTTGCAGACTGCACAAATAGAGGCACAGAGGAAATTGAACGAAGAAGATTTCCAGAGAGAAAATGTTCGTCTTGGAAGACAAAACAGACTGATAGATCACAGGACACATTTAATGTGCAGAAAGCTGCATCCATGGTTCCTAAGTTTTTTTAAAGTGACTTAGACACCTATTTTGATGTGTTTGAGAACAGGCACGTGCTATGAACTGGCCACGTAAGCAATGGGCTACCTTGTTGCCACAGTTTTGGACGGGAAGGAGTAAAACTTGTACTGCTGCTTTTCCCTTTTGCCCAATTTACAATTATTTTAAATGACAGGGTCAAGCAAAATATTTTGGGGCCCTTTTAACTTGTTACCTGTAAGTTATAAACCCCCGCATTTCGTTTTGGTCACAACGAAAGACAAAGATCAAACTTGTGTAGAGTTTGCTGTGAAAAAAAAAATTGCATTTAAAGAGAGGGTTCCTAGACTGCTAAATGTAAAAAACTAAAACAGTTTTTTTTTCCGTTGTTACTCATGAAGAGTTTAACAACTGTATGTCTGCTGAATAAAAGAATATCTGATCGATTTTTACTCCCCGGATTTTTGGGAAAATGCAGCTTTAGAGAAAATTTAAAGAGTTTTCCCCAAAAAATTTGGGAGTACAAAAACACAAAAAAAACAAGGAAACTAAAGATTGCCCTAAAAGTTGGCAATTTTAAATTTAGCTGCTTTTTGGGCCTGTTTGCTCGGTAACTTTTGTACCTTTACCGGGGAAAAACTCCCCAATCCTGAATTCTGCCCTCTGTGGTTAGACAAAAATTGTGATATCGGGAAAAAAGGAAATTTGTATATTGTAACAGAAAAGGGACATGCTAGGGGTTTTTAAAAGTTTAAAGAGATACGAGAAGTGTCTACGGTGGCCCCCCCACAAAAGGGTTTCTTCTTCCGGCAAAAAAGGCCCCAAAATTTCCTATTTAATACCCCCTGCCCCTACTGTTTTAGATAATATTATTTAGGACAGAGGGACAGGGCAGAAAGTGTTTTGAGGGAAAAGTTTTCGTTCAGCGTTGGGTATTACTTTTCGGGGAGTTTAAAAAAGTAGGTTTGAGGGAAATCACATCTGGATAATTTTTTTCAGAGCCCACTGGATTTATTAAACGTTTTGGGGGGAAAAGATTTTACGGACCAAAATTTGCGTCCCTTTTACCATGTTAGATGTATTTTTAAAAACCCTTATGGTGGGGTTTTTTATAAATTTACCTCTTCAAAAAATTTTATATTAAAAAAACCCTATTTTGGGGGTTTATTTTAAAAAGGGGTTATACCCATGGGGTTTTTTCCCCAAACGGGTCGGGAAAGATTTGGTTGTTAGGGAACGATATCCTTCATGCGGGTATAGGGAAAAGGAAACCACTTGTGATTGAAAATTAAACACTGACGAAAATTATGCCATTGAAACTTTTTTAGAGAAAAAACCCTATTTTATTTCCTCTCAGCGAATTTTAGGGATATGTCAAAGAAAAACCCCCCTTGTTCCTGTTGGGTTTTTGTGGGTATTACAACCCAGGATTCCAAAAAGGCCGTTATCCCGGGTTTTTAATGGGAGCAAAAAATTTTAAAAACATTAGAAAAAGTTTAGACTTTTATTTATTTTCCTTTTACCAAATTTTGAATGCAATATTTTACATTTGTACGTGATAAGTATAGTGGGACTCCACGGTAAGCAAAGGGGAAAAAATAAAAGCCACCCAAAATTTAAAAGAACATAAAAAACATAAGAATGTAGGGAAACTGCAGAAGGCCTATGGCCCATTTCGAGGGAGGTCCCTTTTCCAAAAAAAGACATCTACTAAGCTATCAAGGGAAATTTTCTCCCCTACCCTTGGACACCCCAACAAACCCAAACCCCTCCCCATCATATTTTGTCTAGGTCTCTTTTTTTTAAAAACCCACCAAAGGTCCCAAGCCCCTATCACCCCACTGGGAAGATGTTCCCCCGCTTTTACAACTCTGTTAGAAAAACCCGTACTTACCTATGTTTCCCTTTTTTAAAACTAAAATTTTTCCCAAATTTTAAAACCATTATTCCCGGTTCTTACCTGGGTTTGACTCCCCCAGTACTTTATTAAGGGCCCCCCTTGGTTTTTGGGGCCCCCCCTTTTTTCCACTTATCCCCTTCCCAAAGATATCTCCCTCATTTACGCCCCCCAGGAAAAAGTGGAGATTTTAAAGGGTTTTTAAATCTATTTCATACGGGAGGTTTCCCTTTCACAGTAAATCATTTTAGTCTTCTTTTTCTGTATTTTTCTAATGAGTCTATGTCCATCCTTTTAGTAAGGGGACCCCAAAATGGGGCAGCTTAATCTAAATGAAAGGGGCCCCACTAGTTTATTTTAGAGCTGTTAAAAAAATTTTGGACTTTTTTACTTTTTACTTCTTGAGATTAAAAAAATATTAAAATTTTTGGCCTTGTTTCGCAAAACTGAGGGCACTGCTTTTCTTTGGTTTAGTTTTCTGTCCACCAAAGACTCCCCCAAATCTTTTTTTACATTCTGTATGACCAAGCTCTACTTAAAACCCAGGGTTATTGTTCGAGGGTTTTTTTTCATTTAAAAGGGGAGTACCTTTAATTATCCCAAATTAAAAAATTAAACTGCCATTTCTCAGACCAAGACATTAATTTGTTCAAAAATGTCCCCGGAGTTTATTGATATCCTCCTCAGAAAGGAATTTTTAGGCCTATTTTGTTTTCATCAGCCAAAATTACTCTTTTCACTAGAATCCCTTTTTCAAAGGGCTTTTTTGTTTAAAATTTTGAAAAGAGAAAGGGGCCCAAAACTGATCCTTGTGGAACGCCACTAGTGGGGCTAATCCCAAATTTAGATTTACTCCTTAATGGGAAAACCCCCTCTGCTTTTTTGGTTAAAACCCTGCCTCAATCCATGTAGAACTTTACCTCTTTTTTCCATGAGCTTTCCACTTTTCTTAAGAGTCTTTGGAGGTACTCTGTCGAAGGCTTTTCTAAAAACCCAAAAAAACAATATCATTTTTCCTTATCACTGTCAACTGCCCTTTAATTTTTTATTGAAGAACGTCGTAAAAATTTGTTAAAGGGAGGAAAAAAACCCCCTCGGGGGAATCCTTGCTGGGGATTCATTTATTTAAGTTTTGGCCCCTTCAAAGGGGACTTTTGATAATGTCCGCTATAATTTTTTTTAATAACTTCCCCACTATAGATGTCAGGCTTATTGGACGGTAATTTGAAGGAGTGGACTTATCCCCTGATTTGAATATAGGAAACCACATTAGCCATCTTCCACATCTCTGGCACAAAACTGGTAAGGATGGACGCATTGAATACATCGTTAATGGCTGACTAAGCTCCATCTTGCATTCCTTAAGTACCCTTGAAAACAACTCATCGGGTCCGGGGACTTATTTTGTTTCAGTTTGTCTATCTGTTTAATAACAGGGTCCCTCGTGAAAAGTAATATTAGTTAACTTAAATTCATCAGGAACTAAATAATTGTTAATTACTGGAATCTCATTTACATCTTCCTGTGTTAAAAACTGACAAAAAATAGTCATTAAATAAGGAACACATTTCAGTTCATTATTCGTCAGCTGTCCATTCCCAGATTTCAGAGGTCCTACTTTTTCCTTCCCCTTCGTCTATACACTTGAAAGAACCCCTTTGGATTAGTCTTTGATTCATTAGCAACTCTAATTTCATAGTCACGTTTAGCCTTCTAATCGCTTTTTTTACTTCTCTTTTATGCTGAACATATTGGTCAGTAAGGTTAACCTCTCCTCTTCTGATGCGCCTATTAAATTCCCCTTTTCTCCCCTAATAGATGCTTTAGCCTCTGTTAACCCATTTGGGATCGTTATTATTAGACCTATTTCTCTCTGGGGAATGTATATACTCTGGGCACTGTGTACATTATTAAGAAAACAATCATAAAAGCAGATCCCTTCATATTCATAAGTATGATTATCGTCAATAAAATCATTAGCTAGATAACCCCAATCAATATTAGACAGATGTTCCCTAAGTCCATTATAATCGGCAAAAACGAAAATCGGGGATTTTTACTGTATTATCATTATTCTTGCATTCCCAATTAATGCTAAAGGTGATGGATTTGTGATCACTTGTGCCAGCTCTTCAGTGATTCCAGATTATTTCACGAGTGTTTCTTATTTGACAAGACTAGGTCTAGCAAATTATTACCCTGGTAGGTTCAGTTACACTCTGTTTCAGAAAACAGTCCTGAACTGGGTTTTCCCTGAAGTCACTGGACTCTAGATTACCTGTCAAAGAATTCCAGTCAATTTGGCTAAAGTTTTAAGTCCCCTACTATGACTACGTTACTGTGTACAGAAGCCCTAACAATTTCGTCCCAAAGAAGTCTCCCTCTATCGTGATCCAAGCCTGGAGGTCGGTATATTACACCTAGAATTAGTTTTTCTTGACCCTCCACGAACTCTACCCAAACAGACTCTGTTACTGCTCCATCTATTTTTATACCTGTTTTTATGCAACAATTAATATTTTCTCGAACATACAATGCAACTCCTCCCCCCTTCCCATTACATCTATCCACATTGAATAACTTAAATCCCTGAATATTACACTCAGCAGCCAGATCTAGAATGGGAATGACAAGGGCAAACAGGAGAGCGGTACCCACATAACCTCTGTGATTGACTCAAGAAATCGTAATGACACGATTGCAAATAAACCATACCCCCGGCCGGGATTGAACCCGCGGTCATAGAGTCTCAAAACTCCAGCCCGTCGCGTTAGCCACTAGACCAGCTAGCCACAATAAGATTCATCCAACTAGGTATATTTCTACACCATAGGAAAGTTAGCACAGGCACCTCTGTGACCACGCGACGGGCTGGAGTTTTGAGACTTTGACCGCGGGTTCACCCCGGCGGGGGGTTTTTGGTTTATTTGCAATCGTGTTTTTTCGATTTCTTGAGCCCTTTTGTTGCGACAGTGAAGGGACTTGAGTAGAGTTCTAGGGCCCACGCTAGTGGGATTCGTCTGAAAAAAAACTTGCATTTGGGGGTACAGAGGGCCCTGTGAAACTTTCCTATGTTGAAAAATCCCTGTTGGATGAATCTTTTGTGGCGCTGGTCTAGTGGTAACGCGAGGGGCTGGGTTTTGAGACTCTTGACCAGGGGTTTTTTAAACCCCGGCCGGGGGTATGGTTTAACCTCTGTGATTCCCAAAAACCATCTTCTTATTGGCTAGAACCTGGTCATTTTGAACACGGGGCCCCTCATCAACTCTTAGCAACCGGTTCGCGGGTTTGGGGGAATACCCTGAAATGGGGTGTGTATTTTGCCCCCGGAAAAAAAGGGTTTACGTACTCTTTGATGCCACATCCCCCCCCGAAAAGGGGGCTCAGGATTAGGCTGCCACCTAAAAGTGGTAACCGTGCCGCCTTGGGCACAAATAAGGGGCCCGTCTTTACTCTCCATCCAATTTAGGTAGAGCTCAGCTTTTCTCGTGCCAAAAGCCAAACCCCCTAAATTAGAGTGAGACAGCGTCAGACAGGCTAGATAGGTCCGTACAGGCGGACGGTAGCCCAACCCCCCTCACTAAAAAAAAAAACCCCACCAGGGGATAAAAAAAAAGCGTGAAAAGGGGGTTTCCACAAAAAAATCCTAACTAAAAAAAATATTTTTACTCTAGATAAAAAGTTGCCAACTATTTTCTTTGCGGGGAATATGTTTAATGGAAAAATTATAGGGCTGCAGCCTTTAGCGTTTCAGCGACATAAGACCCTTGTGTTTGTGGTTCTTCATGGGCCGTTTGAGATATACTAGAAGAATGTGATCACTGTAGACTGTGACCACCTGTGATTTCTGGCCCACATAAACATCGAAATGCGCTAAAGCCAGTACCCGCCGAGGGCCTTCGTTTTCAATGGTGAGTAAGCCCTCTGATGTGGCTGGAACTTGGTGATAAGTATGCTACAGGCTGCAACTCCTTGTCCCGATTTGTAATAGTACGGCCAAACCCAGACTCACAAGCATAAACCTGTAATGAAATAGGTTTGGAGAAGAAGTGTGGAGGGACAAGAGAATGGGTGCTGTACACATAATCTTTGTGTTTATTAAAAGCAGTTTGTTACAGTTGAGGCCAAATAAAGAGGAACTTTGTGACTGGTAAGGAGTAAGAGGGGCTACAAATATCTGGAGAAATTCTACAGAATCTTCTGTAAATTCCTATCATGTAGGAAAGCGTTGAAGAGATTTCCTTTCATGTGGAACTCGATATCTTTAATAGAAAGAATTTAGCATAGTTTATGGTGCAACTTTACACTACCTACTGCATGGCCTAGAAAAAGTGACAGTGGCCTGGCCAAAAAGGAAGATTCTATGATAAAAATTAAAACTGTAAAAATGGACTCTAAAGGTCCTCTAAAAGAGCCTTAAGTCAAGTCGGTGTTGATCCAAGTATCATACACCACAACATATATCATCTAGGTTTACGCTTTGCCGATGCCTTCAAGTCCTTTAATAGCTGATGGATAAGTTTCTGGAAAATGAAGAGGGGAAATTTTTCATTCCGCAGGGGGATTATCTGTGTATTGAATATATGACATCCTGGAATTACGAAGGCAGAGTGATTTCCTTCGCCTTATCGTCAAAGGTACCTGATAGTAGCCTTTAAGGAGATTCTAACTGGACACAAAAGTAGCCTTAACACAAGTCAATTACGTTCATCCAGACGAGAGGAAGAGGGTAAGCATTCTGTGATTGTGACCTCGTTCACTTTACGGTAGTCTGTTACACATACGAAAACCTCCTCAGCCTCTTCACAGGATGCACGGTGAAGCCATGGACTTGATGATCTCCACTAAACCATGCTTTAACAAAAATTTACTCCTGCTGAAAGTTAGGCCTTTGCTTTTCAGTGATTAGCTCTGTAGGGGGAGAGAGTATATTGGATTAGAGTTTCCACATTCTAAAATTCATGATAACTAAGTTCATTTTTTCGGCAATCCGAAAAAAATATTTAGGATATGACTGTAGCAAGCTCCGTTTAAATTTTGTTGCTTGCATTTCAGATAATCCCTCCACTAAAGGGCTAGGATCCTTGAGGAGACAGAATTTGAAAAAATGTTTAATTATTAATTTCAGAAATAGAGTCGCAAATAGTCAGAGTCGTCCTCAGAGGTAGAGGACAGAGTCAATTACTGGTACTTTATTTGGTATGGAAGTTCTTTAATTGATGTAAATTGGTAAGTTTTAGTTTTTTGAGATCTTTATTCAATGGGAGCTACACATAATTTAAATCAGATAATCTACATTACAATCTGCACTAGGTCCGTAAAACTAGCTTTCAAGGTGAGGGCCAGGCTATAGGTTCCTGCACCAACCCTTGTGTCTCTGGAAGGAAGGAGCGGAATTGTGCACTTCTGTCATACCTCTGTTTCATCTTACTTTGAGCTGTCTTTTGGTTAGCCTTGGCTACTGAGTGCCACCTGCAAACCTTGAAGACGGGTTGTAGAGTGTTGAGCTAAGTCTTCTCCATCCATCCTTCTTGAGCACCCGAAAGAGGACCTCGTTCATTGTGCACAAAGATCAGCTCAAACGGAACTATACCCTGTTAGTCTCTGCACGTCTCTGAATGAGTAACAGCAACAAAGGTAAGTGATTCACCCAGTGTGTAGGAAAAGTGCATGCAAAATTTTCTCTTTATTGTTTTTACTGTCTGATGGAATCTTTCCAAGGCGCCTTGGGACTGAGATCGATAGGCAGTGGATAAAGTTGTGGATTATTCCCTAACCGAGTTACATACTTCCCTAAATGTTTGGCAGGTAAAGTTAGTACCTTGATCACTTGAATAGTTTTAGGGAATCCAGAACAAGAAATGAATTTTGTAAAGCTTTGAGAATAGCTTGTTAGTATTAATTATACGCATGGGAATTGACTCAGGGTATCTGGTTACTTATCCTTAATGTAAATAAATATGATTTCCAGACTTTGATCTGGGTAGTGGACCTACAAACATCTATAATTAAAATCTGCAAAAGGTTCTCATCAGCAGGATAGGTTGAAGAGGTGCAGGTTTAATTGGAAATGTCCAGGTTTCCCAAACTTTCTGACATTATCGTCAACACCTATTTGATTCTTCACATCTTTCTTTAATTTTGGCAATAAATTCTTTTGTGACTCTAACATGGTTTTAGTATATTTCCTAAGTGACCTCTAATGACGTTGTTATGAGACTTTATTTAATATTTGAGGTTCTTATACTTTGATTGGAACTACTAACCTGTTAAACAATTGCGGCCCTCTATTCTCCTTACAGTCTCAGTGCAGATCAAATAAATCGTTTTTAATTTCATACTTGACCGGATGACCCAAAGAGGCTTTACCCATGGCTGCCTCAAAGCGAATTTTAAAGAAGGGTCCTCTCGTTGTTCTCCCGGAAGGAAGTCCTCGGGCATGGAAACAGAGACATCTGGCAATCCTGCAACCTGGGATAGGAAGGCTTGATCGGGGTTGTTCACTTGATCTACGAGGCTTGGCCAGTTTTCTCGTAAAAACAATGTGGCTATTCCGAGATCGGAGTCGTCCAAGGATAGGGTCAACATCTCTCCAGGACAACCCTTGGGATGTTGCCCGAGTTATGGCCAACACCGGAAAAGAATTAATCATTAAAGGTTAGGACACAAACTAACAGTAAGTAAATGTTATTACCAGTAATAACATGGCATCTTATGGGGAATCTTTTTGAGACACCTACAGTCAAGTACCCAGTGTAATATTTGACTTACATAAATTTTTATTGCAAAGGAACAGAAATATATCAGCTCTCAAATGCTTCCAATAAACAGAGGAATTCAAAGAAGTATTCTCTGAAAGGGGTTAATATTCCCTCTCTTACAGTGAGCAATATGTCAGTATCTCTAAGGTCTTGACTTGAGTTTGTTTTCTGAGTTTTCCTGAAGGGAAAATTAGACTCTGCAATAATAAGGGGCCCATACCTTTTTCTACTTCTTTAGGGGACATGTTACTAGGGATATTCAGAATTTTCCCAATGGGTGGGGTTTATGGGGGCAGTTGGGACGGATGTGCATACTTTATTACACATGAAGCAGACGACAGGCTTGTTCCTTTACTCCTGTTGACGATTGCAAAGTGGTGTTTGGTCGTTATGGCTGGTGTTCTCTGGATACTGTTTCGAGATGCACATGAGTAGTTAGCTCTCGCAGGTGGAACCACATGTTGAGAAGCGTGGCTCACCAGCGCTGATTAGATTGGCTGACGCAGGAGTTCTCCCTCTGGCTGGCACTTCATTCTCAAGGTTGACGATCTATGCTTCATGCCAGGGGTTGAAAAGATAGACGGGACGCTCGGACAAGGATGAGCGGTTGTTTTGAAGAGTATCATCCAAACTGGCTGCCTCAATGCAGTGGTTTAAGTCACGATCTGCAGAAAGACTCGGAACTTGGTCCACGGACTCCAGCAGCTTATCAATCCAGAAATAAGCTGCACCAGATCCTCAAAGGTTAGAGGGGACACACTTGATTTATGGCCAGCTGAGTAAAAGCTTTGGTTGTGTCTTACACAGTCACTAGGGATTGACCAACGCTAGCGCCTGCTTAATTTAAAACGTTGCGGTTTTTGGCTGGGATACTTGTAATTGCTCCCAAACAATGTGGTCTTCATACTTGATAATCAGAAATTCAGGTCATTTAATAATGACGTAAATTCCAGAGGGCCTTACCCAATATTGCTGTATGAACCAACGATGCCAATCGACTGTTCTGGCCACCTCAGGCTCGAGCTGATTTCGAAGCTTTCGAACAAAAAAATGCTCTGGTTCGGCCCTCATTGAAGCGGGGAACAAGCAGTACTGCATTTGTAAAACTAAAATATTTACAGAATGCGAAAAACTGCCTCCCTTTCTCTTCCCCTATCATATCTTCCTTGCATGTTCTTGTTCCTTAGTTCTGCTCCAAGATTGATTTTGCAGCTCAAGTTGCCAACGACACGTGATTTCACCCTGAGGACAACCGCTGCACTGTTACTGACCATTTTGATCCGTAGGTGTATAATCTTCCTCCTGCCGTGAACATAGTAGTGTTTCCCTAGATCCGTAGAGGGAGCGTAGAGTCTGAGTGCCATCTCTGCTTCTGTAAGGTTTGTCAGGAAAAATCAGGTGAACGCACGTTGCGCAGCTTGAGGAGTGCGTTTGTAAGTATGCAAGGGAACGAGCAATTTGCCAACCCCGCTGTAGGGACCATTTAGGTAGGTAATGCAAAGTAGTATATGCCGACCACAGGGACGTTTGACTGTTAGGTGGCCTTAAGTTATTCGTGATGCACAGTCGATTGCAGAATACCCAACGTAAAACACGTTTAATTTGTAGAACACGCTTAGCTATGCACGTACGATTGCAAGCATACACATACAAGCAAAGCTGACTGCCAAAAAATTTCTCCAACACCGACAGGCTGAGTAACAACTGTCACGCCAAAATTTGTGTAAAGCAATGCTGACGGCAAGCTAACACAGTTCTACAGATTGACTGTAGAGAAGGCGGCACACCGAACAAGTATAGAGTAGTAGCGAGCTGTTGAACGATCACACAATAGCAAGGATGACAATAAAGCAACTGACACGCACAATTGTAAAGCGTAGGCAATGCTCATGCAAAGGGCCAGACAGCAAGCTGCACACTGTTCTGCTACGGCTTCACCCTAAGCTCAACCGTTTCTCTAAAGTCCAGCTCCAGATCTGGTCAGGCTACCCTATTATTTCAACCAGGATTCCAAATGGCCTGTTATCCGGGTGTAATGAAGCAAAATAACCACAGTAGAAAAGTTTAGACATATATGATCCTTCAACAATTTAGAACAGCCAATATGTACACTATTGTACTGTGATAAGTATAGTGACACTCACGGTAAGCCAAGGCAGAAATAGAGCCACAAGATAGCAGATCGTCTTCAACCCCAGCTCTAGAATGGGAAGACAAGGGCAGACAGGAGAGCCGGTACCACATAACCTCGGCGATTGCCAAACAACCATCTTATTGGCTGGAACCTGGTACTAGTTGACGACGGGGCCCCATCATCACTCTTAGGCAACTGGGTACGCTGGTTGGGGGAGATAGTTAGCCTTAAATGAGGGTTTGTGTGTACATGCGCCGAATAAAGGTTTATGTACTCTTTGCATGCCTCAGTGGATGAAATGATTTGGGCTTGAATATGTTGTTTAGTGACGCTCTGCGCCCAGGATCATTAACACCAACTCCCCCGTGTCTTCAACCTAGTCAGGACACAACTGACGTTAAATTTCTAACTCATGATGATTTAATAAAGGATCAGTTTGTTGATCAGTCACTGGAAAGACTGAGAGATATAGCAGTTACTGAGAGTGAAGCAAAGGATCTCGATAATTGTTACTACTATAGTAACGGTGTACTGATGGAGAAAAATACATAAGTTGTCAGCTGATAGTGTTTCCACCACAGTCAAGCATCTCGTAGTGTTACCAGTTACATTTCGTGAACATTTTGCTCACAATAGTCCCATTGGAGGACATTTGGGTGTCAAGAAGACACTCGGTAAACTGGCAAAACATTTTACTTGGCCAAAGATGAAGGAAACAGTAGTTGATCATGTGCGACATTGTCACGTGTGTCAAGTGACAGGCAAGCCAGCGCACCCACCTCCACCTGCACCTCTCATTCCTATTACCGTGGATGGTGAACCATTCTCACGTCTTATCATTGATTGTGTTGGTCCTTTGCCTAGAACCAAACTAGGAAACCAATACTTATTTACTATTATGGACGCTGCAACACGCTATCCCAAGCATTCCAATGAAAAAAATTTTTAATGCTCGTGCTTTGTGAGAGCGTGATAAATTTTTTTCCCCCAATTTTTGGTTCCCACAGAGATCAATCAATCAGGGATCAATTTCCTTCTAAATCTTTCGAGAAG
Source organism: Cherax quadricarinatus (assembly GCF_026875155.1). NCBI lineage: Eukaryota > Metazoa > Arthropoda > Malacostraca > Decapoda > Parastacidae > Cherax > Cherax quadricarinatus. The sequence continues at coordinate 103,327,462 of NC_069399.1, forward strand.
CATTAAATCCCACCTAGGAATAAAGCCTGTACTTTTCCCATTTCATCCACAGCCCAAAGGTGCTCTAGAGAGATTTCATCAAAACCCTGAAGCCATGATGAGAGTTATTGTGAACATTTTTCTAGGACTGGGAGAGGGTATCCCTTTTCTTCGTTCCTTGAAGAAAGTAGCGAAATTCGGGTTTGTTTTTGAATTTAAATTGACAAAAATCTTGCCCCTCCATTTAAAGACTTGGGGAGGGAAAATCAAACCTTTAGCCAATTTAAATGAGCAACATTTGAAAAGCCGCAAGAGAGTAGTTTGGGAAAAAAACCCCAAGTTTCAGCCAGTAGAATGAAACCTTTTTGGTACGTACCCGGGGAAAAAGAAATTAACATGTTACCATTTAAACCAGCTTAAACATACTACGCTAGTCCCCTACCTACACAAATTCTTCCTGGGGCGAGGAAGAAAACGTCAGTCACCACATTTTAAGGGGTATGAGGTGCGCTTAGAAAATTAGTGACTAAATCTCGGACGTTTTTTTTATAACCCGGGGATTGATAAAGCGGGGAAATTTTAAAAAATATATTTTGAATTTCCCCTGAATTGTTCAGTGTTTTTCCAAACGTTGTACCGGGGTGTACAGACTTTGATGTAGGGGGAGCATCACCCATTAAACAATCACCATATAGGAGGCCCAACAAGCATAAAGCTTAGAGAAGAGGTTTTATTTTCTGTTATCTCACGGGCTTATTGAGCGCAGTGTTACCAAAAATGTGGGATGTGGGGGCTTGGCCGGGTTTAAGGGCAAAGGTAAAAATTTTTCACACATACTAGCCCCAAACGGCCACCCAGGGCTATCCCAGACAAAAAAGAAAGCGCTAAACTGTATGTGCCCCTTTAAAAGGGTTGGTAGCAGAGGGTTTTTTTCAAAAATCCCAATTAGGAAAATTAAACATTTATACCATAACATAACATAAAAGAAAAAAACCCTTAAACCTCAACCCAAAAGAGGGTTTTCACTAACAACAGCTGGCTGGAGGTCCAGCCACCATAACACCTATGCCTCTCAGGCCCCCGGGCCAAATTACTCCACCCTCTTTCTTATTCCTCACTCCTCCCAACACCCTGACCCGTCAGAACCTGGGTGAACATACAGTAAACCATAGAGAGCCATGGGTTGAGTTGGATAAACAAAAAGAGTCAAAAATACAAACTTACCCTTAAATAACAGCATCTCTGACGCCACCCTTTTAAACACCATGTAACTTTAGGTGCCCCCCAAAAACCAAAGCTTACCCCGGGTACCCAAACTTTCCTTGGAAAATGAATCTTTAAAAAAAATTTTTAAATTACAGTTAAAAGTATTTACAGTACCCCCAAATGAACATTTTTCAATTTTTAAAAAAATTATTTTTTTACAATATAATATTCTTTCTATTAGGGCCCACTTTTTCCCTATATGTACATTACGATGTCATGCAAAACCCCTGCTTTAACACCCCCACCCCCAGACCAAGGTCTCCCCTTTGCTAACGGGGTCCCTACGGACACCGCTAGGCAAAAAAAAAAAAAAAAAAAATTTAACCCCACAAAAAAGGTTTCTGAGGAAAACGGGAAAAATATAACGGGGGAAAAGGACCCCCATAAAAACCCGGTTTTTTGGGTTTACAACAAATATCAATATTAAAAAAACGGGAAGGTATAGACGCGGGACATAAAACTCCCCGAACATAAATTGATCAATTTTTAATGCCCAACAAAAGCTCACAGTCACACTCTTGGGCAGCTGTTTTGGGGAAAAGGCCCCCATTCAACACACGCGGGCCCAAAGGCCCGTGGCGTTTGATGCTTTTTACCTAAATTACATAAAGCAAATTATAAAAAAAGCAAGTAAACTTTGAAACAAAAGTCCCCCGGGAATGCCTTTTTTGAAGTAACCCCAAAGTTCATTTTTTGGGAAAGGGGGCAGACCAAACTGTAGGTCCACCAAAAAAAACTTTTAAACAGTAAGTACTTTTTCCCCAGGAGTTCAAAAAAAAGAAAAACAGATTTTTAATTTTAAATTTCAATGAGAAAACATCCCCTTACCACCCCCTTTCCCCACAGAAATTTTTTAGAAAAAAAAATTTGGTTTTCCCCATGACACCCTCTGGGGAAAAATCAAGAGAGCACGGGAGGGGGGGAAAATTTTCGGGCCCCCCAAAAACAACGGGTGGATAGGACTTTAAATTTTTGTTGGGGGGGACCGCGGCCGTAAAACCCGGGGGAGTAATCACTGAAAAACCCCCCAAAGGTGGACCCCGGGCCCGTCCCCTTAATTTTCATTCCAAGGACCCGGGAGTCCCCCCAGCGGTGATCCAAAAAGGAAAAATTAAAAAACGATCCTGGAAAACCAAAAACCTGGGAATCAAAAGCCCTTTTGCCCCAAACAGGGGGAAGGGCATCCCGCCACCCCAAAAATTTTCATAAAAGTTAGGCCAACACCCCTTTACCAACATAAAACAGGGCGAGGCATTCCACAAACAACAAAAAAACGTAGCAAAACCTTCCTGGGCTTGGCCTTTGATGTGCTCCCCCCCTTAAATAACAAACACTGGGGAATCCTGAACCCCCGCCCAGTTTAAAACCTGTTTTTCCCCTTTTTGGGTGGTCCAGGTTCCATTTAACTCGTCTACCGCAAATCACTGAAAAAATAAGAATAAATAAGTGATTTTTAAAATACATCGTCCCATTTTTAAACACAAGACAAGGTTTTAACCACATTCCCCCCCCTTCCAAAAAAAAGAATCAAAAGATTAAAAAAGTTGGAAAAACAAGGCCCCCCTTGTAAGTCCTGTTTGTGGTCCCTCTTTAAAGGGAAAGGGGAAACCCGTAAAGGAATAGGCCCCATATACACTTTATGGGGTGAACTGATAAAGGTTTTTGCACCTCAAAATGTTGAAAGCCAACACTAAACAAGAGCCCCCCTTTTTTATGAAGGTTAACTTCTTTGGTCCCTGCTATTTTTTGGGCTGGGGAAGCAGCCGAGTGCCATTACTTTCCTGTTACCCGGAAACAAACGGGCCCCAACCTCTGTTTTATTTTGAAAAACCCGGGGGGTGGGAATCGGGTTTCACAAAAAAAGATCTTGAGGGTTAAGGGCATAAAAAAGGTTTAATGCACAGAGATATTAAAGTTACAAATAGGGTTGCCCTTGGAAACACGGGGAAGCAAATGGACCCCCCCATGTTCATTACCAATTTGATGAAAGTTATAAAGAGGAGAAAAACCCCTTTTTTTTTAACTTTTTTTACCTGGGGGCAGTCAGTGAAATTTTTCAAGGTTCACCTAGTTTGAGACCGTAAAAGACAACGCCCACCGACTCTCGCTGGTTTAAAAACAGTCTTAGAAAAAAAACACTTCACCCCTTTTCAAGGAACCTTTTTCCCCCAGCTTACTTGCCAGGCCTGTGACTTTTTCACAAATTGGGAAAAACCTCTCCCTTTCAGGGGGGGGTTAAACAGGGCCCCTTTTTTCACCCACCCCAAAAACTCTTTCAAAAGGTGCCCCATGGCTGAGCCAACACTTAAAACCAGTCCTTTGGGAAGTTTCCAATTTTCCCCACAATCTCTTACTTTTCCCCCTGTTTTACATTATCTTTTTTGGGACTTTACCATCTTTCTTTTTTGAAGTCACCCACAAGGTTCCATAATGTTTCCCCGGGAAACCCGGCCCAATGCCAACCCCATCTCTCCCCCTTCCCAAAATGTGTAGCACCCCTCATATTTCCCACGTCACCCCTGGGCGGGCTGGCAGATGGGGGGCACTATTCCCCATCGCCCTTCACCCTTAGCCGAATTTTCTAAAACCGAGAAAAAACACCCCCGGGGAAACACAAAACCTCACATGGGCCAAAAGACTTAATGTTTCCCAGAGGCTTCCCCCACGGTAATGAAGGGGGGGAAATTCCCTCCCCCCAGTCCTCTGGTAGGGGGAAAAAAAAACAGAAATTGCCCTGAAGCCCGGGGAAAAACCCATGGTGCTTTCTTTAAAACTCCTAGGATGAAAATACTTTGGGAAAATTTTTAACCCTCAAGTGGGGCCTCTCAAAATACATGACTTTTCATAAAATAAGATTTTGGGGGTTTATTTGTGCAAAGCCTAAGAGACAAAAATGTTTCCCCAGAAATCTAAAACCACAACAAAAATTTTTTAAAAAAAAATTTTGGTAACCTTTGGGAAAAAAATTTTTTAAAAAAATTTTTTTCCCCCCCCAAAAAACCCCCCCCCAAAAAAAAAAAAAAAAAATTTTTTTTTTGGGGGGGGGGGTTTTTTTTAAAAAAAATTTTTTTTCAAACTCTGCAAAAAAAATTGGAAATTGGGAACCCAAACCCCCAAAAATTAAAAAAAATTGGGGCCCCCCCCCCCCCCTTCTTTCAGGGGGTTTTTTTTTCCCCCCCCCCCCCCCCCGGGGGCCCCGGGTTACCTTTATTTTTCGGGCCCAAAAACCCCCAAAAACCCCCCCCCAAAAAAAACCCCGGGGGAAAAAAAGGGGGGGGTTTTTGGGCCCCTTTTTTTTTGGGTTTTTTTTGGAAACCCCCCCAAAATTTTTCCCCCAAAAAAATTTTAAAACCCCCCCTTTTTTAAAAAAATTTTGCCAAAAAAAAAAAAAAAAAATTAAAGGGGCCCCCGGGGAAAAACCCCCCTGGGTTTTTTAAAAAAAAAAAAGGGGGGGGTTTTTAAAAAAAGGGGGGGAAAAATTCCCCCAAAAAAAATTTTGGGGGGGTACTTCCTTTTTTTGGCCCTTTTTTAAAAATTTTTCCCCCCCCTTTTTTTTTTTTAAAATTTTTCCCCAAAAAAAAAAAAAAAATTTAAAATTTCCCCCAAAAAAAAAAAACCCCCCCCCTTTTTTGGGGGCCCCTTTTTTAAAAAAAAAATTTTTTTTAAAACCCCCCTTTTTGGGGGAAACCCTTTTCCCAAAATTTCCCCCACCTTTCCCCTTTTTTTAAAAAATCCCCCCCTTTTTCAAAAAATTTTAAAAACCCTTTTTTTTAACCCTTTTTTTTTTTGTTTTTTTTTTTTGGGGGGGGGGAAAAATTTTTTTTGGGGGGAAAAAAATTTTTTTTTTGGGCCCAAAAAAAAAAAAACATCAAACCCCCCTTTTTTTTGGGGCCCCCCCTTTCCCCCCAAAATTTTTTTCCCCCCTTTTTTTTTTTCCCCCCCAACCAAAAAATTTTTTTTAAAAACCCTTTTTTAAAATTTTAAAAAACCCCCCCAAAAAACCCCCAAAATTTTTTTTCCCCAAATTTATAAATTTTAAAACCCCCTTTTTTTTAAAAAAAGGGAAAAAAAATTTTAAAAAAAAAATTTTTCCCCCAAAAAAAAAAAATTTTTTTAAAAAAAAAAAAATTTTTTAAAAAAGGGGTTTTTTACAAAAAAACAAAAAATTTTTTTTAAAAAAAAAAAAATTTTTCCAAAAAAAAAAAAAACCCCTTTGGGGGGGGGAAAAAAAAAATTTTTTTTTCCCCCCAAAACCCCCTTTTTTCCTTTTTTTAAAATTTTAAAAAACCCCCAAAAAGGGAAAATTTTTTTAAAAAAAAATTTTTTTTTTTAACAAAAAACCCCAAAAAAAAAGGGAAAAAAAAAATTTTTTTTTTTAAAAAAAAAAAAAAAAAATTTTTTTAAAAAAAATTTTTAAAATATTAAAAAAAAAAACCCCAAAAAACCCTTTTTAAAAAAAAAAATTTTTTTGGGGGTTTTTTTAAAAAAAAAAAAAAAAAAAAAAAATTTTTTAAATTTAAAAAACCCCCCCCGGGAATTTCCCCAAAAAAAAACAAGGGGCCCTTTTTAAAAAAAAAAAAATTTTTAAAAAAAAAAATTTTAAAAAAGGGGGGGAAAAAATTTTTTTTAAAAAAAAAAAAAAAAATTTTAAAAAAAAAAATTTTTTTTAAAAAAAAAATTTCCCCTTTTTCGGGGTTTTTTAAAAAAAAATTTTTTTTGGGGGTTTTTTTAAAAAAAAATTTCCCCCAAAAAAAAAAACCCCCGGGGGGAAAAAAAACCCAAAAAAAAAATTGGAAAAAAAAATTTTTTTTTAAAAAATTTTTTAAAAAAAAAAAGGAAAAACCCAAAAATAAAATTTCAAAATTAAAAAAAAAACCCCCAAAAAACCCCCCTTTAAAAAAAAAATTTTGGGGGGAAAAAAAAAAATTTTTGGGGGGAAAAAAAAAAATTTTTTTTTTTTCCCCCCCCCCCCAAAAACCCCAATTTCAAAAAGGGGGAAAAAAAAGGGAACCAAAAAAAAAAAAGGGAAAAAAAAAGGGAAAAAAAAATTTTTTTTAAAAAAAAAAAAATTTTTTTTCCCCCAATTTTTTCCCCCCCCCCCCGGGCCCCCCGGGGGGGGGAAAAAATTTTTTTTTTTTTTAAAATTTGGTTTTTAAAAAATTTTTTTGGCCAAAAAAAAATTTTTTAAAAAAAAAAATTTAAAATTTTTTCTTTTTAAAAAATTTTTTTGGTTTCTTTTTTAAAAGCCCAAAAATTTTTTGGGGGAAAAAAATTTTGGGGGGAAAATTTTTTTTTGGGGGGGGTTTTTGGGAAAACCCCTTTTTTGAAAAAATTTTTTTTTTTTTTGTTTTTAAAAAATTTTGGGGGGGAAAAACGTTTTTTTTTAAAAACCGGGGGGCCCCGGGGTTTTTTCCCCCCCCCCCGGGGGGGAAAAAATTTTTTTTTTAAAAACCCCAAAAAATTTTTTTTTAAAAAAGGGGGTTTTTTTTTTTTCCCCCCAAAGGTTTTTTTTTTAAAAAAAATTTAAATTTTTTAGCACCATAACATAACATAAAAAAAAAAACCCTTTAACCCCTCACCCCAAAAATGAGGGACACAAAACAACACTGCGGGAGGCCACCCACCAAACACCTATCCTTTTTCAGCGCCAGCCCACCTACTCCACACCCCCCATTTCTTATTTCCTCACTCCTCCCACATCCCCCCGCCCATGTCAGACCCGGGGGTGAACATACAGGTAACCATATGAGAGCATAGGCTTAGTGGATAAAAAAATGATGCACAACACAAAACTTATTTTAAAATACACGCATCCTGCGCCAGCCCTACAACACCAGCAACGTCAACTGACTTCCCAAACCCAAACGCTTACTCCGCTTACCCAAACATCCTGGAAAATAACATTACAGATTTACATTATAATTACAGTTAAGTACTTAACAGTAACCCCAAATGGCACATATCAATATAAAATATTCTTTACAACTAAATATCATGACTATATGGCCACACTTCTCCACTTTTCATTACGATGTCCATGCAGAACCCTGCAAAAGCAGGACAAAAATGCCATTGACCCATGGTTAGTAGCCAAAGGGACTCTGAAATGCTAATAAGGATTAACGCTCCACCTTGCTCAGTCGTGCAGGCTGCTTTGGTACAAATTTAACAAGTAGAAACTAATTGTTTCTTTCCACTTTTGCCTATTCCCTTTAAAAAATGGGTACCTGGTGTTAGTCGACTGGTGTGGTCGCATCCTGGCACTGACCAAAGGCCTTCACAGACCGGCCGCGGGCGTTACCCCCAAAAACTCTCCAGGTAATCTCCAGATAATCGGGTTTCAAGGATGTGCACTGATTACAGGAAAGTGACTCTTCAATTGACCGTTTCACTGATGGTTATCCCTCGCATTGACGACCTTATTGACCGTGTGTCAGGAGCCCAGTTTGTCAGTCGTTTAGATCTCTTACGAGGCTATTATCAAGTCCCGCTTACTGAACGTGCTCAAGAAATATCTGCTTATACTGTTCAAGATGGATTGTTTAACTACCTCGTCACCCCCTTCGGCCTATGTAACGCGGCTTCCTCATTCCAACGTATAATGAACGAGTTGACCCACAACTTAGAAGGAGTAGAAGCCTACCTTGACGACTTAGTGGTGTACAGTGATGAGTGGGAACAGCACTTGACGCGTCTCAGAGCATTGTTCGAGAGACTGGCGCACTACAACTTCACTGTTAACTTAGCTAAATGTAGTTTTGGTCAAGCCAAGATTACTTATCTAGGCTTTTGTATCGGCCAAGGTGAGGTTGCTCCTATTGAGGCTAAGGTTCATGCAATTTCTGAATTTCCAGTGCCACAGGATAGGAAGGGAGTACAGAGATTCCTGGGTATGGCAAGATATTATCGCAGGTTCTGTCCAAACTTTTTCTCAGATTGCAGCTCCTCTCACTGAGCTTACTAGTAGCAAAGTTCAGTTCACTGGACTAGAGATTGTTCAGACTCGTTCAAAAGGTTGAAGCACTTGCTATCCTCTGCTCCTGGGTTGAAAGAGTCCTAATTTACAATCTTCCCTTCTTTTTACATATAGATGCGAGTGGCTATGCAGTGGGTGCTGGTTGCTCCAACAGTCAACATCCACTGACATTCTCCATCCTATATGTTACTATTCATCTAAACTTAAACGACACCAGAAAATTATGCCACTATTAAGAAGAGGCTCTAGCTCTTGTGGTGTCCTTGGAACATTTTGACGTGTATTTGGGCACTTCCCCATTTAAAATTAACGTTTTTTCAGACCACAATCCACTCTATTAAGAATAAGAATGCTAGGATCATGAGGTGGCCCTCAGAATACACCTTAAATTCTATTAGTATAAAACACATAGTGGTCATTGTAATGTAATTGCTGACGCTCTGTCACGTCCTTAATAATTAGCAGTTACATTAAATTAACGTAATTTAATGCCCAAATACTTTTTGTTACTTGCTATGTCAAATTCAGTAGAGTAACTTAATCCCTCCAGCCCATATTAATTATGTATACTCATGTCTAATTATTATATTTATATATTCACAGTAGTGATGTGTATGAGGAGGAGACATAAGCTGAGTGATGAGTGGGTAGTGTCGTGTGGGCGATGTTACTGCTTGGCGCAACACTGTCCTGCCGCAGACCCCCCCCCTCACTACACACCTTAAGCTGTTTCATACTCAGATGTCCATACTGCATAGCATTCCACAACCACTACTTAAGAGTGGAACGCTGTCTCCTGTCTATTATGCTTGTCTACGTTATCCTGTCTCTACACTGATGTACATAACCACGAGTATGCGGAGATACGATACTGTGTACTGCCCTAGTACTAGGGGCATATCTTATTGTATATACGCTGTGAAATTATAGAAGTGCTTGGCACAAGATAGACTCTTATATTGTTTTTATATTAAACTGTTAGTAATGTAACCTGAGTAATCAGTAGTGTGAAAGACATTAATGCAACTCCTAGTGCGACCGTTTGTCTTGTTGGGGGGTGTTGCAACCCCAGAATGGGTTGCAATGATTATTATGTATATATATAATTATTATCTTTTCATATAATTTTATATTGCTTATATTTTCGATAATAGCTAAATCGTAAATGTATTGCTTTATATTGTTTATTTGACTTAGCTTCCTTTGGTTAGGTAGGATGTAACATATTATGTGCTCAGTTCAAGTCTTGATTGTCTAACTACTGAAATTATCGCTCTTTGCTCGTTAGACTGCAGCAACCCATGGAGCTGTCACGTGATCGAGGGGGGTTGTCCTCACCTCGCCTAAAGTATTCAGTCTGGTCTAGACTCACTTGGTGGTTGGACAGATTGTCTGTCTCATTATTCTTGTTAGTTCTGTAGAACTCTGTTCACAGGACATAGTATAGACTTAGTGATTTTCGACGATGTACTGAGGTTGTGTGTCTCAAAGACACTCTGAGCAACTCAGGTCTTGAGCTGTAGCTTCTGACCTAACTTGTACTGGTATCTGTGTATTATCACAGTCGGAGATTTTCTTATGCTGAACTTAGATTCAGTAGTATGGGAGTTTTGTGACTTTTGTGGAGGATCTGCTGATGGTCCCTACTTAGTGTCGTTATATTATCTCCTTGTTCCTGATTCTGTGTCGCAGTTGCTTGTTATATTGCTATTGGGCTTAGCATTCTTTTTATTGTTCAAGCAGAATGTTCTGATTGCCAGTTGGTCAAGAAGTTAGTTTATTTGAGGACTTTGTTTATTTGAGGACTTGCTTAAATCTAGTTGAGTCATGAGACATAACGAACTACTTAGAGCACTTACACACATACCACAAACTAGTACATATTTGTTATATCTTATGAAATGTTAATGTACCAGACGGTACTTAAAAATATAAATGTGATATGTGCTTCAAGCACAATAATATTATACACGAAGAGAAGTAATATTATTTGATTACTGTGATTAATTTAATTTAATTTGATAATATACCTCTAGACAATAAATTTATTAAATTTTAATTTCTCTAGTTAGTAGCCACCAGTTTGAATCCTAAGCATACGAATCATACGAATTCTAATGAATAATTGGAAAAGGGATACGACTCTTGTACAAAAACCCAATAACGGGCGGATCTAAAGGGCAGTCCTTCTATTTTCACTGGAGATCTCTAAGCTTTTAGAATCACTTTTTTTTGTAACAGGGTAGTATGTGGGGAAAGGGGTAGTGAGGAGTAAGGGAGGGTAGTAAGGGTAGTAGTGGGTGATGGTGTGTAAGTAGTAGTGGTAGGGTAGTAGGGTATGCAGTAGGGGTGATGTAGTGGTGAGGGTAGAAGTGTGATGGTAGTATGGTGATAGTAAGGGGGTGGGTATAGGGGGTAGGAGTACTGGGATGGTAGTTGTGGCATCAAAGAGTACGTAACCTTTATTGGGCATGTAACACTCTCATTTTCCGGGTATCTCCCCCAACCAGCGAACCCGGGTTTCGGAGTTGTGAGGGCCCCGCGTTCAACAGGACCAGGTTTCCCGCCAAAAAGAAGAGGGGTTTTTGGGAATCCAAGGTTTGGGACCACTCTCCTGTCTGCCCTTGTCATTTTCCCCTTTCTAAGCGGGTTAAGCATTTTGCTCTCTTGGGGCTTCTATTTCTGCCTGCTTACCGTGGATGCACTAAAACTTATCACGTACATAGTGTACATATTGCGTTCAAAAATTTGGGGAAGGATAATGTAAACTAAACTTTTCTGCGGGGTTTATTTTTTTCTCCTTTAAAACCCAGGTAAAACCCCTTGGGTTCCCGGGGTTTTAATAGGGGACCTTCCGGAGCTGGGGCGGGCTTAGAGAAAAGGTTGACTCAGGGTGAAGCTCGTACCCGGGAAATTGGCAGCTTTCTGTCGGCATTTGCATTAGTTTGCCAACGCTTTAAAAAAATTTTTTCGGTCATTCTTTGTTATGGCCCTTGCTATTGTGGTGTTTTAACAGCTCGCTACAGCTTTTTCGGTGTGCCGCTTCGCTACGGGCATCTTGTAAACATGTGTAGCTTTCCCTCTGGCATTTGCTTTTCAAATTTGCGTGTCATTGCGTCAACTTTGCTATTGCGATCCAACTTTTATGCTATTTTGCAACGACTGTGCATAGCTAAGCGTGTTCCAAAATTTAACGTTTTACATTGGGGTATTCTGCAATCGTATTGTGCAAGCAAAAAGTGTTCTGCAAAAACATTTACGTTGGCTATTCGCAAAACGTACGTGATAGCGAAAAACTTTTTGCTACCTAGACGGTCGAAGTCTGGTTCTGCATATACTTTGCATAACCTACCTCAATTGTCCCTACGAGCAAATTGCACGTCCATTGCATTAATAAACGAAACGCTCACAGCTGCGCAACTGCTTTCACTGATTGCTGAAACTTCGACCCCAAGGAGGTTCCTTGATGTTGGTGGGGGCTCTTAATTAGGGAATTGGACGTGCTCCAGTTCCCCAAATTAACCCTGAATTGCCTTCCACATCCCCCCCAGGGCTGTATAATCCTCCGGTTACGCTCCCCCTTGATTGTAAAATAATAATGAAAAAACTTCGAGAAGAAGAGATGGCACATCAACCCTCCCTCTACGGGGCTAGGGAAAAAACACTATGTTCTCGGGAGGAGGAAGATATACAACAGAACAAAATGGTTTAGTATAGTGCAGCAGGGTTGTCTCAGGGGAATCAGCGCGTTGGCACTTGAGCTGGCAAAAATCAATCTTGAGCAAACTAGGGAACAGAGAGCGTTTCGCAAGAGAAGAATTTTATAGGGAAAGAGAAAGGAGGCAGTTTTTTGCATTCTGTAAATGATTTTAGTTTACAGAAAGCAGTACAGCTTGACCCCCGCTTCAATAGAGGCCGAACCAGAATTTTTTTTCGAAACTTCGAAAATCAGGCTCGGGCCTTGAGGTGGCCCCTAACAGCATTTGGCATCGTTGGTTCATACAACTTGTTTGGTAAGGCACAGGAATTTACGTCAGCATTAAATGACCTGAATTTTTCTGATTATCAATAGTAAAGACCACAGTGTTGGGGAAAATATACATGTATCCCAGCCAAATACTCAAGCTTTTCAAACTAAGCAGGGCGGCAGCTTGGTCAATCCCGGTAGATTTTGTGAACAGAAAACCCAAAATTTTTACCCGGCATAAAGCAAGTGGTGTCTCTACCTTTGAGGAGCGGGTACAGTTTACTCTGTTTTGAAACCTGCTGGGGTCGTGGGACCAGAGTTCGAGTCTTTCTGCAGGACGGACTTAACCACTGCATTAGGCAGCAAGGTTGGCTGATACCTTAAAACTAACCCCCCTTTCCGAGCGGTCCCTCTCTTTTTTTCAACACCTGCATGAACAAGATCGTCCCCCTTGAAAATAAATGCCACCCGGGAGGAGAATCTAGGGGTCAGCCAACTAAGTCACCTGGGGACCGCGCTCTCAAAATATGGGCCCCCCTCTGAGAGACAGGGCATTCGACAACAGTATCCAAAGACACCACCAGAGCGACACAGTTGCAACGGAGCTTCCTTTTTAATAAAATAGGCACTCCTCCCAACTGCCCCCATAAACCCCCAACCCATTGGAAAATCTCTAATATCCCTAGTAACAGTCCCCCAGGAAAGAAAAAAAAGGGATTGGGCCCCCTTTTTATTGTAAGAGTCTTATTTTCCTTCAGGGAAAAATCAGAAACAACTGAAGTCAAAACCTTTAGAGATACTGAGCATATTGCTCACTTATAAGAGAAGGAATATTACCCCTTTCAAAGAACACTTCCTTGAATACCTCTGTTTTATTGGAACTTTTGGAGGAGCTATATATTCTGTCCCTTTGCAATAAAATTTATGTACAGTGCAAATATTACACGGGTACTTGACTGTAGGTCTCAAAAGGATTCCCCATGAAAGATGCCATTTTAAATTACTGGGTAATAACATTACTACTGTTAGTGTGTGTCCTGAACCTATAATGATTAATTCTTCTCCGGTGTTGGCCATAACTCGGCAACATCCCAAGGGTTGTCTGGCGAAAATGTTGACCTATCCTTGGACACTCCGATCTCGGAATAGCCACGTTGTTTTATGAGGCACACCGCCGGAGCCTCGTAAATCAAGTGAACAGACCCCGATCAAGCCTTCCTATTCCCAGGTTGCAGGATTGCCAATAATCTGTTTCCATGCCCGAGGGACTGTCCTTCCGGGAGGAACAACGAAAGGACCCTTCTTTAAAATTCGCCTTTCAGGCAGCCAGGGGTAAATCCTCTTTGGGATCACCCGGTCAAGTATGAACTAAAAAACGATTTTTTGATCTGCACTGAACTGGAAAAGGAGATAGAGGGCCGGTAATTGTCTGACAGGTAGTGGTTCCAACAAAGTATAGACCTCAAATATTAAATATAGCTCATAATACTTCATTAGGAGGTCACTTAGGAATTACAAAAACCTTGTATAGAATCACAAAAGAATTTTAATGGCCAAAATTAAAAAAAGGATGTTGAGCATCATATTAGGTTTTGCCGAGAATGTCAGCAAGTAGGGAAACCTGGACATTCCATTAAACCTGCCCCCTCTCCAACCTATACCTGGGTGATGGAGAACCTTTGCAGATTTAATTATAAAATTAGTAAAGGGCCACTACCTAGGTCAAAGTCTGGAAATCAGTATTTAAATTTTCGATTATGGATAAAGTAACCAGATATCCTGAAGCAAATTTCCCCGTGCAGTATTAATACTAAAGCTATTCTCAAAGCTTTAACAAAATTTATTTCTTGTTTTGGCATTCCTAAAACTATTCAAAGTGATCAAGGTACTAACTTCACTGAAAAGCATTTAGGAAGCATTAACTAGCTAGGGATAATCCACACTTATCCACTGCCTATCATCCTCAGTCTCAAGGCGCCTTTAAAAGATTCCATCAGCGTTAAAAACTATGATGAAATTTTTTTGCATGCATTTTCCTACAGACTGGGATGAGTCCTACCTTTTGTTGCTGTTCTCACACGAGAGACGGTGCAAGGGGTCTACGGGGTTATAGCCGGTTTGAGCTGATCTTTGGGCACAATTTACGAGGTCCTCGTCGGGTGCTCAAAAGAAGGATGGGAGGAAACGTTAGCTCAACACTCTTCAACCCGTCTTCAAGGTTGCAGGGGGCACGTCAGTTAGCCAAGGCTAACCTAAAGACAGCTCAAAGTAAGATGAAACAGAGGTATGACAGAAGTGCAAAATTTCCCCGCCCTTCCATCCGGGAGATAACTTGTTGGTGCAGGAACCTGTACCTGCCACACCTTGAAAGCTAGATTTACGGGACCTATGCAATTGTAAGTAGATTATCTGATTAAATTATGGGGTAGCTCCCATTGATAAGACCTCAAAAACTAAAACTTGCCACATTAATCAAATAAAATCTTTCATACATCAGATAAAATCTCAGTAATGACCTGCCCCTCTACCTGAGGACGACTCTGATTCTTTGCACTCTCTCTCTGAAATTAATGTTAACTTTCAAATTCTGTCCCCTCAAGGATCCTAGCCCTTTAAGGGAGGACTATCTGAAACGCAAGCAACAAGTTTAACTGACCTTCTACAGTCATATCCTAATATTTTTTTCGGTGTGCCGAAAAAAATGTACGTTAGGTTATCATATGTAGATGTGGGAAACCTAACCCTATTAAACTCTCCCCCTACAGAGCTAATCCTGAAAAGCAGAAGCTACTTCAGCAGAAAGTAGAATTCTGTTAGAGCATGGTTTAGTGGAGAAGTCATCTAGTCCATGGGCTTCACTGTGGGATCCTTGTTAAGAAGGGTGAAGGAGGGTTTCGTATGTGTACAGACTACCGTAAGATGAATGAGGTCACAATTACAGATACTTACCCTCTTCCTCGTCTGGATGACGTAATGACTTTGTGGGGAAGGCTACTTTTGTGTCCCCAAATTAATCTCCTAAAGGTACTAACAGGTACCTTTGACGGATAAGGCGAAGGAAATCTCTGCCTTCGTAATTCCAGGAGGTCATTATCAATACACAGTTACCCCCTTCGAATGAAAAATTCCCCCTCTTATTCCAGAAAACTTTTCCATCAGGCTATTAAAGGACTTGAAGGCACGGCAGCGTACCTTGATGATATTGTTGTGGTGTCTGATACTTGTGATCAACACCTACTTAGACTTAAGGCTCTTTTTGAGACCTTTCAAGTTCCCATTTAACAGTTAATTTATCTAAAATCTTCCTTTGGCCAGCCACTGTCACTTTTCTAGGCCATGAAGTCGGTAGTGTAAAGTTGCTCCTAAACTTGCTAAAGTTCTTGCTATTAAAGATTTTCCAGTTCCTCCCTGATAGGAAATCTCTTCAAAAGTTTCTAGACATGATAGGATTTACAGAAAATTCTGTAAGAATTTCTCAAAGA
>NC_069399.1:103346131-103391131 GCF_026875155.1 Cherax quadricarinatus
TTTTATGCCACAAGACGGGCAGAAAGCAGCAACTTCACTCTGGCTGTACCCTTCTCCAGAACATCACTCCATCTGAGATCATATATACCCAGGATGACTCGAGTATGGAACACATTCGTACAGCATAATGATGTCAACGAGATAAAGTCAGTTGATCAAATGAAAAATGATGGGCCCACAGATGGCTCCAACTTCATCCTGTTCCCTACTTGTATGATTCATAACAATAAAAATGCTTTCAAATGAGCTGATGTAGGTAACAGAGGCTCTTAAATTAGTCAACCAAAGTTAGGAACCCTTAACCTCAAAATTTGCTTGTTTAAAAAGCTAGGGATCCTTAACCTAACTTTGTCAAACCCTTTTTAGAGAGAGAGGAGGGGAGAGAGGGGGAAAAGGAGAGGAGAGAGATGAGAGAGAGAGAGAGAGAGGGAGAGAGTGAAGGGGGAGAGAGAGAGGAGGGAGAGAGAGGAGAAGAGAGGAGAGAGAGAGGGAAAAGAGGAAAGAGAGAGAGAGAGAGAGAGAGAGAGAAATCACATGCATATGCAGACGACTGTACACTGACATTCACTTATCCAAGAGAAGAAATGCCAGCTGCTCAAAAGCTACATCAATCACCAGCTGAGAGCTATATCAGTTTGGGGGAAATAGATGGCAAGTAACATTTGCACCTGAGAAAGCAAATGATGATCGTCTCTAGGCACCATGATGGTAATGCTGTTTGCGTAGTAAGGATGAATGGGACGTTGTTGGCCCCTGGGAAGAAGTTGATATCCTGGGGGGGAAATTTGACTCCAAACTAACCATGAAAAACCATGTTGTAAATCTTGCAAACAAGGCAGCCAGGAAGCTTACAGCACTTCCCCGTATCTCGCATCTGCTTGACAGTGGGGGTTTTGCAAGATCCTGTACGAGGCACAAGTACGCTCACACCTTGGTATGCTCCACTTTCTTGGTTTGCCTGCCCCCCCTTCATCTGCGACTGCTTGACAGGAAAGAGAACAGAGCAAGACGTCTCATCCCCGCCTGGACCATCCGGGAAATAGATCTGTCATTTCAGCAGACCCTTCAAATAGGAGGGATGTGGGTGGCCTTATTGTTATGTACAAGGCCAATATTGTCAAAATACCACACTTGGATCCACTTCGAGGCAGCGTGAAACAAGCTTTTATCCCACAAGACGGGCAGAAAGCAGCAACTTCACTTGGCTGTACCCTTCTCCAGAACATCACTCCATCTGAGATCATACATACCCAGGATGACTCGAGTATGGAAACACATTCGTACAGCATAATGATGTCAACGAGATAACGTCAGTTGATCAAATAAAATGCTGGCCCACAGATGGCTCCAACTTCATCCTTTTTCCCTACTTGTATTTTCTCATAACAATAAAAAATGCTTTCAAATGAGCTGATGTAGGTAACAGCTCTTAGCTTGCCAATAAAGTTAGGAATCCTTAACCTGTAAATAGCTGTCAATAAAGCTAGGGATCCTTAACCTTGTCAAACCCTGTGTAAAAAAAAAAAAAAAAAAAAAAAAGAGAGAGAGAGAGAGGGAGAGTGAGGAGAGAGAGGGGAGAGAGAAGAGGGGAGAGAGGGAGAGAGAGAGGACGAGAGAGAGAGAGAGTGAGAGAGAGAGAAGGAGAGAGAGAGAGAGAGAGGGAAGAGAGAGAGAAGAGAAAAGGAGGAGAGAGGAGAGATGAGAGAGAGAGAGAGAGAAAGAGAGAGAGAGAGCGAAGCTACAGATAATCCTTGGTTTGGGTTTCGTTGTGAGAGGGCTGCTACTGCTAAGTACAAGGCATGGCGAAGGTACAAGAGACATCCTACACCCATAACAGGAACTTGCACAGGCAAGCCTGTAGGCATATGGGTGACGTTCAAAAGTGGGCCATCGCTAAATGGGAGGTGGACACAAAAAGAAAGCTAGCATCAGGTAGGGGAGGCTCCCAAAAATTTGGGGGTCCCTGGTCAAGGACAGACAAGGTTATCTGCCTGATGAAACTATTCCACCCCTAAATCGACAGGATGGGACCACCTCTACTAGTAGTCAAGAGAAGGCAGTCCTCTTTGCTGAACCTTTGCTACCAAAATGCAGTTCCTGATCCAGCAAGGGACCCTCCTTGGCTAGCTGCAAGAACTGTGTCAAAACTGTCAGTGGTGGGCAATAAGGCAGGAGGAGGTGCATTTCCTTCTTAAATCGCTTGACCAAGAAAAGGCTGTGGGCCCAGACAAGTTGAGCCCAAGATTGCTGAGAAGATGTGCAGACCAGCTAGCAGCACCTCTAACTCGCATCTTTCAGCACTGCCTAGTAGAGTGTAAATGACCCTCTCTGTGGAAAGAGGCAAATGTAGTCCCTGCTCACAAAAAGAAGAGCAGAGCAGAAATCAGCAACTACAGACCAGTGTCACTCCTGTCAATCACTGGTAAGATCCTTGAGACAATAATCTCAAGACAAATGACAGAGTTTTTTGACCACCACTCGCTACTTTGCGATCGTCAATATGGCTTCAGGAAAGGTTACTCTGCTGCTGATCTGTTGTTAAACCTCTCCACTGAGTGGCACCAGTCACTGGATGAATCCAAGGTCAGCTGTGTGGTAGCACTGGACATTGCTGGTGCTTTTGACCGGGTGTGGCACCAGGGCCTCTTAGCAAAACTTCAAGCACTGGGAATTGCAGACTCTACGCTATATCTCCTCAGTGATTACCTTCATGGCAGATCTCTAAGTGTAGTTCTCAATGGAACGGAATCAGCAAGACATCCTATTGGGGCAAGTGTTCCACAAGGAACCGTGCTGGGACAATTGTTAAGGAATGTCTACTTCAACGACCTTCTTCATCTCATCCCAGAATCACATGCATATGCAGATGACTGTACACTGACATTCACTTATCCAAGAGAAGAAATGCCAGCTGCTCTAAGCTACATCAATCACCAGCTAAGAGCTATATCAGCTTGGGGAAATAGATGGCAAGTAACATTTGCACCTGAGAAAACGCAAATGATGATGGTCTCTAGGCACCATGATGGTAATGCTGGTGCAGTAGTAAGGATGAATGAGAGGGTGTTGGCACCTGGAGAAGAAGTTGATATCCTTGGGGTGAAATTTGACTCCAAACTAACCATGAAGAACCATGTTGTGAATCTAGCAAACAAGGCAGCCAGGAAGCTTACAGCACTTCGCCGTATCTCGCATCTACTTTACAGTAGGGGTTGCAAGATCCTGTACGAGGCACAAGTACCCCTCACACCTTGAGTATGCTCCACTTTCTTGGTTTGCCTGCCCCTCCCCCCTCTCATCCTGGATAGATCTGTCATTTCAGCAGAGCCTTCAACACAGGAGGGATGTGGGTGGCCTTACTGTTATGTACAAGGCCAATATTGTCAAAGTACCACACTTGGATCCACTTCGAGGACAGCGTGAAACAAGCTTTTATGCCACAAGACGGGCAGAAAGCAGCAACTTCACTCTGGCTGTACCCTTCTGCAGAACATCACTCCATCTGAGATCATATATACCCAGGATGACTCGAGTATGGAACACATTCGTACAGCATAATGATGTCAACGAGATAAAGTCAGTTGATCAAATGAAAATGCTGGCCCACAGATGGCTCCAACTTCATCCTGTTCCCTACTTGTATGTCTCATAACAATAAAAATGCTTTCAAATGAGCTGATGTAGGTAACAGCTCTTAGCTTGCCAATAAAGTTAGGAATCCTTAACCTGTAAATAGCTTGTCAATAAAAGAGAGAGAGAGAGAGTGAGAAGAGAGAGAGAGAGAAGAGAGAGAGAGAGAGAGAGAGAGAGAGAGGAGAGAGAGGAGAGAGAAGAGAGAGAGAGAGAGAGAGAAGAGAGAGAGGAGAGGAGAGAGAGAGAGAGAGAGACAGGGAGAGAGAGGGATAGAGAGAGGAGAGTTGGAAGAATCAGTGGTCCGACAAGTGGATGGAAAGGCTCAGTTAAGACGTTTCGTTGGGGAAACTTTATCAAGTTATGCAGAAAACTTATAAGGAAAAGTTTGGCGTATAACTTGATATAATTTTCTGGCGGCACGTTGTTATAACAGAGTATTGCTTATTCACAAAGCAAAAAACACTTCAAAGTCCACCCAGACGCTGCCTACTGAGAAGGGCTGTGCTAGTCTCTAGACTGAAGACCTTCTATTATTTATCTAGTTGGTAATGACCAAGATAGTAAAGCAAAAGGCTCTCTACCCACACTCAACTCCCTCTGCTCACTGACACAGAAGGAGAGAACATACCGTACGGCATGGAGAAAATAGGCAAGAGATTTTAGGGAGAGATAAGAGCTGACGTGAGGTTAAGTACACAACTACATTTAGTACAACAGTACCTCTTGTTACCCACTATGTTAATCAGCTGTCACGCCAGAGTTGTGTCTACCACAAGTTCTTCTGACTACGTAAGCAACGGGATATCCTGTACAGTTTAAGAGTCACCAGCAGAATCTTATGTTCGCAAAGTGTGTGTCCAGCTGGTTCTTAAAAGAGTAAGTTGATCTGATAACAACAGCCTCAGTAGTCAGATTATACCATTGTTCCAAATCTCACTTTGAAAAAGAAACTATTCCACACCGTCCCACGGAGGCTCTTATCACTGCTTTCTGTAACTGTACTGGAAACTCTTTGTAGAAGATGCATGAGTTTAATATCTTCATAATGTGCATGAGGTAACCTGGTAGACTCAGTCTAGTATGAGGTAACTTGGTAGACTCAGACTAGTATGAGGTAAGCTGGTAGACTCAGTCTAGTATGAGGTAAGCTGGTAGATTCAGCCTAGTATGAGGTAACCTGGTAGACTCAGTCTAGTATGAGGTAAGCTGGTAGACTCAGTCTAGTATGAGGTAACTTGGTAGACTCAGACTAGTATGAGGTAAGCTGGCAGACTCAGTCTAGTATGAGGTAAGCTGGTAGATTCAGCCTAGTATGAGGTAACCTGGTAGACTCAGTCTAGTATGAGGTAACTTGGTAGACTCAGACTAGTATGAGGTAAGCTGGTAGACTCAGTCTAGTATGAGGTAAGCTGGTAGATTCAGCCTAGTATGAGGTAACCTGGTAGACTCAGTCTAGTATGAGGTAAGCTGGTAGACTCAGTCTAGTATGAGGTAACTTGGTAGAATCAGTCTAGTATGAGGTAACTTGGTAGACTCAGTCTAGTATGAGTTAACCTGGAAGACTCAGTCTAGTATGAGGTAACCTGGTAGACTCAGTCTAGTATGAGGTAACCTGGTAGACTCAGTCTAGTATGAGGTAACCTGGTAGATTCAGTCTAGTATGAGGTAACCTGGTAGACTCAGTCTAGTATGAGGTAAGCTGGTAGACTCAGTCTAGTATGAGGTAACCTGGTAGACTCAGTCTAGTATGAGGTAAGCTGGTAGACTCAGTCTAGTATGAGGTAAGCTGGTAGACTCAGTCTAGTATGAGGTAAGCTGGTAGACTCAGTCTAGTATGAGGTAACCTGGTAGACTCAGTCTAGTATGAGGTAAGCTGGTAGACTCAGTCTAGTATGAGGTAAGCTGGTAGACTCAGCCTAGTATGAGGTAACCTGGTAGACTCACTCCAGTATGAGGTAACCTGGTAGACTCAGTCTAGTATGAGGTAAGCTGAAAGACTCAGTCTAGTACGAGGTAACTTGGTAGACTCAGACTAGTATGAGGTAAGCTGGTAGACTCAGTCTAGCATGAGGTAAGCTGGTAGACTCAGCCTAGTATGAGGTAAGCTGGTAGACTCAGTCTAGTATGAGGTAACCTGGTAGACTCACTCCAGTATGAGGTAACCTGGAAGACTCAATCTAGTATGAGGTAACCTGGTAGACTCAGTCTAGTATGAGGTAACCTGGTAGACTCAGTCTAGTATGAGGTAACTTGGTAGACTCAGACTAGTATGAGGTAACCTGTAGACTCAGTCTAGTATGAGGTAACTTGGTAGACTCAGACTAGTATGAGGTAACCTGTAGACTCAGTCTAGTATGAGGTAACTTGGTAGACTCAGTCTAGTATGAGGTAACCTGGTAGACTCAGTCTAGTATGAGGTAACTTGGTAGACTCAGACTAGTATGAGGTAACCTGGTAGACTCAGTCTAGTATGAGGTAACTTGGTAGACTCAGACTGTATGAGGTAACCTGGTAGACTCGTTAGTATGAGGTAACTTGGTAGACTCAGAAATGTATGAGGTAACCTGGTAGACTCAGTCTGTATGAGGTAACTGGTAGACTCAGTCTAGTATGAGGTACCTGGTAGACTCAGTCTGTATGAGGTAAGCTGGTAGACTCAGTCTAGTTGAGGTAACTGGTAGACTCAGTCTAGTATGAGGTAAGCTGGTTAGACTCAGTCTAGTATGAGTAGCTGGTAGACTCAGTCTTGTATGAGGTAAGCTGGTAGACTCAGTCTAGTATGAGGTAACCTGGTAGACTCAGTCTAGTATGAGGAAAGCTGGTAGACTCAGTCTAGTATGAGGTAAGCTGGTAGACTCAGCCTAGTATGGAGGTAACCTGGTTAGACTCAGTCTAGTATGAGGTAACCTGGTAGACACACTCCAGTATGAGGTAACCTGGTAGACTCAGTCTAGTATGAGGTAAGCTGAAAGACTCAGTCTAGTACGAGGTAACTTGGTAGACTCAGACTAGTATGAGGTAACCTGGTAGACTCAGTCTAGCATGAGTTAAGCTGGTAGACTCAGCCTAGTATGAGGTAAGCTGGTAGACTCAGTCTAGTATGAGGTAACCTGGTAGACTCACTCCAGTATGAGGTAACCTGGAAGACTCAGTCTAGTATGAGGTAACCTGGTAGACTCAGTCTAGTATGAGGTAACCTGGTAGACTCAGTCTAGTATGAGGTAACCTGGTAGACTCAGTCTAGTATGAGGTAACTTGGTAGACTCAGACTAGTATGAGGTAACCTGTAGACTCAGTCTAGTATGAGGTAACTTGGTAGACTCAGACTAGTATGAGGTAACCTGGTAGACTCAGTCTAGTATGAGGTAACTTGGTAGACTCAGTCTAGTATGAGGTAACCTGGTAGACTCAGACTAGTATGAGGTAAGCTGGTAGACTCAGTCTAGCATGAGGTAAGCTGGTAGACTCAGCCTAGTATGAGGTAAGCTGGTAGACTCAGTCTAGTATGAGGTAACCTGGTAGACTCACTCCAGTATGAGGTAACCTGGAAGACTCAGTCTAGTATGAGGTAACCTGGTAGACTCAGTCTAGTATGAGGTAACCTGGTAGACTCAGTCTAGTATGAGGTAACCTGGTAGACTCAGTCTAGTATGAGGTAACTTGGTAGACTCAGACTAGTATGAGGTAACCTGTAGACTCAGTCTAGTATGAGGTAACTTGGTAGACTCAGACTAGTATGAGGTAACCTGTAGACTCAGTCTAGTATGAGGTAACTTGGTAGACTCAGTCTAGTATGAGGTAACCTGGTAGACTCAGACTAGTATGAGGTAACCTGGTAGACTCAGTCTAGTATGAGGTAACTTGGTAGACTCAGTCTAGTATGAGGTAACCTGGTAGACTCAGTCTAGTATGAGTTAACCTGGAAGACTCAGTCTAGTATGAGGTAACCTGGTAGACTCAGTCTAGTATGAGGTAACCTGGTAGACTCAGTCTAGTATGAGGTAACTTGGTAGACTCAGTCTAGTATGAGTTAACCTGGAAGACTCAGTCTAGTATGAGTTAACCTGGAAGACTCAGTCTAGTATGAGGTAACCTGGAAGACTCAGTCTAGTATGAGGTACTTGGTATAGACTCAGTCTAGTATGAGGTAACTTGGTAGACTCAGTCTAGTATGAGTTAACCTGGAAGACTCAGTCTAGTATGAGTTAACCTGGAAGACTCAGTCTAGTATGAGTTAACCTGGAAGACTCAGTCTAGTATGAGGTAACCTGGAAGACTCAGTCTAGTATGAGGTAACTTGGTAGACTCAGTCTAGTATGAGGTAACTTGGTAGACTCAGTCTAGTATGAGTTAACCTGGAAGACTCAGTCTAGTATGAGGTAACCTGGAAGACTCAGTCTAGTATGAGGTAACTTGGTAGACTCAGTCTAGTATGAGTTAACCTGGAAGACTCAGTCTAGTATGAGGTAACCTGGAAGACTCAGTCTAGTATGAGGTAACTTGGTAGACTCAGTTAAGTGTTTAACTGGATAGACTCAGTTAGTATGAGGTAACCTTGAAGACCAGTCTAGTATGAGGTAACTTGGTAGACTCAGTTAAGTGGTTCAAGTTTTGGCTTCAAATGAAGGTCTCTTCAACGACGTATGAAGCTTGTTGAGTGCTGATAGAGAGAGAGAGGAGAGAGAGAGAGAGAGAGAGAAGACGAGAGAGAGAGAGAGAGAGAGAGAGAGAGAGAGAGAGAGAGAGAGAGAGAGAGAGAGAGAGAGAGAGAGAGAGAGAGAGAGAGAGAGAGAGAGAGAGAGAGAGGCAAATGTAGTCCCTACTCACAAAAAGAAGAGCAGAGCAGAAATCAGCAACTACAGACCAGTGTCACTCCTGTCAATCACTGGTAAGATCCTTGAGACAATAATCTCAAGACAAATGAGAGTTTTTTGACTACCACTCACTACTTTGTGATCGTCAATATGGCTTCAGGAAAGGTTACTCTGCTGCTGATCTGTTGTTAAACCTCTCCACTATGTGGCACCAGTCACTGGATGAATCCAAAGTCAGCTGTGTGGTAGCACTGGACATTTCTGGTGCTTTCGACCGGGTGTGGCACCAGGGCCTCTTAGCAAAACTTCAAGCACTGGGAATTGCAGGCTCTACGCTATGTCTCCTCAGTGATTACCTTCATGGTAGATCTCTAAGTGTAGTTCTCAATGGAACGGAATGAGCAAGACATCCTATTGGGGCAAGTGTTTTTTTTGTACCTCTGTATGTATGTTCAAATTATAAAATAAATAAATAAAAATAAATAAAAAGGAAGCGTGCTGGGACCATTGTTATGGAATGTCTACTTCAACGACCTTCTTCATCTTATCCCAGAATCCCATGCCTGTACACTGACATTCACTTATCCAAGAGAAGAAATGCTAGCTGCTCTAAGCTACATCAATCACCAGGTAAGAGCTATATCAGCTTGGGGAAATAGATGGCAAGTAACATTTGCACCTGAGAAAACGCAAATGATGATGGTCTCTAGGCACCATGATGGTAATGCTGGTGCAGTAGTAAGGATGAATGAGAGGGTGTTGGCACCTGGAGAAGAAGTTGATATCCTTGGGGTGAAATTTGACTCCAAACTGACCATGAAGAACCATGTTGTAAATCTTACAAACAAGGCAGCATGGAAGCTTATAGCACTTCGCCGTATCTCCCATCTGCTTGACAGTAGGGGTTGCAAGATTCTATACGAGGCACAAGTACGGTCACACCTTGAGTATGCTCCACTTTCTTGGTTTGCCTCTCCCCTCTCATCTGCGTCTGCTTGACAGAGTAGAGAACAGAGCAAGACGTCTCATCTTTCGCATGGCCCCATCCTGGATAGATCTGTCATTTCATCACAACCTTCAACACAGGAGGGATGTGGGTGGGCTTACAGTTATGTACAACGCCACACACACACACACACACACACACACACACACACACACACACACACACCCACACACACCTATTCCCCTCACCCTAACCACCCCTCCCCCTTACTTCTGTGGAGCAACGGGGGAACCTAGAACTAGGATGAGAACAAGGGGCTCGAAGGACGAATCTGGGGGAAAGGACTGGGAAGCAGAGCTCAATAAAAGGGAGGAAGGCTGGGGAAGGAGACTAGAAGAGCTGAGAAAGAAGATGAAAGAGAGGTTAGAAGCAGAATGCAGAAGGTGGAAGCAACATGCCACAACAGCAGAAAACAAGATAAAGAGATTAGAAGAGGAGCTGAGACATCTGAAACAGCATAAAGACAAAGATATTACAGAAGTAGCATCGGCAATGGCTACATCAGACACAGACAACGGGTCTGAAGAGCATGGAAACTAAACTGTATGCAGAGGTCCTGTCAAACCCACATGGGGCCAAAACAACGACAGGGAGCACACTAGGACAAAATGTGAGGTTGGAAGACATTGAAGGAACTAGGACATGTGCAGGGATCTTACCAGACACCTGTGGGGGCCAGGAACAGGTGAGCAGGAAGGAGAAACCAAGGAGCATAGGGGCCATAGCTAGGGAAGAGACTGAAGGAAGGAACACTCCACAGGAAGGAACTAAAACACATCAGAGGATGCAATGGGAGTCACAGTGGGAGGTGGAAAGGGGGAGATCCGTGTTTGTCTATGGGCTAGACGAAGCTAAAGGGGAAACTTATGAGGAAAGAAAGCAGGAGGAGAAAAAAGCGATTGAAGGTATCATGAAGGTGATAGGCGAGGGGGAAATGACCCAGGTGGCAAATTTTCGGAGAATCGGGTGGTTCACAAAGAAAAGGAATCGGCCTCTCAACGTAATTTTCAAGGCAGAATCAACCCGAACCATGATCCTGCAGGAAAAAGCACGGCTGAGAGGCAGGCAGGAGTTTTGTAGATGAATGGTTCAGAGAACCGACATATTGATAAATTAGACACATGTGCAACTCTTGGGTATCTTTATTGAGGAAACGTTTCGCCACACAGTGGCTTCATCAGTCCATACGTAGGAGAAACTTGAAGAACAGGAGGAGAATGAGGTAATCAGTCCCTCAACCTTGAGTCGATGTGTTCAGTCCATCAATCTTGAATAAAATACGGCATATCAGCGGAGAAGCAGCTTATAAACCGTATGGCAGGAGAGGTGCAGCAGTCATAGGTCGTGTCACATTTGTTCAATGTGGAAGTAGGTCGTGCCCAAGAATTAGGCAAGCGAAGAATTCCTAAGTATTAAGATCCCAAGAAGTTGCAGTGTCTGACAGATTTGTAGATGAATGATGGATTGATGGACTGAATGAAGATTGATGGACTGAACACATCGACTCAAGGTTGAGGGACTGATTACCTCATTCTCCTCCTGTTCTTCAAGTTTCTCCTACGTATGGACTGATGAAGCCACTGTGTGGCGAAACGTTTCCTCAATAAAGATACCCAAGAGTTGCACATGTATCTATTTATCAACATGTCGGTTCTCTGAACCATTCATCTACAAATCTGTCAGACACTGCAACTTCTTGGGATCTTAATACTTAGGAATTCTTCGCTTGCCTAATTCTTGGGCACGACCTACTTCCACATTGAACAAATGTGACACGACCTATGACTGCTGCACCTCTCCTGCCATACGGTTTATAAGCTGCTTCTCCGCTGATATGCCGTATTTTATTCAAGATTGATGGACTGAACACATCGACTCAAGGTTGAGGGACTGATTACCTCATTCTCCTCCTGTTCTTCAAGTTTCTCCTACGTATGGACTGATGAAGCCACTGTGTGGCGAAACGTTTCCTCAATAAAGATACCCAAGAGTTGCACATGTGTCTAATTTATCAGGCAGGAGTTCATGAGTGTGTACCTCGATCGAGACAGAACACAGGAGGAAAGGAAGACGATGAAAGAGAGAGGTCAGAAACGAAAGGAGAAATGGGAGGAAATGAAAAAGGAGAGCAGAATAACCCAGGAACAAGTGGAAGGACAAGCACACCCCCCAGAAACACCTGCAGAAGGACCCCAGCCACGACACCCCCAAGGCAACTGAACAATCCAAACCAACCATCACACACCGATCCCTCTGTTCCCACCCCCGCACCACAGTTACAGTATTAGAACAGAAGTTGAAGGTTTGGTACACAAATGCAGATGGATTAACGAATAAAGATGGGGAATGGCAAGAAAGAATCAAGGGAAAAGTCCCGACTATAGCAGTTACAAAAACAAAACTCCCCGGGGACAGTAAAGATGCAATTTCCACCAGGTTACCAGATCATGAGGAAAGATAGAAGGGGCAGAGGGGGAAGTGGGGTTTCTGCTATAAAAAAACAGAGGGAAATTTCGAGAAAATGGAAGGCATAGAGAGATGGGAAAAAAAGAGATACATAGTAGGTACACTTCATCTGGGGAAACGCAAGGTGGTCTTGCAGTGATGTTAATCCACCACAGAACTGCAGGGAGGCCAAGGGGGAAATAGAAGGGCAACAGAGCAATTTTGGCACACTTGCTGGGGGTGGCAAAAAGGCTCACTCCGCAGGCAAAATTGGGGTTTAGGGGGGTTTTTCAACCACAGGGGGGGATTGATGGGAAAACTGGACCCAATGGGGGCCCCAAAAACATGGAGACCCCAAGAGAGGGCGTGGTGCGGGAAAAAACCTCATGCCCAACTGTTAAGGACACTACCAGAGTGAGGGGGGGGAGAACCGAAAGATTGGCCCTTTGTTTTACCCTTGGCGTTCGACATTGAGGACATCAGTATGAGAGTCTTAGGAGCTAGCGACCACGTGGTTTTGTGCTTTAAATTTATAGAGCTGAAAAGGGGGAGGAGTAACAGGAGTGAAGGGGAGAAGCTTGACTATAAAAGGGGGGACTACATAGGGTTGAGGAAATTCCTGCGGGGGTCCCCTGGGACAGAGAACTGGCAGGAAAAACCCGTAAAAGAAATGATGGAATATGTAACAACAAAATGCAAGGAGGCGTGGAAAAAGGTTTTTTCCCCGGGCAAAAGAAACAACAGGAAGACCGAAAAGAGCCCCTGGTTTACCCCACGGTGTAAGGAGACAAAAACAAAGTGCAAAAGGAATGGGAAAAAATATAGAAAAGGCAAAAGAAACACGCGAAAATAGGGAGATCAGTCGCAGGCAGGAAGAGTTCGCGCGGTAAAGGAGGGAGGCCCAGCGACTTTTTGAAAAGACTAGCATCGAAAATCGAGAAATGACCCGAAAAAGTTGTATAGCCAAAACAGGGGAGGAAAAACAACAGTCAAAGACAGGTGATCGATTTAAAGGACGAAGGGGGAAAAAACTCACAAGAAATGACCCGGAGGTATGTGGGAGCTAACAGGAGATTTAAGGAAATTTTTCATTTGAGACAGGGAAAGGGGTTGGGGAATCGCAAGAAGGGGGAAAATCAAGGGGGGGGAATATACCCCCAAGTGTTGGGGTGACATAGAACAACCGAGGAGGAGGTTTAAGAAACTGCTAAGTGACCTTGTACCTCAGAGGCGATGGGACCGGACATCTCCCCCTGGGTCCTTAGAGAAGGAGCAGAGATGCTGTGCGTGCCTCTAACCACAATCTTCAACACATCCCTTGAAACTGGGCAACTACCTGAGAAATGGAAGACAGCAAATGTAGTCCCCATATTTAAGAAAGGAAACAGAAACGAGGCGCTAAACTACAGACCTGTGTCTCTGACATGTATTGTGTGCAAAGTCATGGAGAAGATTATCAGGAGGAGAGTGGTCGAACACCTGGAACAGAACAAGATTATAAATAAAAACCAGCATGGGTTCATGGAAGGCAAATCTTGTATCACAAACCTCCTGGAGTTTTATGACAAGGTAACAGAAGTAAGACACGAGAGAGAGGGGTGGGTTGATTGCGTGTTCCTAGACTGCAGGAAGGCCTTTGACACAGTTCCCCACAAGAGATTAGTGCAGAAGCTGGAGGATCAGGCGCATGTAACAGGGAGGGCACTGCAATGGATCAGGGAATACCTGACAGGGAGGCAGCAACGAGTCATGGTACGTAAAGAGGTATCACAGTGGGCGCCTGTGACGAGCGGGGTCCCACAGAGGTCAGTTCTAGGACCAGTGCTATTTTTGATATATGTGAACGACATGATGGAAGGAATAGACTCTGAAGTGTCCCTGTTTGCAGATGACGTGAAGTTGATGAGAAGAATTAAATCGGACGAGGATGAGGCAGGACTGCAAAGAGACCTGGACAGGCTGGACATGTGGTCCAGTAACTGGCTTCTCAAATTCAATCCAGCCAAATGCAAAGTCATGAAGATTGGGGAGGGGCAAAGAAGACCGCAGACAGAGTACAGGCTAGGTGGACAAAGACTACAGACCTCACTCAGGGAGAAAGACCTCGGGGGTGACCATAACACCGAGCACATCACCGGAGGCACACATCATCCAAATAACTGCTGCAGCATACGGGCGCCTGGCAAAAATGAGAATAGCGTTCCGATACCTTAATAAGGAATCTTTTAAGACACTGTACACTGTGTATGTTAGGCCCATACTGGAGTATGCAGCACCAGTCTGGAACTCACACCTGGTCAAGCACGTCAAGAAGTTAGAGAAAGTACAAAGGTTTGCAACAAGGCTAGTTCCAGTGCTCAGGGGAATGTCGTACGAGGAAAGGTTGAGGGAAATCGGACTGACGACACTGGAGGACAGAAGGGTCAGGGGAGACATGATAACGACATACAAGATACTGCGGGGAATAGACAAGATAGACAGAGACTGGATGTTCCAGAGAGGGGACACAGAAACAAGGGGTCACAATTGGAAGCTGAAGACTCAGACGAGTCACAGGGACGTTAGGAAGTATTTCTTCAGACTCTGAGGTGTCCCTGTTTGCAGATGACGTGAAGTTGATGAGAAGAATTCACTCGATCGAAGACCAGGCAGAACTACAAAGGGATCTAGACAGGCTGCAGACCTGGTCCAGCAATTGGCTCCTGGAGCTCAATCCCACCAAGTGCAAAGTCATGAAGATTGGGGAAGGGCAAAGAAGACCGCAGACGGAGTACAGTCTAGGGGGCCCGAGACTACAAACCTCACTCAAGGAAAAAAATCTTGGGGTGAGTATAACACCAGGCACATCTCCTGAAGCGCACATCAACCAAATAACTGTTGCAGCATATGGGCGCCTAGCAAACCTCAGAACAGCATTCCGACATCTTAATAAGGAATCGTTCAGGACCCTGTACACCGTGAACGTTAGGCTCATATTGGAGTATGCGGCACCAGTTTGGAACCCACACCTAGCCAAGCACGTAAAGAAACTAGAGAAAGTGCAAAGGTTTGCAACAAGACTAGTCCCAGAGCTAAGAGGTATGTCCTACGAGGAGAGGTTAAGGGAAATCAACCTGACGACACTGGAGGACAGGAGAGATAGGGGGGACATGATAACGACATACAAAATACTGATAGGAATTGACAAGGTGGACAAAGACATGAAGTTCCAGAGATGGGACACAACAACAAGGGGACACAGTTGGAAGTTGAAGACACAGATGAATCACAGGGATGTTAGGAAGTATTTCTTCAGCCACAGAGTAGTCAGGAAGTGGAATAGTTTGGGAAGCGATGTAGTGGAGGCAGGATCCATACATATCTTTAAGCAGAGGTATGATAAAGTTCACGGTTCAGGGAGTGGCCTGGTAGCTATCAGTGAAGAAGCGGGGCCAGGAGCTTGGACTCGACCCCTGCAACCTAGGTGAGTACACACACACACACACACAACGACAATATGAAAACGACATAGCAGCGAAAGCCAAATCTGACCCGAAGCTGTTATACAGCCACATCAGGAGGAAAACAACAGTCAAGGAGCAGGTAATCAGGCTAAGGAAGGAAGGAGGCGAGACAACAAGAAATGACCGTGAAGTATGTGAGGAACTCAACAAGAGATTCAAAGAAGTGTTCACAGAGGAGACAGAAGGGGCTCCAGAGGGACGGAGAGGTGTGGTACATCACCAGGTGCTGGACACGGTACACACAACCGAGGAAGAAGTGAAGAGTCTTCTGAGTGAGCTAGATACCTCAAAGGCAATGGGGCCAGATAACATCTCTCCATGGGTCCTGAGAGAGGGAGCAGAGGCGCTATGTGTACCCCTAACAACAATATTCAATACATGTATCGAAACAGGGAGATTGCCTGAGGCATGGAAGACAGCAAATGTAGTCCCAATCTTTAAAAAAGGAGACAGACATGAAGCATTAAACTACAGACCAGTGTCACTGACATGTATAGTATGCAAAGTCATGGAGAAGATTGTCAGGAGAAGAGTGGTGGAACACCTAGATAGGAATGATCTCATCAACAGCACCCAACATGGTTTCAGGGATGGGAAATCCTGTGTCACAAACCTACTGGAGTTCTATGACAAGGTGACAGCAGTAAGACAAGAGAGAGAGGGGTGGGTAGATTGCATTTTCTTGGACTGCAAGAAGGCGTTTGACAAAGTACCCCACAAGAGATTAGTGCAAAAACTGGAGGACCAAGCAGGGATAACAGGGAAGGCACTGCAATAGATCAGGGAATATTTGTCAGGAAGACAGCAGCGAGTAATGGTACGTGGCGAGGTGTCAGAGTGGGCACCTGTGACCAGGGGGGTCCCACAGGGGTCAGTCCTAGGACCAGTGCTGTTTCTGGTATTTGTGAACGACATGACAGAAGGAATAAACTCTGAGGTGTCACTGTTTGCAGATGACGTGAAGTTGATGAGAAGAATTCACTCGATCGAAGACCAGGCAGAACTACAAAGGGATCTGGACAGGCTGCAGACCTGGTCCAGCAATTGGCTCCTAGAGTTCAATCCCACCAAGTGCAAAGCCATGAAGATTGGGGAAGGGCAAAGAAGACCGCAGACGGAGTACAGTCTAGGGGGCCAGAGACTACAAACCTCACTCAAGCAAACCTCAGGCCCATATTGGAGTATGCGGCACCAGTTTGGAACCCACACCTAGCCAAGCATGTAAAGAAACTAGAGAAAGTGCAAAGGTTTGCAACAAGACTAGTCCCAGAGTTAAGAGATATGTCCTATGAGGAGAGGTTAAGGGAAATCAATCTGACGACACTGGAGGACAGGAGAGATAGGGGTGACATGATAACGACTTACAAAATACTGAGAGGAATTGACAAGGTGGACAAAGACAGGATGTTCCAGAGACTGGACACAGCAACACGGAGACACAGTTGGAAGCTGAAGACACAGATGAATCAAAGGGATGTTAGGAAGTATTTCTTCAGCCACAGAGTAGTCAGGAAGTGGAATAGTTTGGGAAGCGATGTAGTGGAGGCAGGATCCATACATATCTTTAAGCAGAGGTACGATAAAGCTCATGGTTCAGGGAGAGTGACCTAGTAGCGACCAATGAAGAGGCGGGGCCAGGAGCTTGGACTCGACCCCTGCAACCTCAACTAGGTGAGTACACACACACGCACGCACACGATGTTAGGAAGTATTTCTTCAGCCACAGAGTAGTCAGGAAGTGGAATAGTTTGGGAAGCGATGTAGTGGAGGCAGGATCCATACATAGCTTTAAGCAGAGGTATGATAAAGCTCACGGTTCAGGGAGAGTGACCTAGTAGCGACCAGTGAAGAGGCGGGGCCAGGAGCTTGGACTCGACCCCTGCAACCTCAACTAGGTGAGTACACACACATACACGCACTCACATGCACACATGCATATACTGCAGGCCTAATGTCTAATCGACATATGCCTAGGACAAAATGGTAACTAACACACATACACACACACACACACACACACACACAAGACAGCAGGGAGAAAAATGGGAGATAGAAAACATCATAGATATAGGCGAGGAGGACATGACTGAGATAGCAAATTTTAAGAGAATAGGGGGTATTTGAAGGGGAGAAACCATCTAGTCAAGCTGATTTTCAAGACAGAAACAATGCAAAACACGATCCTGGAAAAGATATCACTGCTGAAGGAATCGTCAACATATAGGAGATTGTTCCTAGACCGAAACAGAACAAGATCAGAATGACAGCCTCTGAGGGAGAGGACAAAGAAGCGAAAGAGGCTAGGAGGAGAGACAAGGACAGAAACAGCAGAGGACGAAAGGAGCAGGGCAGAGCAACAAGTGCAAGCACACACAGAACCATCCCCAGAACCCCACAACCAAACACGCTATCCCAACACAAACCACAATCCACACTTACAGCCCCCATCCCACCACACAACACTGTAGAATCCCACATCACATTGCCCGGTCCCCCACCCTCACAGACCCCCCAAAACACAATGGAGGAGAGGAAACTTAAGGTATGGTACACGAACACTGATGGAATAACGAATAAGTGGAAGGAGTGGCACGAAAGAGTCAAAGAGGCATCACCAGACATCATAGCTTTCACAGAAACCAAGCTCACAGGAATGATAACGGATGCCATCTTTCCAGTGGGATATCAGATCCTGAGGAAAAAAGAGGGAACAGAGGGGGTGGAGGAGTGGCACTGCTCATCAAAAACCGATGAGAGTTTGACGAGCTGGAAAGAGGAGACAGAGGAGAAGCAAGAGACTACATAATAAGAACACTTCAATCTGGAGGTCCCAAGGTGGTAATTGCAGTGATATGTAACCCATCACAGAATAGCAGGAGGCCAAGGCAAGAGTATGATGAGAGTAACAGAGCAATGGTTGACAACTAACTGAAGTTGCTAGAAGGGCTCATGCAAGCAGGGCAGAGCTGCTAATTATGAGTGACTTCAACTACAAGAAATCAACTGGGAAAACCAGGAGCCCTATGGGAGCCCAGAAACATGGAGAGCTAAGAAGTGAGAGGTGGTACTGGAAAACCTCATGCACCAACACGTAAAGGACACTACCAGAGAGAGACTAGAGGATGAACCAACGAGACTGGACCTAATATTCACCTTGGGTAGCGCAGATATTGAGGACATCAAATATGAAAGACCCCTTGGGGCCAGTGATCACGTGGTTCTTTCCTCTCCACCTGCTACAGGTGGAGAGGGAAGCAGGAAGGGCTGGACGAATGAAGCCAAACTACAAGAGAGGGGACTGCACAGGCATGATGAATTTCCTGCAAGGGGTTCAGTGGGACAGAGAACTGGCAGTAAACGAGATGATGGAATATGTGACAATAATATGCAAGGAAGCTGAGGAGAGATTTGTACCCAAGGGTAACAAAAATAACGAGGTCAGGATGAGCCCATGGTTCACCCAAAGGAGCAGGGAGGCAAAAACCCATTGCATTAGAGAATGGAAGCAGTATAGAAGGCAAAGGACCCAGGAAAATAAGGAAAGAAGTCTTAGAGTCAGAAATGAATATGCGCAGGTAAGAAGGGAGGCCCAACGGCAATACAAAAATGAAAAAGCAGCGAAAGCTAAATCAGACCCAAAGCTGTTGTACAGCCATATAAGGAGGAAAACGACAATGAAGGACCAGGTAATCAGGCTGAGGAAGGAAGAAGGTCAGATCACAAGAAACAACTGTGAATTATGTGAGGAGCTCAACATGAGATTCAAAGAAGTGTTCACAGAGGAGACATAAGGGACTCCAGAAAGATGGAGAGGTGGGGTACATCTTCAAGAGTTGGACGCATTATATACAACTGAGGAAGAAGTGAAAAGGCTGCTAAGCGAGCTAGATACCTCAAAGGCGATGGGGCCGGATAACATCTCTCCATGGGTCCTGAGAGAGGGAGCAGAGGCACTATGTGTACCACTAACAACAACCTTCAACACATCTATCGAGACAGGCCGACCACCTGAGGTCTGGAAGACAGCAAATGTAGTCCCACTTTTTAAAAAAATGAGACATACTATACATGTCAGTGACCGGTGTCGCTGAAATGTATAGTATGCAAAGTCATGGAGAAGATCTTCAGGAGAACAGTGGTGGTGCACCTAGAGCTTATCAACGACAGCCAGCACGGTTTCAGGGACAGGAAATCTTGTGTCACAAACCATTTGGAGTTCTATGACAGGATGACAGAAGTAAGACATGAGAGAGAGAGAGAGGGGTGGGTAGACTGCATTTTCTTGGACTGTAAGAAGGCGTTTGACACAGTTCCACACAAGAGATTAGTGCAAAAGCTGGAGGACCAGGCAGGTATAACAGGGAAGGCAGTACAATGGATCAGGGAATACCTGATGGGAAGGCAGCAGTGAGTCATAGTACGTAGTGAAGTGTCAGAGTGGGCGCCTGTGACGAGCGGGGTTCCACAGGGATCAGTCCTAGGTGTTGTTTCTGGTATTTGTGAACGATATGACGGAAGGAATAGACTCTGAAGTGTTCCTGTTTGCAGATGATGTAAAGTTGATTGGAAGAATTCAGTCAAACAGGGACCAGGCAGAACTACAAAGGGATCTGGACAGGCTGCAGGCCTGGTCCAGCTACTGGCTCCTGGAGTTCAACCCCACCAAATGCAAAATCATGAAGATCGAGGAAGGACGAAGAAGACCGCAGACGGAGTACAGTCTAGAGGGGCAGAGACTACAAACCTCACTCAAGGAAAAGGATCTTGGGGTGAGTATAACACTGAGCACATCTCCTGAGGCGCACATCAACCAAATAACTGCTGCAGCATACGGGCGCCTAGCAAACCTAAAACAACATTCTGACATCTTAATAAGGAATCGTTCAGGACCCTGTACACTGTGTACGTTAGGCCCATATTGGAGTATGCAGCACCAGTTTGGAACCCACATCTAGCCAAACAAGTAAGTAAACTAGAGAAAGTGCAGAGGTTTGCAGAGGTTAAGTGAAATCGACCTGTCGACACTGGAGGATGGGAGAGATAAGGGGGATATGTTAACGACATACAAAATACTGAGAGGAATCGACAAAGTGGACAGAGACAGGATGTTTCAGAGATGGGACACAGCAATAAGGGTTCACAATTGGAAGTTGAAGTCTCGGATGATTCTCATGGATGTTAGGAAGTATTTCTTCAGTCACAGAGTTGTCGGGAAGCGGAATAGTCTGGGAAATGATGTAGTGGATGCAGGATCCACACATAGCTTTAAGAAGAGGTATGATAAATCTCATGGAGCAGGAAGAGTGACCTAGTAGCGGCCAGCGAAGTGGCGGGGCCAAGAGCTGTAACTCGACGCCTGCAGCCACAACTAGGCGAGTACACACACACTCACAGACACCACACACACAAACACACACACAAACACACACACCACACACACAAACACACACACACACAAACACACACACACAAACACCACACACACACTGTTACAAAGCTCGTCTTCTTAACCTTCTCCAGTCGCATGGTAGTGTTAAGGTAGTATATTCTTGTTAAGTAGTTGGCCTGTTTACGGTTTCGTAACAATTAATTGTAATAATTAGGGACTACAAAACAAGTAACTAAAACTTAGAATATTTATTAATAAAGTCAATTTTATGTCAGTGTTAGAACATTGACATAAAGTAAGGAGTTTAACTCTTGCACTTCTCTTGGTACGTACCAGTATATTGATATGGATAAATCGACCTCATATCAACCTCATAAGGTCGAACTTTGTACTAACTTCACCAGTTATATTCCACCATACGGCAACGTACAATGGTTACCAAGACTTAGCTGAACTATTAATTCAGAGTACACAAGAGCTAGTAAGTGACAGACTTAGTCTAATTTCCCTCCATGACTTAGAATAACATAGACCATAAATTAACACACAAAGGCCGACAGGGCTTATTCAGTCAACTGAACGATTAATTCAGAGTATGAATAACTTGAAAATGATAAACTTAAGAATTTGACACGTCTCTTATGAGAGGTCAACGAGTAACTGAGTGAGGTATGCTCCCTTGGCTATGCAAGCCCAGACTGACTTGAGGTCACTCCTTCAAGCCTTACAATACCTCGTGACACCTGTACTTAATTGGTGGTGCAAGGGACAACCTAACGACAGTTAGCCAGGTTGTTACTCACAGTGAAGCGCTTATCACTTAAAATAAACATCCTAAACTCTCCACATAGCTTACAATATAAGGGCAGATAATACTATAAAGCCCAATAAACATTATTTTAGCTATTAATAATGCCATCGGTAATAAAGTATCAAGTGAATAGCAAAATATGTGCACACAATATTAATTATTAACCTTGGGTCCAATTAGAGGACGCAACACACACACACACACACACACACAAGTGATCAGGAGCTGTGATTTGGCTCATGCAACCATAAATAGGTGAATACACTCATACACACATATGGGTCCTGAAAGAGGGAGAAGAGGCACTAACAACAGTCTTCAACACTGTCGAAACAAGGGAACTACCTGAGGTATGGAGGACGTAATATGTAGCCCCAATTTTTAAGAAGGGAAAAAGACAGGTAGAATTAAACTACAGACCAGTGTCAATGACATGTTAAGTATACTTATACCTACATATTGACTAACGAAAAACCTACAAATTGCTCAAGTAAACACACGAGTTTACTAGTGAATTTACATATATATTAACAAAACACGTCAAATTATGTTCTATATTTCGCCGTCTGGCTGAGGTGCTTTGCAACCTAGAGAGAGAGGGGGCTCCCTTTCTGTTCTGTCACCCGGTAGCTAGGAAGGGACAAGTAAGAACTATACCAGTGTCTAACTGACTGTTAAGAAACGTGTGTCAGTGTAGTGTGGAAGTGTGGATCATCTGTGTGGGTGTTATGGAAGTGTTGGTGTTGTATCTGGAGTAAGCTTATGCTAGGCTCTCCTTGTAAAAAAAGGAATAATTTCTTGGTCAGTACAGGTTGCATAAGTTTTAGGTGGAAACATGGAAGAGGTGCCTCAAGTGGAAGGAGAAGCACAAAGTCAAGATTGTATGTACGTTAACGGTGGATTGGGTAGGTTGTTTTGAAACGGAGGCGGGTCAGTACAACCTCCTCACAGCGAGTACACTGCCGGTCCAGTGACTTCCCGAGAAAAGGTGTAGTGATTTCTTTACCAAAGAAAGTGGTGGCCACCGCTCTCAGGTAGCTCAAGAATTCCCCGAGGTCGACTTAGAGAGCGTATAAAACCTGGTCTTTCCGAAGTTGTTAGAAGACCAGATCCCCCAAATCAAGGTAAGGGAAAGTTGACACATGAGTTTTTTTTTTTAAAATGATATTATCCATTAACTCTTTTGTCAGTAAACCAGACTGTAGGGGTCAGCGCAGACATGGAATCGGAATTAAAAAAAACAAAAAACTAATATTTTTCTTAATTGTTCAAATGTATAACTGGGCTAGGGCCCAAAAAGTTCGGCAAGGCTTTGAAAAAATGACTTGAAAACGAACCAAAAATTGAAAATTAAAATCGAAAATTTCCGGGGGGACTTTTATACCCACTTTTTTAATTTGTCTGGGGAACGATCGCAAAATTGAAAACGTGCTAAATTCAGGTCAAATTTCCCCACACAAAAAAATTAATTTTATTGTTTTCTTAGTTTTTTTTTTCCCCTTTTCCAATCCCTTGCCCAAATTTTTATTACATTTTTATAAAAAATCATCAAACCCACTTTATTATTCAAGAATACTTTTACAAAAGGGAAACGAAAAAAAATTTTTTTTCTTTTTTTTTAAAGAAATGTGGACGAAAAAAACTATACAGTCATGGCCTGATCTTTTTTTATGGGATTTTGGGGAAAAGGGAAAAGTCTCTGGTCTTTGTAAACCGAGGCGCAGGGACCAGGGGAGTCAAATCAGCTGGTCACCTTTGGAGGGAATATCACCCGTCGGGAGAAAATTGTTCCCCTTCCGTTTAAACTTTAACACCCCGGAAAATGGGAAAAAGTCAGGGGAAAAGTAAAGGGGGGAGGGTTGTGAGTGAAGGGCCTTTTTAAAGCTAGAAAACTAGGGACGGTCAAAATATTCGACCCTTCACCTTAGTGCACATACATCGTGCACTTAATACTTTGCCTACATACGGGCAAAATTACAAAACGTGCACATAAAACCGTGCATTTACTTTTGTGAACTTTCTTACGTGACAATACATACGAGAAAAATTACGGGGACATACTTACGTCCAACTACATACTTGCACACCCTTTCCCGTGCACTTTACATACGTGAACATACAAAATTTGCATTTACAACATGCAAAATACATACGTGCACTTACTTTACGTGCACATAATACGTGCACAAAATATGTGAAACTTTACTTTCGGGGCACAAACATACGGAAACATACTTAGTGCACTTTCATACTTTGCAAAAAAATACGGGGAAAACTACGTGCACATACATCCCGTGCACATAGGTTGAAACCCCCTGAATGGGTTGCAATGATTATTATGTATATAAAAAAATTATTAACCTTTTCATATAATTTTATATTCCCTTATATTTGCGAAAAATGGGCTAAATCGAAAATTGTATTGCTTTTTATTGTTATTTGTTTGAGTTTCCCCTTTGTTGGGTAGGATGTAACCAATTTATGTGCTCAGTTAAGTCTTGTTGCAAAACTATGTAATTATCGCTCTTTGCTCTTTTAATTCTGTCCGGTTCTGTTGCGGGGGCAGAAATATAACGGACCCTTACGTGATCGGGGGGGAAGGGGGTGTCCTCACCTCGCTTGAAGAAATTCAGTCTGCTCTAGACTCTCTTGGTGGGGGGACAAAATTTGTCTGTCTCTTTTATTCTTTTTTAGTTCTGTAGAACTCTGCCACGGGACTTGTGTTTTTTCGACGTTTGTATTTGAGGTTGTGTGACGCATAGACACCAAATCAATCAGGCCCGGGAGCTTTAGCTTCTCACCAAAACTTTTTACGGGTTTATCGGGTGTATTATCAAAAAAGTGGGGATTTTCTTATGTGAATTTTGTTCAGTGTATGGGATTTTTGTGATTTTTTGTGGGGGAAATCCCCGGATGGCCCCAAACTTTTTTTTATTTATCTCCTTTTTCCTGATTCTGGGGTTGCAGTTGCTTGTTATATTGCTTTTTGGGTTTTTGCATTTTTTTTATTGTTCAACCCAGATGTTCTGGTTCCCAGTCGGTCAAGAAGTTGTTTATTTGAGGATTTTGTCAGTCCTTTTTTTGGGTCTAGTCGAGTTTTGAGACTTAGCGAACTACTTAGGAACTTAAAACCATACATACTTACTTGAAACATTTTTTTTAATATCTTTTTTAAAATTTTTAATGTACCAGGGGTTATTTAAGAATTAAAAAATGTGTTGGGCTTTCGCAAAATTTTAATTTTGTACTCGAGAGTTTTTGATTTATTTTGATTACTGTGTTTAAATTTTAAAATTTTAAATTTTAAATTTTGATATTTTACCTCTAGATTTAAAAAAATTTTTTAAATTTTAATTTTTCTAGTTGTAGCCTCCCAGTTGTAACCCTGAAACCTATTGAATCATACTGAATTTCTAAGGGGAAAAATTGGACAAGGAAAACTGATTTCTTGTTATGAAAACCCGTAACAGGCTGGTTGCTAAAAGGGCAGTCCTTTCTAGTATTAAATGGGGGGATCTTTAAGCTTTTAGAATCGGGGTTTTTTGAACAAAGGGGGGGCCCTTTGCCCGGGGAAATGCTCTTGACCCAAGGTGGGGGAGAAGTTGTCCGGTTTTGACATATTTGAACTCTATAGTCAAAACCTTTGATTTATTTCCTAATCTGAAGACTTTGAGTTTAGTCTTTTTTAACAACATCCCAAGGTGGTTTTTATGTCCCTGACTGAGTCTCTTAAACCAAGGGGAGAGGGAAAATACTGTTTATGATTTCTAGCTCTA
The DNA here is from genome assembly GCF_026875155.1 of Cherax quadricarinatus. Classification (NCBI taxonomy): domain Eukaryota; kingdom Metazoa; phylum Arthropoda; class Malacostraca; order Decapoda; family Parastacidae; genus Cherax; species Cherax quadricarinatus. Next base: position 103,371,509 of record NC_069399.1, read on the forward strand.
AGACAGCCAACGCTAAAATTCCAATTAGGTTTTAGTTTCCCTAATCACTCTCTCGTAGTACATTTTTTTTGGTTTTATGTCAAAGTGAAACGTTAATTGAAAACTTGACTTTGTCTGAGGGTTTAAATACATTAAAACTGCAGGGCCCTGTTGGCCGGGGGTAGCCAAATATATCGGTTTTTGGGCGTTTTAACAGGAATTTCACCGCAAAAAAGGGAAAATGTTTAGAGCGTTAATTTTAAAAATATTTGTTTTTCCGGCCCCTTTTCAGAAAATGTCTTGGGGTTATGATTCAGATTCAGAAAGCCTAGTGTCACATTTAGGAAGTTTTGACTTTTAACTTGATTGGGCGTAGAAAAAGGGGCAACTAAGGCAAAGGGGAGGTGAGCCTAGTTTTCTGGCCCAGGTAAACTCAAATTTTCGCCCACGCCTTTTCCCCCCTAACTGTCAGTTGACGCAGCCACATACCTTTAAAACGTGTATGTACACCTGTATTATTACCTAGACCAGATTTAGATCTCTAGAGACGGCTGGGGCGGTTTCGACCTAAAGGGGCCGTCCAGACCAAAGTTTTGATTCCTTACTCCTCCATTTTTCCACTGGTCCTATCTTCGGAACGTTTGAGAGGTTTGGACCCTCATTATGTTTTTGGGAAATGCACCCAAAAAAGGCACCAAGGGGGAAATTTTAAATGAAGAAATTTTCCCAAAAGGAAAAAGTTTGTCTGGGAAAACAACAGACTGATAGAAACCGGGGCCATTTTAAAGTGCAGAAAAATGACCATGGGTTAAATGTTTTTTGAGGTTTACTTAGACACCTTTTTTGATTTTGTTTTTAGAACCAGGCACTGCTTTGAAGTGGCCCCCCGTAAGCACTGGGCAACATTGTTGCTTTCAGCTTTGACAGGGAAAAAAACTAAACTTGTATGTGGGTTTACCCCTTTGCCAAGTACCCTTGTTATTTACGCGGTCAAAAAAAACTATTCTAGGAAATATAACGGGGTTTCCTGTAAGTTTTCAAAGCGCATTTCGTACGGTTTCAAAGGGCGACAAGATCAAACCTGGGGTAGAGTTTTCACGTGAAGAAAAAAGTTTTATTTTTAGAGATGGTCTAAAAGCTTTTTAAAAAGGGAACAACTACGACAGTTCTAGGGTTTAGTTGTTACTACACGAAGAGTTTAAACAACTGTATTTTCCCCGCAGACTTAAAATAATATTGTCGTTTATACTACCCCGGATATTCGGAAAAATGCAGCATTTGGGAGACAAATTACGAGATTTCCACAAATTGTAGTACTAAAACACAGAGAAACAAGGTAACTAAAGGTTTTTTCCCAGAAGTTTGGCAAAATTTAAAACAGCTGCTCATTGCTGCCTGATGTCCTGTACTGTAAATTCTCCGTACCTTTACCAGGAAAACTCACCCAAACCTTTAAAACTGGGCTCTGTGGTAGGAAAAGAAATCTGATAAACGAGGGAAAAAGAAAATTTTAAAAGTACCTTTTTATAAAAAAGAAAAGGGGATGTTAGGAGTTAAATTTTAAAAAATTAGAAAAAGATGCGGGGGTGACAGTCGTTGCGGTGGCCCCACCCCACAATTTGTATCCTCTTCAGAGCACAAAAGGGACCAAAAAACCTCATAATACCTTTTCCAAATGGGTTTTTTGATTTTAAAGTTACTCAGGATAAATGGGCTAGCGTAGAAAAATGTATCTGACGAAAAGATTTGTTCAGCGATGGTCCCCTTTTTTTTAAGAGGGAGAAAAGGATTTGGGCGAATCACATCTAATGAGATAATTACTTTCAGAGACACTGGCAGTTTTTCACTTATTAAGAAAATTATTCTGCCCATAAAATGATGGGTACCTATGGGAAGATAAAATTTTTTTGTTAGAAACCCATGGTGGGGGTGTTATAAAATTTTCCTCTTCACAAAAATTTATATTTTAAAAAAAGCTTTTTTCTGGTTAATTTCGTGGGTTTTATCCAGTGGGTATTTCCCATCAAAGGGCGGTGGCTTGTTTATAGGGAACGAAAACCTTCATGCTGGTATATGTAAAGAACCACTTGTGATTGATAATAACACTGATGATAATTATGCCATTGAAGCTTGTAGAGAGAAACCTATTTTATTTCCTCTCAGCGCAGTTACTAGAGCTATGTCAAAGATACAACAACCATCCTTGTCTCCTGTTGAGTTGTGGATGACAATGATTTGGGCTTGAATATGTTGTTTAGTGACGCTCTGCGCCCAGGATCATTAACACTGACTCCCCCTGGTCATCAACCTAGTCAGGACACTACTGATGTTAAATTTCTAACTCATGATGATTTAATCAAGGATCAGTTTGTTGATCAGTCACTGGAAAGATTGAGAGATATAGCAGTTACTGAGAGTGAAGCAAAGGATCTCGATAATTGTTACTATTATAGTAATGGTGTACTGATGGAGAAAAAAATACATGTAAGTTGTCAGCTGATAGTGTTTCCAACACAGTTAAGCATCTAGTTGTGTTACCAGTTACATTTCGTGAACAAGCCATTGATTTTGCTCACAATAGTCCCATAGGAGGACATTTGGGTGTCAAGAAGACACTCGGTAAACTGGCAAAACATTTTACTTGGCCAAAGATGAAGGAAACAGTAGCTGATCATGTGCGACGTTGCCACGTGTGTCAAGTGACAGGCAAGCCAGCGCACACACCTCCACCTGCGCCTCTCATTCCTATCACCGTGCATGGTGAACCATTCTCACGTCTTATTATTGATTGTGTTGGTCCTTTACTAGAACCAAAACTAGGAAACCAATACTTATTTACTATTATGGACGCTGCAACACGCTATCCCGAAGCTATTCCTATGAGAAAAATTAATGCTCGTGCTATTGTGAGAGCGCTGATGAAATTTTTCTCCCAGGTTGGATTGCCACGAGAGATACGATCAGATCAGGGATCTAATTTCACTTCTAAGATCTTACGAGAAGCATTATCCCATCTAGGAATAAAGTCTGTACTTTCAACCAGTTATCATCCACAGTCACAAGGTGCTCTAGAGAGATTTCATCAGACACTGAAGTCCATGATGAGAGCTTATTGTGAACATTTTTCTAGAGACTGGGATGAGGGTATACCTTTTCTTCTGTTCGCTATGAGAGAAAGTGAGCAAGAAAGTCTCGGATTTAGTCCATTTGAATTAATATTCGGACACCTAGTGCGTGGTCCTCTCGCAGTGTTGAAAGACGTGTGGACAGGAAAATCAAATCCATCATTGAGTACTTCACCTAGAATGAAGCAAAATTATGACAAGCGTGCTGTCTCTCGTTCTTTTAAACCAGGAGATAAGGTGATGGCTCGGAAATTAGTACCAGGTCATACTCTACAAGCCAGGTATGATGGTCCCCTGGAAGTAGTGAAAAAGCTTAGCGACGTAAATTATTTGGTACGTACGCCTGGGAAAAAGAAATCTAATCATGTGTACCATGTTAACCAGCTTAAGGCATATTACGCTAGTCCTCTACCTACTACTTCTATTCTTCCTAGGACAGAGGAAGAAAACGTCAGTCTACCTGACATCTCTAGAGGTATAGAGGTTCGTTTAGAAAATTCAGTGACTCTACAATCACTAGACGATTTTCTTAGTAATCTTGGAATTGATAAAGCTGGTGATATTAAAAACATGATTTTGCATTTCCCTGAATTGTTCAGTGATGTTCCTAAACATTGTACTCTGGGTGTACATGACGTTGATGTACAGGAGTCATCACCCATTAAGCAATCAAACCCTATAGAATGAGTCCAACGAAGCATAAAGCATTGAGAGAAGAGGTTGATTTTCTGTTATCTCACGGACTTATTGAACGCAGTAAAAGTCCATGGGCATCTCCATGTATTTTAGTGCCTAAACCTGACGGTAGTTTCAGGATGTGCACTGATTACAGGAAAGTGAACTCTGTCACCTTGCCTGATGGTTATCCTCTACCTCGCATTGACGACCTTATTGACCGTGTGTCAGGAGCCCAGTTTGTCAGCCGTTTAGATCTCTTACGAGGCTATTATCAAGTCCCGCTTACTGAACGTGCTCAAGAAATATCTGCTTTTACTGTTCAAGATGGATTGTTTAACTACCTCGTCACCCCCTTCGGCCTATGTAACGCGGCTTCTTCATTCCAGCGTATAATGAACGAGTTGACTCACAACTTAGAAGGAGTAGAAGCCTACCTTGACGACTTAGTTGTGTACAGTGACGAGTGGGAACAGCACTTGACGCGTCTCAAAGCATTGTTTGAGAGACTGGCGCACTACAACTTCACTGTTAACTTAGCTAAATGTAGTTTTGGTCAAGCCAAGATTACCTATCTAGGCTTTTGTATCGGCCAAGGGTGAGGTTGCTCCTATTGAGGCTAAGGTTCGTGCAATTTCTGAATTTCCAGTGCCACAGGATAGGAAGGGAGTACAGAGATTCCTGGGTATGGCAGGATATTATCGCAGGTTCTGTCCAAACTTTTCTCAGATTGCAGCTCCTCTCACTGAGCTTACTAGTAGTAAAGTTCAGTTTACCTGGACTAGAGATTGCTCAGACTCGTTCAAAAGGTTGAAGCGCTTGCTATCCTCTGCTCCTGTGTTGAAGAGTCCTAATTTCAATCTTCCCTACTTTTAACATTCGCTGCCTGACCACGGTAGAGTGAGGTTGTGCTCTGCACCCCTCTGCTGTTTCAGGCGAGCTACATCAGTTCGTCAACAGCCATTGAGTAGTGAGGACGTGTGCTGCTCATTTTCCAACATGGCGCTGCATAGCAACAGGCGCATCAACACTGCGTTGAGTTGACCCGTGGGGCTGTCACGGGAGCCACGATGGATTTGTTACTACCGGCGATTATCCGTGATACCTACGGTATCGCAAATGAAGAAATATGTGGTGTAGCACTTAATGGGACGACACGGATTTTCGTTAAAATTGACGTCAGCAATGTCTACGAAGCAGTGGTGGATAAGTATCAAGAGACCATTATAGCCGTCAATTCAGCTGTATCAGTACGTCTTCATGATGTATCACGATACTACACATGGGTAAAAATCAAGAATGTGCCTTTTGAAGCGACTGATTTTGTTATAAAAGATGAATTACGTAATTATGGTACGGTTCATATGGCCTCTGCAGGTCGGTGGGCCGCTGGACCTTATGCTGGAAGTTTGGAGGGAACATATTCAGTCAAAATGACCTTACGTCATCCCATACCGTCCTATATTATGTTGCAAGCATTTCGAACTCAAGTATATGTAACATATGCGGGGCAACGTCGTACGTGTCGGCTGTGTGGGTCGTATGACCACATAGCGGCACAGTGTGGTAAGCGTCGTGGAATCTCCAATATCACAACAGCAACAATCGGAAGAGGTCGAGGAAGTTGAGGGACGAGAACAGTCTTATGCTCACCCGTCTCGACAACGGTCATCTTGGAGTGAAGAGGTAGAAAAAGCGCAGGAGAATGCTTTGGAGGATGCAAAACAACGAGAAGAATCACCGTCACTGGACATAAATAAAGTATTTGAAGAGACTCTGCCCACTATGGGGGAAGAGGATGTAGCGGCGTCTTTAGTGAAGGCACTGGATGTTTTGTTAGACGAGTCGATCATCAACCGTGTGGAGGATCCAGGTGCAATTTTGGGATCGGTTGAACATCATGGTGAGGCGACGGATGGAAGCATTGAGTCTAGTGTGTCGCATGGTATGACGGTAAATGTAGCAGAAGTGGAGGTGCATCACGATAGTACTAAAGAAATCCCAATGCAGGTGGAGGGTAGGACTCGAAAGCGAACTGCGACCCCATCAGACTCAGACGACGTGCTTACTCCTGCCCAAAGGCCAGGAAAAAAGTCTTGGGCGGATGTACAGAGGACAGGGAACAGTGAATCCACGAAACAAGGGTTTATCAAGGTGGTTCCCAAAAAAGGGGGGAGGGATAGAGGTGTGTGTAAAATGTATAAGTGAAAGTCTATACCTAGAACGAAAGGAAAACCCCATTAATTGACTTTAAGGTTTTGACAATAAAATATTAACGGTTTGAGATCTGAGCGGAAGCGAAAGTGGTTTAATGAATTTTTGGTGCGTCTAGATGTGGATGTGGTATTTATCCAAGAACACAATTACAGAATTGGATATGAGTTAGAAATGGATGGTTACGATGTGTATATGGAATATGCGACGAGGTTAAAAGGAGGCGTCGCCATTCTGGTAAAGGAAAATAGCCCGTTTTGTAGTACGCCATAGTGAAAGGGGGGAGGGGAGAGTGATTAGGGTGGATGGTTTATGGGGTAGAGCACACATAAGTTTTGTATGTGTATATGGGCCGGCTGAGGGAGATGTACGACTTAAAACTCATTTTGTACAAGATGTATTAGTATATTATCTACGTAGTTTACCAAATGTAGCGATAATAGGGGGCGACTGGAATTGTGTAATACGACGAAAAGATGTGGAGCCTCGAGGAGCGGGTTGTTGCTTGGGATTCCTGGGAGATTTATTGACGAGTGTGGGTTTAATGGATGTGTGTGGGGGGGGTGGCATGGTGGAGCATACTTTTATTAGACGAGATTATGCGGCGAGATTGGATAGAATGTACGTGTCTAGTGCGGTTACAGTGCGGAGAGTGAATGTGATAAATGTGGTTTTTTTCGGATCATAGAGAGTTGTAATGGATGTAGATATTGAGGTGTGCCTAGAAGGGGTCCATCTTTTTGGAAATTAAATGTAAAGTTATTGAAGAGGGAGGAAAGTCTTTTGTCTTTTGGGCATATGTGGGAACGCCTTGTGGTTGAAGCACCTGGAGATGTGGATTTGGTTAATTGGTGGGAAACGATAGCCAAAAAGCGAATTAAGGAATATTATATTAGTCAAGGAGTGAGATATAGTCAGTTACAATATGGTTTCCAACGATATTTAGAGGGGCAGTTGCGCGACTGCTATATACAAGCGAATGCTAATTATCCTGTTATAGAAATTGAAAGAATTAAGGAGCAACTACGAAATTTACAAAACGAAAGGTTGATGGGGAAAGGCTTAAGGGTGGAATCGAAGAGGTTTTTGTGGGGAGATCGCCGTCGGCGTGTGTGTTGAGGAATCAACACAGACGTCCGCAAAGCAATGGAGTTAATGGGGTTGAATGTACAGGTAGGTATGCAGGGGTATAGAGTGAATCAGGAGTTGACGACGACGGAGGGTATGAGTGGGTATATAGATGCTTGGGTTAAATTGAAAACGCAAAGTGTTGGAATAAGTGAAATTGCATTGCAGTCAATCGGTAGGTTTGTGTGTTGTGAGATGACGGAGCATGATCGTTTGATGTTGGGAGACCGATAACGGAGTGTGAGACTTGGAGGCTTTATCTGGGGCGCAATTGGGTAAGGCGCCAGGAATTGATGGGTTGCCCAGCGACTTTTATCTTCAAAATTGGAACGTTTTAAAGGGGGTTTTTGGTACGTTTATTCAATATAATGAAGCGGGATGGGGTTTTAGGGGAACAACAAAGGTTGGCTGTGGTCGTCCTAGTTCCTAAAAGGCGAGCCATTAACGGTTAAAGATTATCGTGCAATCTCGTTATTATGTGGTGACTATAAAATTTTTGGAAGGATCTTGGCTAACAGAATAAAAAAAGTCCTGGGCAGAGTGATTGACAAGGGACAATATGGGGTGCCGGGCAGGTCTATGTATGAAGGTCACGGTATGATTAGAAGTTTTATTGAAGAAAGAGTACGATTAGGAAGGGGGGGGGTAATTGGCTATAGATTGGGAGGCGGCATATGTAGTGTGGAACGGGAGACGTTATGGAAGATCATGAGATGGCAGGGTTTGGGGCGGAAATTATATCATGGGCCAAATTAATGTATCAGGAGGCAAACTTGCGTGTGCAGGTGAATGGGAGGTTGGGAGATCGAATTCAGATGGGAAGGGGTTTGCGTCAAGGTTGTCCCCTTTCACAAATTTTTTTTTGCTTGTTTTCAAGATCCTTTTATAGAGGGATAAGGGTTTTATTGGAAGCAAGGGGATGGGTAATGTAAGGGATGGGGGAGCGGGCATTGTTGGATATGTCGACGATACGACGATTTTGGTGAGAGAAAACATGGATTTGATTCGGGTAGAAACGTTAGTGAAAGTTTTTGAAAAGGCTACTGGCATGACGATCAATATGGGAAAACAAAGTATATGAATCTTGGAAAAGGGTCACGTGAGGACGGAATGGTTGCTGAAAGGTGGAAAAGGGTGGACCAAATAAAGATATGTGGGATCGTTTATGTAAATGATATCAAGTTAGCACAGCAAATAAATTCCGTGCGTATCGTTGATAGTGTTCTGAAGCGCTCAGTGGTTTAAGAGCTGCTAATTTAAGTTTGCAAACAAAGGGTGATTACAACGAATGTGCTGTTATATAGTAAACTATGGCATGTTACGGTAATATTTCCGATACTTCGTTGTGAGTTAAAAAGGCTACAAAAAAAGTGTTTTTAGATTCATTTGGGGAACAGGGAGCGAATGGTTAAGTAGAGCGGTTGTCACACTCCCCGTTGGCCGTGGAGGGCTGGGTCTTATAGATGTCGAAAAGAGGATAATAAGTATGTATTTAAAACATGTTATAGCGGGAGGGAGGGGTGAAAGGAGACGGTCTTCATAGGATACATCAGGATATGCGACGGTGGTGGGGGGGTAGGGAGTTCATGATAGGTGAGGCAATGTTACGGGTATTATATAAACGTGAGGGATCCTTTACATATTAAATTGAGAAATCTTGATAGGGCAGATGGTAAGGCTTTGGTAGCGGCGGTAGAAGGAGTTTATCCGATGTATGATTGGCGTAATATTTTGGGGGCGTTTTAAACAAATTGGCGTTTAAAAACCTAAAGTCAGAGAAGTTATGTATAGATTTTTACATGGAATATTGCCGTCAGGAATGGTTTTATTCTATAAGAGAAATACGAGAGGATGGGGAATGCAAGGATTGTGGAGGATTGGCGACTATTTATCATACGGTGTATTTTTGCGATTGTATTGAACTTATAAGGGTTTGGATGGGTAAGGTTTAAGGTTAGTGGGGGGAGGGGGTTTGCAGGTCTTGAGGGTTTTAAGTTTAGATATAACTGGGGTGAATAAAAGGGTTGAGAATGCGATTGGGTATATGATTACGGATTATATATACATGATGTGGGCTATGAGGGGGCGGACGTGCGTTGCAAGAATTAATGCGTTGGCAGCAACTTTTTATAGGACACAGTGTAGGAATAAAGGGGTGTATGGAGGGAGATGGGAGAGAGATTTTAGTGAGGGTTATCGAAATTTCACATTAAGGGATTTATGGGATTTGCAAAGTGGGTAAGGGGACACAACGGGCTATTTTCCTAGACATGGGTGTGAGCATGGAGAGCTGTTTTAAGGATGTATAATTGAGTTTTGATATCTATGGGCAATATGGTTATTGCCCCGAGGGTTTCAGAAACTAAAAAAGTTATCATTTAGAAATGTGTTGCACTACGATTGCATATTCTCATTTATCATGCATAAATCATTTCAAGGACTTTATGATGAAAATTTCAATGACTCAAATATGTTATAGGTGTCTTTAATGATTTTGATTCAATTGTAATTGTTAAAAAAAAAAAAAAAAAAAAAAAAAAAAATTGTTTTTCCTAGCATAAGCTACTGGTTCTTATTTTATGTTATATTTTATGTTGTGTTACAGTCTGCTTTTCAGTAATATTATATTACATGTAACTACTTGCATCATTTTTTTCTTAGTTCCGCTGAGATGTAAAATTTCACATCGTAGTTTTGTTTTGTTATATTGGATGTTTTTATTGTGACTTTTTTAGTATTATACCGTTTCCTTCTTTGTATCCTAAATACCTATGTATGTTCAGATCTTGTGATAATCGCCTAAATTAATGTTTGAGTATCGTGGTGCTCTGTTAAGCACCTGAGATCTTAGATTTAGTCTCTCATACGCGTGTGTTGACAGGCAGAAACCTCACCTATGTGTGCTTGTGTATGTGTGTCATTGTGCGTGTTTAGTTTTTTTTTATATCTCTTGTTTTATTGTACAATCTTTAATTTCCAGTGTTTGTTGTTTTGTATAAGTAACCTTGTTAGAGATGTTCTTTAACAAATAAAACAATATCACTGTAATGTATAGTGTTGAGTGTGAGTGTATATTCACTGTAATATACGGTGTGTTGTGTGTGAGAGTGTATTACCATTGTAATATACAGTGTGTTGTGTGTGTGTATTACCACTGTGCAGTATGGTATCAATATTAGGTTTCGGGTTAAGTGAAATTCTAGTGCAGTAAGCTTTTGTCGTGTATCTTTTTAATATATTTCTGCTATTTGTATCGCACTGTTTTAAATAAAATATAAAAAAAAAAAAATTTCAATCTTCCCTTCTTTTTACATATAGATGCGAGTGGCTATGCAGTGGGTGCTGTGCTGCTCCAACAGTCAACATCCAATGACATTCTCCATCCTATATGTTACTATTCATCTAAGCTTAAACGACACCAGAAAAATTATGCCACTATTGAGAAAGAGGCTCTAGCTCTTGTGGTGTCCTTGGAACATTTTGACGTGTATTTGGGCACTTCCCCATTTAAAATTAACGTTTTTTCAGACCACAATCCACTCACTTATATTAACACTATGAAAAGTAAAAATGCTAGGATCATGAGGTGGGCCCTCAGAATCCAACCTTATTCTATTAGTATAAAACACATAAGTGGTCATTGTAATGTAATTGCTGACGCTCTGTCACGTCCTTAATAATTATCAGTTACATTTAAAAATTAACGTAATTTTATGCCCAAATACCTTTTGTTACTTGCTATGTCAAATTCAGTAAAGTAACTTAATCCCTCCAGGTCATATTAACTATGTATACTCATGTCATGTCTAATTATTATATTTATATATTCACAGTATTGTTGTGTGTAAGGAGACATAAGCTGAGTGATGAGTGGGTAGTGTCGTGTGGGCGATGGTACTGCGTGACGCAACACTGTCCTGCCGCAGACCCCCCCCTCCCTACACACCTTAAGCTGTTTCATACTCAGATGTCTATACTACATAGCATTTCACAACCACTACTTAAGAGTGGAATGCTGTCTCCTCTACTATGATCGAGCCTCATCGTGTCAGGCTCATCTACGCTATCCTGTCTCTACACTGATGTACATAACCACGAGTATGCAGAGATACGATACTGTGTACTGCCCTAGTACTAGGGGCATATCCTAGTGACGGACGCTGTGAAATTGTAGAAGTGCTTGGCACAAGAGTGACTCTGATTAATATTTATATTAAATTGTATTGATATGAGTAATCAGTAATAATGTGAAAGACATTAATGCAACTCCTAGTGCGACCGTCTGTCGTGTTGGGGGGGGGGGGTGTTGCAACCCCTGAATGGGTTGCAATGATTATTATGTATATATATAATTATTACCTTTTCATATAATTTTATATTGCTTATATTTGCGATAATAGCTAAATCGTAAATGTATTGCTTTATATTGTTATTTGACGTAGCTTCCTTTGTTAGGTAGGATGTAACCTATTATGTGCTCAGTTCAAGTCTTGATTGTCTAACTACTGTAATTATCGCTCTTTGCTCGTTATTCTGCCGGCTTCTGTTGCTGGGCAGTACTGTCCACGGAGCTATCACATGATCGAGGGGGGGGGTGTCCTCACCTCGCTTGAAGTATTCAGTCTGCTCTAGACTCTCTTGGTGGTTGGACAGATTGTCTGTCTCATTATTCTTGTTAGTTCTGTAGAACTCTGTTCACAGAACATTGTATAGACTTAGTGATTTTCGACGTTGTACTGAGGTTGTGTGTCACATAGACACCCGAAACATCTCAGGTCCTGAGCTGTAACTTCTCACTTAACTTGTACTGGTATCTGTGTATTATCACAGTCGGGGATTTTCTTATGCTGAACTTAGATTCAGTAGTATGGGAGTTTTGTGACTTTTGTGGAGGATTTGCAGATGGGCCCTACTTAGTGTCGTTATATTATCTCCTTGTTCCTGATTCTGTGTTGCAGTTGCTTGTTATATTGCTATTGGGCTTAGCATTCTTTTTATTGTTCAAGCAGACTGTTCTGGTTACTGGTCGGTCAAGAAGTTAGTTTATTTGAGGACTTTGTCAGTCACTTGTTTAAGTCTAGTCGAGTCTTGAGACTTAGCGAACTACTTAGAGCACTTACACACATACATACTTACTTGTACATATTTGTAATATCTTATTAAATGTTAATGTACCAGACGGTACTTAAGAATTATAAATGTGATATGTGCTTTCAGCACAATAATATTGTACTCGAGAGAAGTGATATTATTTTGATTACTGTGATTAATTTAATTTAATTTAATTTGATAATATACCTCTAGACTTAATAAATTTATAAAATTTTAATTTCTCTAGTTAGTAGCCTACCAGTTGTAATCCTGAAACACTATTGAATTATACTGAATTCTAATGGATAATTGGACAAGGATACTGACTACTTGTTACGAAAACCCAGTAACAGTCTGGATGCTAGAAGGGCAGTCCTTTCTAGTATTCACTGGAGATCTCTAAGCTTTTAGAATCGCGTTTTTTGTAACAACATACATACGTGCACATACATACGTGCACATACATACGTGAACATACATACGTGAACATACATACGTGCACATACATACGTACATACGTGGACAGGCTGCAGACCTGGTCCAGCAATTGGCTCCTGGAGTTCAATCCCACCAAGTGCAAAGTCATGAAGATTGGGAAAGGGCAAAGAAGACCGCAGACGGAGTACAGTCTAGGGGGCCAGAGACTACAAACCTCACTCAAGGAAAAAGATCTTGGGGTGAGTATAACACCAGGCACATCTCCTGAAGCGCACATCAACCAAATAACTGCTGCAGCACATGGGCGCCTGGCAAACCTCAGAACAGCATTCCGACATCTTAATAAGGAATCGTTCAGGACCCTATACACTGTGTACGTTAGGCCCATATTGTAGTATGCGGCACCAGTTTGGAACCCACACCTAGCCAAGCATGTAAAGAAACTAGAGAAAGTGCAAAGGTTTGCAACAAGACTAGTCCCCAGAGCTAAGAGGTATGTCCTATGAGGAGAGGTTAAGGGAAATCAACCTGACGACACTGGAGGACAGGAGATGATAGGGGGGACAGTGATAACGACTTACAAAATACTGAGAGGAATTGACAAGGTGGACAAAGACAGGATGTTCCAGAGACTGGACACAGTAACAAGGGGACACAGTTGGAAGTTGAAGACACAGATGAATCAAAGGGATGTTAGGAAGTATTTCATCAGCCACAGAGTAGTCAGGAAGTGGAATAGTTTGGGAAGCGATGTAGTGGAGTCAGGATCCATACATAGCTTTAAGCAGAGGTACGAAAAAGCTCATGGTTCAGGGAGAGTGACCTAGTAGCGACCAGTGAAGAGGCGGGGCCAGGAGCTTGGACTCGACCCCTGCAACCTCAACTAGGTGAGTACAACTAGGTGAGTACATACATACGTGAACATACATACGTGCACATACATACGTGAACATACATACGTGCACATACATACGTGAACATACATACGTGAACATACATACGTGCACATACAAACGTGCACATACATACGTGCACATACATACGTGCACATACATACGTGCACATACAAACGTGCACATACATACGTGCACATACATACGTGCATATACATACGTGAACATACATACGTGCACATACATACGTGAACATACATACGTGCACTTACATACGTGAACGTACATACGTGAACATACATACGTGCATATACATACGTGAACATACATACGTGAACATACAAACGTGAACATACATACGTGCACATACATACGTGCACATACATACGTGCACATACATAGGTGAACATACATACGTGAACATACATACGTGCACATACATACGTGCACATACATACGTGAACATACGTGCACATACATACGTGCACATACATACGTGCACATACATACGTGCACATACATACGTGAACATACATACGTGAACATACATACGTGCACATACATACGTGAACATACATACGTGCACATACATACGTGCACATGCATACGTGCACATACATACGTGCACATACATTCGTGAACATACATATGTGCACATACGTACGTGCACATACATACGTGAACATACATACGTGCACATAAATACGTGCACATACATACGTGAACATACATACGTGCACATACATGCACATACATACATGAACATACATACGTGCACATACATACGTGAACATACATACGTGAACATACATACGTGAACATACGTGCTCATACATACGTGCACATACATACGTGCACATACATACGTGCACATACATACGTGCACATACATACGTGAACATACATACGTGAACATACATACGTGCACATACATACGTGAACATACATACGTGCACATACATACGTGCACATGCATACGTGCACATACATACGTGCACATACATTCCTGAACATACATATGTGCACATACGTACGTGCACATACATACGTGAACATACATACGTGCACATAAATACGTGCACATACATTCGTGAACATACATACGTGCACATACATACATGCACATACATACATGAACATACATACGTGCACATACATACGTGAACATACATACGTGAACATACATACGTGAACATACATACGTGCACATACATACGTGCACATACATACGTGCACATACATACGTGCACATACATACGAGAACATACATACGTGAACATACATACGTGAACATACATACGTGCACATACATACGTGCACATACATACGTGCACATACATACGTGCACATACATACGTGCACATACATACGTGAACATACATACGTGCACATACATACGTAAACATACATACGTGAACATACATACGTGAACATACATACGTGAACATACATACGTGCACATGCATACGTGCACATACATACGTGCACATACATACGTGTACATACATACGTGCACATACATACGTGCACATACATACGTGCACATACATACGTTTGTAGATGAATGGTTCAGAGAACCGACATGTTGATAAATTAGACACATGTACAACTCTTGAGTATCTTTATTGAGGAAACGTTTCGCCACACAGTGGCTTCATCAGTCCATACAAAGGAGAATCTTGAAGAACAGGAGGAGAATGAGGTAATCAGTCCCTCAACCTTGAGTCGATGTGGTCAGTCCATCAATCTTGAATAGAATACGGCATACGTGCTGAGAAGGAGCTTATAAACCGTTGGCAGGAGAGGTGAAGCAGTCATAGGTCGTGTAACATTTGTTCAATGTTGAAATAGGTCGTGCCCAAGAGTTGTACATGTGTCTAATTTATCAACATACATACGTGCACATACATACGTGTACATACATACGCGCACATACATACGTGCACATACATACGTGTACATACATACGTGCACATACATACGTGCACATACATACGTGCACATATATACGTGCACATACATACGTGCACATACATACGTGCACATACATACGTGTACATACATACGTGCACATACATACGTGCACATACATACGTGCACATACATACGTGCACATACATACGTGTACATACATGCGTGCACATACATACGTGCACATACATACGTGTACATACATACGTGCACATACATACGTGCAAATACATACGTGCACATACATACGTGCACATCATACGTGTCACATACATACGTGCACATACATACGTGCACCATACATCGTGTACTAATTACGGTGCACATACATACGTGCACATACATACGTTGCACATACATACGTGCACATACATACGTGCAACATACCCATACGTGCACATACATACGTGCACATACATTCGTGCACATACATACGTGCCACTTACATACGTGTACATACATAACGTGCACATACTCGTGCACATTCATACGTGTACATACATACGTGCACTACATACGTGCACATACTTACGTGCCACATATACGGCACATACATACGTGCACATAAGTGCACATACATACGTGTACATACATACGTGCACATACATACGTTGAACATACATTACGTGCACATACATTACTGTGAAACATACATACGATGACAGACATTACGTGCACATAATACGTGCACATACATAGTGCACATACCATACTTGCACATACATACGTGCACTTACATACGGCACATACATCACGTGCACATACTACGTGTACTACATACGTGCACATACATACGTGCAAATACTACGTGCCATACATACGTGCCACATATATACGTGCACATACATACGTGCACATACAATAGTGCACATTCATACGTGCACAACATACGTGTACATACATACTGCACATACCAATACGTGCACATACATGTTGTACATACTACGTTGCACATACATACGTGCACATACATACGTGCACTACATACGTCACATACATACGTGCACATACATACGTGCACATACATACGTGCACTACCATACGTGTAATACATCGTGCACATACAGTACGTGCCACTACATACCGTCAATAATACGTGCACATACATGGTGCACATACATACGTGCACATTACATCGAGCAACATACATACCCACAAATAACATACAAATGTTCGTTAAGGAAAATAATAATTAAAGATTTTATGTTGGATAATTACCGAATGCGAAAAGTTACATGTCTCCCTCACCCACCACCTGGCTGGACCACCACCACCTGGATGGACCACACACCTGGCTGGACCAACACCACCCTGGAGGACCAAAACCACCTGGCTGGACCGACCACCTGGCTGGACCAACACCATGGCGGTGACCACCAACACCTGGCTGGACCACACCACCTGGCATGGACACCACCACCACCTGCTGGACCACCACCACCCTGGCTGTACCACACCACCACCCTGGCTGGACCACCACCACCTGCTGGACCACACCACCACCTGGCTGGACACACACCTGGAACTGGACAACACACCTGGCTGGACTCCAACACCACCTGGCCGGCCACCACACCTTGCTGACACCCCACCTGGCTGGACACCAACACCTGCTGGCACCAACACTGGCTGGACCACCACCACCTGGATGGTGCCACCACCCACCTGGCTTGACCACCACCACCTGGCTGACACCACCACCTGGCTGGGACGACCACCCAACCCCCCCCCACCTTGGCTGGACCACCACCACTGGCTGGACCACCACTCCACCTGGCTGACCACCACCACCTTGTGGACACCAACCACCTTGCTGGACACCACCACCTGGCTGCTGAGACCAAACCACCATGGCTGGACCACCACCACCTGGCTGGACCACCACCACCTGGCTGGACCACCACCACCTGGCTGGACCACCACCACCTGGCTGGACCACCACCACCTGGCTGGACCACCACCACCTGGCTGGACCACCACCACCTGGCTGGACCACCACCACACTGGCTGGACCAACACCACCTGGCTGGACCACCACCACCTGGCTGGACCACACCACCTGGCTGGACCAACACCACCTGGCTGGACCAACACCACCTGGCTGGACCACCACCACCTGGCTGGACCAACACCACCTGGACCTGGACCAACCACAACCTGGCTGGACCACCCCCCAACCACTGGCTGGTCCTCCCACCACCTGGCTGGGACCACAACCACCTGGCCTGGACCAACACCACACTGGCTGGACCACCACCACCTGGCTGGACACCACCAGCCTTGCCGGACCACCACACCTGGCTGGACCACCTCCACCCTGGGATGGACCACAACACCTTGCTGGACCACCCCACCTTGCTCTGGACCCCCACCCACCTGGCTGGACCACCACCACCTTGCTGGACCACCACCACCAGGCTGGACTCCACCACCACTGGCTGGACCACCACCACTCCTGGACTGGGACCACACACCTGGCCTGGACCCACCACCACCTGGCTGGACCACCACCACACTGGCTGGACACAACACCACCTTGTGGCTGGACCAACACCACCTGGCTGGACCACCACCACCTGGCTGGACCACCACCACCTGGCTGGACCAACACCACCTGGCTGGACCAACACCACCTGGCTGGACCAACACCACCTGGCTGGACCAACCACCACCTGGCTGGACCAAACACCACATGGACTGGACACCATAACCTGGCCTGACACCACCACCTGGCTGGAACACCACCACCTGGCTTGAACCACCACCACCTGGCGGACAACACCACCTGGCTGGACCACCACCAACATGGCTGGACCACCATCCACCTGGCTGGACCACCACCACCCTGCTGGACACCACACCTGGCTGCGAGCACCACCACCTTGCTGGACCACCACCCCTGGCTGGAACCACCACCACCTGGCTGGACCACAACACTGGACTGGACACCACCACCTGGCTGGACCACCACCACCTGGCTGGACCACCACCACCTGGCTGGACCACCACCACCTGGCTGGACCACCACCACCTGGCTGGACCAACACCACCTGGCTGGACCAACACCACCTGGCGGGCCACATCCACATGGCTGGACCAACACCACCTGGCTGGACCAACACCACCTGGCTGGACCAACACCACCTGGCTGGACCACCACCACCTGGCTGGACCAACACCACCTGGCTGGACCAACACCACCTGGCTGGACCACCACCACCTGGCTGGACCACCACCACCTGGCTGGACCACCACCACCTGGCTGGCCCTACCGGCAGGACCAACACCACCGGGCTGGACCACCACCACCTGGCTGAACACCACCCCCCTGGCTGGACCACCACCACCTGGCTGGACCACCACCACCTGGCTGGACCACCACCACCTGGCTGGACCACCACCACCTGGCTGGACCACCACCACCTGGCTGGACCACCACCACCTGGCTGGACCACCACCACCTGGCTGGACCACCACCATGCTTTACCACCAACCACCTGGCGGACAACCACCACCTTGGCTGGTCCAACACCACCTGGCTGACCAAACCACCTTTGCTGGACCACCACCACCTGGCTGGACCAACACCCTCGTGGCTGGCCAACACCACCTGGATCTGGACAACACCACCTGGCTAGCCACCACCACACCTGGCCTGACCACCACACCTGGCTGGACCACCACCACTGGCTGGACCACCACCACCTTGGCTGGAACCACCACCCACCTGGTGGGACCACCACACCTGGGCTGGACCACCACCACCTGGCTGGACCACCACCACCTGGCTGGACCACCACCACCTGGCTGGACCACCACCACCTGGCTGGACCACCACCACCTGGCTGGACCACACACCTGGCTGGACCACCACCACCTGGCTGGACCAACACCACCTGGCTGGACCAACACCACCTGGCTGGACCAACACCACCTGGCTGGACCACCACCACCTGGCTGTGCTTGACCCAAAACCACCTGGCTGGACACCACCAACCTGGCTGGACCACCGCCCACCTGGCTGGACCACCCCACCTGGTGGGACCACCCTGTTGGGGGGTTTTTTGGGGGGTGTGTTGTTGGTTTTTGTGGGGGGTTGGGTTTTGGGG
>NC_069399.1:103396131-103419000 GCF_026875155.1 Cherax quadricarinatus
ACCAATGTTTGCCACACCACCTTCACCAGACTGGAAATTTTTATCCTCACCAGTCCTATTACGTACCAGTATGACTTCAAAAGATGTCACTAGCTTGATTTTACGTTACATCTAGATAACTAGCAACAGAACAACTGAAAGAAAATAATAAGAATTTTATGATATTTATTTATAGAAAAACGGTAAATAGTTCAGAGACCGAGTCCCATACTCCCATTATTTGGTTAACATACCCAAATTATTTGGTTCCCATTCCCTTATTATATTATTTGGTTCCCATTCCCCTATTATATTATTTGGTTCCCATACCCTCTAGTGGTTTGGTAATACCCCTATTATGAACCCCTGATGTAAGTGTTATGGCTATAGTGATGTAAAGAGCTTTGTGCTACGAGAGCAAAAGACTGGGCAACATCATCCCAGTGAAGAGCAGTAGCTCTTGATCAGGGACGCTACTAGAGAGTATGGTTGAAAAATTACAGCCACCAGGCGAGCCACAGGGATGGCAGACAACATTTGCTTAATACAAAACCACTGATGAAGTTGACTGAACTGCTCCCTGACACACTGCAAGTGCACTCCAGGCAGGAAAATTTCATGTCACCTACACACACACACACACACACATGCACACACACACACACACACACACACACACACACACACACGCGCACACACACACACACACACACACACACACACACACACACACACACACACGCACACACACACCACGCACATACACACACGCACATACACACACACACACACATACAAACACACACACACACACACACACACACACACACAACACACACACACACACACACACACACACACACACACACACACGTCCCTCTGACCAGTAACGTACACCTGTTTTGTGGTTGGGGGGAAGTCTGAGTGATAGAGCCGGCCCAGCGGTCACTGGTAACTCGCTATCTAAACCCTGCCCAACAAATATCAAACACACAACACCTAGCTAGTGGAAATAAAATTTGTAGGATAAGGATTAAGCAGGGGGATTAAATCGTGGGTAATGGGACCCACAGCCCTGACAACATTTTTTGAGAGTAAAGTTTTAAGACACAAGACAGAAAAAACTGAGAAGCAAATATGGGGCACATGAAAAAAGGGAGACTAACTGGGGGGAAAGAAGACCTTTTAACACACGCTAGATTAAATTATTAGAAATACTCTCATGTAAAAGGGACCCCATATATTACGGATACACAGAATTGATTGTATTTTCTGGACTATAAACAACTGACGTGCTCACACACACAAGCGCCACACACCCACAACAGTGATACAACGCTGTCCTTGAATTTTGACCGCCTCCCCCACAGACCGTCACTTTCCTCCACCTCGTCTCCTTTTCTCCCTCTCCTCTACCACTGTCCCCCATCTACTCTTCTCTCTCTCTCTCTCTCATCTCACTCTCTCTCTCCTCACTCTCTCCCTCTCTCTCTCTCATCTCTCTCTCCTCTCTCCTCCCCCTCTTCTCGTCTCTCTCCCTTCCTCCTCGCTTCTCTCATCCTCTCTCTCTTCTCCTCTCTCTCTGCTCTCTTCTCTCTCTCTCACTCTCCTCTCTTCTCTCTCTCCCTCTCCTCCCTCTCTCCTCTCTCTCTCCCTCTCTCTCCCCTCTCTCTCCCTCTCTCTCCCTCTCTCTCTCCCTCTCTCCCTCTCTCTCTCCTCTCCCTCCCTCTCTCTCTCCCTCTCTCCTCCCTCTCCCTCTCTCTCTCCCTCGTCTCTCTCCCCTCTCCTCCCCCTCTCTCTCTCCCTCTCTCTCTCCCTCCTTTCCCCTCTCTCTCCATATCTCTCTCCTCTCCTCTCCCTCTCTCCCTCTCTCTCCCCCTCCTCCCTCTCTCCCTCTCTCTCTCCCCTCTCCCCTCCCCTCTCTCTCTCCTCTCTCTCCCTCCTCTCTCCTCCTCTCTCCCTCTCCTCTCACTCTCTCTCTCCCACTCTCTCCCCTCATCCTCCTCTCCTCTCCCCTCTCTCTCTCCCTCTCCCCTCTCTCACTCCCTCTCATCTCTCTCCCTCCTCTCTCCCTCTCTCCTCCCTCTCTCCTCTCCCTCTCTCTCCCCTCCTCTCTCTCCCTCTCTCTCCCTCTTCCTCTCTCCTCTCTCTCTCCCTCTCTCTCCCTCTCTCTCTCCCTCTCCCCTCTCTCTCTCTCCCTCTCTCTCTCCCTCTCTCCTCTCTCCCTTCTCTCCCCTCTCCTCTCCTCTCTCCCTCCTCTCTCCCTCTCTCTCTCCCTCCTTCTCCCCCTCTCTCCCTCTCTCTCCCTCTCTCTCTCCTCTCTCTCTCCTCCTCCCCTCTTCTCTCTCCCTCCTCTCTCTCTCCTCTCTTCTCTCTTCTCCTCTCTCTCTCGCTCTCCTCTCTTCTCTCTCTCTCCTTCTCTCTCTTCCCCTCCTCTCTCTCCTCCCTCACTCCCATAACCCAATCTCTCACCCCCTCTTTTCTCTATAGGCTTCTCTCCTCCATCCCCACCCCAAATTTCTCTCTCTCATACCCTTTTTTCCCCCCGCCCCCTCCTTTCCCCCTCTCTCTCTCTTTCTCTCCCCCTCCCCCCTCTCCCTCTTTTTTCTCCCCTCCCCTTCAAAACCCTTTTTTCCCCCCCTCACATTTCCTCCCCCTTCCCCTTGGTAAAAATCCCTTCACCCCATACTCCCTCCTCTCCCCTCCCTCTTTCAAACCCCTTTCTTTTTCCCCTCCTCTCCCTCTTTCTACCCTATTTCTCTTTTCCCTCCCCCCAACCCCCCCTCCCTCCTCTACCCTTTCCCTTTGTGGTAAAAAAAAAAAAAAAATGGGGGGGCCTTAGGGGGAGGGAAAAAACCAAAGGGGGGATCTGGAAGACAAACCCCAGGGAGGAAAGCGGGAGTTAGAGCTCCAAGAAAGGGAGGAAGAGGGGGGAAGGAAGATAGTAAGTTTGGTAAAAAAAATGGAGGAGGGGATAGCTGAAGATTGCAGGAAGTGGGAAGTACAGGCCCTTAGCAGCAGAAGCTAGGTTCAGGGGCTTAGAAGGAAACTGCAAAGCCAAAACCAGATTAAGAGACAAATGACAATTCAGATGTGACATCGGGAAAAAATTCAAAAGTCAGGCGCAGACAAGGGGATGGAAGAAAACAACGGAGACTTCCCGTACACAAAGGGCCCCCCAAACCCAGACCCACGTGGGGCCGGGGAAAAGAATGGGGCAAAACAAAAGATCAAACGACGGGCCGAAGAAAAATTAAAGGTATGCATAATGCAGAGTTTTCTAACACCCAACGCATAGAAAGGGGACAGCTGGGTCGGGAAAAGACATTTCACTGAGAATAAAATTTTTCCCGGATATGACGGGGGGACTAAAGGGGCCAAAGAACATATAAAAGGAAAGAAAAAAATGCCTCATAGGATGCAGATGGAGCCCTCAGTGGAGGAGGAAAAGGGCGAGGTCTTTTTTTTGTGTCCGGGCCCAAGAACCAAGGGGCCAACTTTGAAGAAATAAAACAAAGGAAAGGAAAAATAAAATGATTGAAGGCATCATGGAAAAAAATAAAGGGGGGGCAAAATGACCCAGGGACAAAAATTTTTAAAAGAAAAGGGGGGTTTTCGAGTGGGAAGGGTTAAAAGGGGGCCCGTTTAGAGAACTTTCAAGGAAAAAAATGTTTCGAACCAAAAGGGTTTTGCAAGAGAAAGCAAGACTTTGGGACAAAGAGGGGTAAACCAAAAGAGTATACCTCGACCGGGGACAGAACACCCAAAAAGAAAGGACTAAAACTAAAGAGAGGGGTACAAGACGCAAGGAGGGAAACGAGAAAACAATGAAAATTAGCAGGGCCCCAGACAAAAAGGAGGAAAAGGGGAAACACACCCCACAGAAAACTCCCACCCCAAAAAACCCCAAACCCCCGCCCTTTCCCAACCAAAAGAGGGAACCATACTACAACCCCCTCACTGTTCCCTCTGCCCCCCCAACCCCCCTATCACAAAACCCCACCGCCAACAAACTGTCCCAAGGGCATTCTGACCCCACCCCCAACAACAAACCCCCACCTAAAACCACAGCCCCATATTGGGCCCCCCCCAAGGCTCCCGCTCCCCCCCCAACCCCCAAAATTTTTTTGCAAAGACCACAATGATAAAAAAAAGAAACTAAAAAGGTTTTGGGCAAACCCAAACGGGGATGGGAAAAAACGAAAAAACAGAAAAGGGGTGGAATGAAAAAAATTTATGAAAAAATCCCCAAAACAACATGCAGTCACAGAAACAAAAAATCCTGAACAAAACAAAACACAAAACTTTTCCCCCCCGGATACCAGACCTGAGGAAAAAAATAGAAGGATAGAGGGGAGGGGGGGTTGCACTGCTTTAAAAACACCAAAGGGTTTGAGGAAAAAGGAAAAGGGAGGGGCATGATTGGAGAAAAGAGACTACATTTAGGTACCCAAATTCCCTTCCGGGAGAACATAAAGGGAGGGCATTGGAGTGATTATAAAACCCACCAACCCGAACTGCAGGGGGTGCCAAGAGAGGAGTACGAAAAAACAAAAGTTTGGGGGGGGGGGCACACTGGCTGGGGGGGCAAAAAAAAAACTCACTCAGGGAGAGCCAAAAATTTCTTTTAAATTTGGTGATTTTTAACCCCAGGGAGAAACGACTGGGAAAACCAGAGGGCCCCATGGGGTCCCGAAACAAAGGAGAGCCAAGAAAGATGGGTGTGGTACTTTAAAACCCCCATGCACAACATGTTTAGGGACACAACCAAAAAAAGAGAGGGAGGGGTGACCACAAGACTGGATCTTGTGTTCAACCCGAGCATTTTAGACATTTAGGGTATCACTTTCGAGAGGCCCCTTGGACTAGCATCATGTGGTTTTTGGGGTTTTTTTACTATAATTTGAGTTTACAAGTGGGGGGAAAAGGTTTAAAAGGAGCTGAAGGGACAGGCCAAACTATAAAAAAGGGGACTACACAGGTTGAGAAACTTTTCCTGCAGGGGGTTCCCTGGGAAAAGAAATTTTAGGAAAAAAAACAAAACAGATTTATGGAATATGTGGCAACAAAGGCAAAGGGGGCAGAGGAAAGTTTAGTTCCCAAAGGGGAAAAAGAAAAAATAGGAAACCAAAACGATCCTTGGGTTTACCCCAAATGTGAGGGAAAAGGGAAAAACCCCAAGGGGCAACAAAAGAATGGAAAAAGGGACAGGAGGCATAGGAAACCCCGGAAAACAAAGGAGATTAGGAAGAAGAGCCAGAAACGAGTATCACCGATAAAAAAGGGAGGGACCCCCAAAAAAAAAACAACACTTTTTAAAATGTTCAAATTACCGGCAATGCCTTTTAGACCCATTTAAGAAGTAAAATCGGGCCGTTAACAAAAAGGGGGGTTGGGGAACTTTTCCGAAAAGACCAACATTAAAGGGGGAGGAACAGAAAAAATCTAAAGGAAATCAAAACCAGGGGAAACCAAAAACCCGGGGGGCAGAAAGGGGAAAAGGAAAACCCACAATTTACCAAAATTCACAAAAGTGTAAGTGCAAAGGGTACCTTTAAACAAAAAGGAAATTATTTAAGGGGGAAATATTTTTTTTCCCTTCCCCCAATTTGTCCCCGTTTAAAAGGGAAAACATTGGGAAGGGAAAGGGCCTGGGTTTTCCCCAAAAAAAGGGACAGAAAAAGGAATAAAAAAACCTGTTTTATGAAAACGAAAATTTTAAGGATTTTACGGAGGGGGAGGGGTGAAAAAACCTTTTAAAGGGGGCAGGGGATACCCAAAGGCAAGGACCGGAAAACAAACCCTTTCCCCACCCCTGGGCCTTTTTGAAAAAACAGAATAAAAAGGGGCGGGGGAGACCCTTACCAAAACCCTTTACACTTCCCCAAAAATTTGGGGGAAACTAACTAGGGTATGGGGAAGGGACGGGAAATGGTAAAAAAACCCTTCCCCCAAAAAAAAAGGAGAAGAAAAAGGGGCACCTTAAAGCTAAGGGGCTCCCCGTGTATTTTGGGGAAAATTGAAGCATTTAAAATTAGGGGAAAGAAATTTTCCCCGGAGGGGATGGGGGAAAAAATGGGAAGGAAAATAGATTAAAGGAAACCCAGGGGTTCAAAGGAAACCTGGTCACAAACCCTTTCCCTGGACTGTTTAAAAAATAAAAAAAACAAAAATAAAAAAGAGAGAGGGGGGGGGTTTGATTGCATCTCTTGGACGCAAAAAAGGGCCCTTTGACACAGTTCCTCACAAAGATTTGCAGAAGCTAGAGCATCAGCGCATATAACGGGGAAGGGGGCACTGCAATGGATCAGAAATACCTGACGGGGAGGCAAAAACGAGCCCGGGTACGTAATAAATTATCACAGGGGGGCACCTTGACGAGGGGGGGTCCCCAGGGCGGCCCCCTGGGACCATGCTATTTTTGGAATGTGAACGACATAGGGAAGGGGTTAGACCAAAAATTGCCCCTTTTTGCAGAGATGTGAAGTTAATGGGGAGAAAATTATAGGACCGGCAGGACTTCAAAGAGACCTGGACAGCTGGACACCTGGCCAGCAAATGGCTTTCTCGAATTTAACCCGCCAAATAAACATAAGATAGGGAAGGGGCACAAGACCACAACAGAGTAAGGCTGGGTGGCCAAAGACTAAAACCCACCAAGGAAAAGATTTTGGGGTGAGTAAAACCCGACATGTCCCCGGGAAGCACACATCAATCAATAACTGCTGCAGCATATGGGCCCTGGCAAATCGAGAACAGCATTCCGATCCCTTTAAAAGGGAAATCATCAACACTGTACACCGTGTATGTCAGGCCCATACTGAGATCAGCACCTGTTTGGAACCCGCACTTGAAAAAAAAAACGTCAAAACTGGGAAAAAGAAAAAAGGTTTTTGCAAAAGGTTAGTTCCAGACTAAGGGAATTCCTATGAAGAAAAAATTTGGGGGAAATGGCCTGACACACTGAGGACGGGAGGGTCAGGGGAGACATATAACGACATATAAAAACGCGGGGAATAGACAAGGGGACAAAGACAGATTTCCCAGGGGGGGGACACAGAAACAAGGGCCAAAATTTGAAGTTTGAAACATAAAAGTCAAGAGATGTAGGAAGTATTTTTTTTCAGCATAATTGTAAGGCATTGGAATAGCCCAGAAAATGACGTATGGAGGCAGAACCATACACAGTTTTTAAAAACGAGGTTTTTATAAAGCTCATGGAGCGGGGAGGAGGGGGCCCTGTAGAAACCCGGTGAAGGGGGGCGGGGCCAGGGGGCTAGGACTCGCCCCCCTGCAACCCCCAAATAGGTGAGTACAATGGGGTGAGTACCAAAACACACACACCCCAAAAGGCCCCTGGACACCGTGTACTTTTAGGCCCATATTGGGTATGCGGCACCCTTTTTGGAACCCCCCCCTCCCCAAAGGCACGTAAAGAAACTAGGAAAGTGCAAAGTTTTGCAAAAGACTGCCCCAGAGCAAAAGGAGGTATGCCCTACGGGGAAGGGGTTTAAAGGGGAAATAAAAACCTGACAAAACTGGAGGACAGGGAGATGGGGGGGGACATGATAACTACATACAAAATACTAAAGAGGAATTGAAAAGGGTTGGACAAAGACGGGATTTTCCCCGGTTTTGGACCATTTAAAGGGGGGGAACATTTGGGAAAGTTGAAGACAAGATGAATCACAAGGATGTTGGAAGTATTTCTTCACCCACGGGTTTTTCCCGAAAGGGTGGATATTTTTGGGAAGGGGATGTAGTGGAGGCAGGATCCATACATGCTTTAAGCAGAGGTATGAAAAAGTTTCCGGGTTTCCCGAGGAGGTGCCCTAGTACGATCAGGAAGAGGCGGGGAGGGCTCGGACTCGCCCCCTTGAAAAACCTCAACTAGGGGGAGTACCCCATACACACCACGCGCGCACACCCCACCACCCCACACACAACACACACAACACAACATACACACACACACCACCCCAACACACCACACACACAACACACACACACACACACACACCACCCCAAACCACACACACCACACACAACACACCCACCACACACAAAACTTACACTAATGGAGGATGGGCAGAATAACAAATTTAGAATTACAAAAGGGAAAGGGAAGGACTAAAAAAAAATTAAACAAAAAAGATAATTTTAACTCAAAAAAAAATGAAAAATGAAAATAAAGTTTAACACAAAAACCCAAAATGTAGAAAACACAAAAAACCCCAAAAAATAACATAAAAAAGGAAAAAGATAGACGAATCAAAAATTTTTGTAAAAACAAAAAAAAGGGAAAGTTAGAAAAGGGGACATAAAATGCGGAAGAGCTTTGAAAAAAAAAATTAAAAAGCTTTACCGCAATAACTAAACAAAAGCCCGGGGACCAGAACAAGAGCGCAACTAACTGAAGAGATCTCTGAAAATATTGAAAAAAAAGAACAAAAACAGAGGAATTCCTGCTAGAATTAACGGAAACTAAAAACCAAAACAGAGATCTGGGCTATGTTGGATGTCTGATCACAAGATGTTTTAACGACATTTTAAGATCACAACAGAACGATGAGGAGTCCATACTCCCCAGTTGCCCTAGGGGGAAAAGGGTAACTGGCCACCCCTTTGCTCTGGGGTCCCCACCCCCAAAGGGAATCCCTCTTCCCCAAGGGGGAAATGTTGAAAACCCAAGGGGAAAACCCTTTTCAGGGAAGCACCCTTAATCTACAAAAAGAACACTTTCCCCTCCCCGGGCAATACTTGGCAAAGCCTACAGATCAGCCTTGGTTTGGGTTTCGTTGTAGAGGGCTGTACTGCTAAGTACAAGGCAGGGGGAAAGGTATGGGGGAACATCCTACCACCTAAAAAGGGGAACTTGAAAATTGAAAGGGCCGTAGGCATAGGGGTGATGTTAAAAAGGGGCCTTTTCCCAAAATGGGAGGTAAACACAAAAAGAAAGCTAGCATCAGGTGGGGGTAGGCTCCAAAAACCGGTGGTCCCTGGCCCAAGGACGGGAAAAGTTTATTGCCTGTAAAACCTTCCCACCTCAAAATTGACAGGGGGGCCCACCTTCTTTGCCGAACACTTTGCTCCCAAAATTTGCAATTTCCCGGGATAGCAAGGAACCCCCCTTTGGCTACTGAAAGGAAGGGTGTCAAAATTTCCCGGGGTAAAAATTTAAGGCGAGGGGAGGTTTTTTCCCCTTTTTTAAATCGCTTGACAAAAAAAAGGCTGTGGGCCCGACAATTTGGGGCCCCAAGTTTGCTGAGAAATGTCCCGACCAGCTAGCAGCACCTCTAACTCGCACTTTCAGAAACTCCCTGGGAACGTGAAAAAGGCCCCCTCTCTGTGTAAACAGGCAAATGTATTCTTTTTTCCCAAAAAAAGAAGAGTAGACCCAAAAATCAGAATACAGCCCAAGTGTCACCCCTGTCAATCACGGCAGGGATCCTTGAGCAAAAACCCCTCAAGAAAAAATGACGGGTTTTTTTGACTCCCACTCACTACTTTGTATCCGTAAAACATGGCTTCGGGGGAAAGGGGTTTACTCTGCTGCTATCGTTGTTAAACCTCTCCATAAGGGGCCCCAGTCACGGATGAATCCCGGGGACTTGGCCATGCTGGTGCTTTCGATGGGTGTGGGCAAAAGGGCCTTTAGAAAAAACTGCAAGCACTGGGAATTACAGGCTCTCGCTACGTCTCCTCAGTGTTTACCTTCATGGTAGACCCTCTAAGGTTAGTTTCCAGGAAAAAAAATCAGCAAGACACCCTTTTGGGGGCAATTGTTCCACAAGGAAGCTGCGGGGACCTTTGGGTTATGGAGGGGTCTACTTCAAGGGACCCTCATTTCATCCCAGAATCCCTTGCATATGCAACAACTGTACTCTGACGTTCCCCTTTCCAAGAGTAAAAAATGCCAGCTGCTCTAACTCCAAAAATAAATCACCACTAAGAGCTATAAGGGGGGGAAAAACGATGGAAAGTAACATTTGCACCTGAGAAAACAAAAATGTTGATGATCTCAAGGCACAGGGATGGAAATGCTGGTGCGGGAGTGGAATGAATGGGGGGTTTTGGTACCGGGGGAAAGGGGGAACCCTTTGGGGGTAAAAATTTAATGAAGCCCAAATTTCTTTTTTGAAGCACTTTTGTGGCAGAACGTTTCCCCGAAAAGAAAACCCAAAGTGTTGAAAACTGTTCAAATTTTTTCATCTAATAAGAAACTAATAATGCCCCTAAGGATAAACTAAGAAAAGGGATCTAAAAATTTTACTAAAAGGAAGAAGATTTAAGAATGTACTAAAAATTATTTAAGAATTTTCAAAGTAATGATCTAGGGAATTTTCAAAAATGATCTAAAAATGTACTAATAATGATCAAAGACTGTACTAATAATGATCTAAAAGTATAAAAATGACCCAAAGATTTTTACAAAAGTAATAAATTTAAAAATTGTACAAAGAAAATTTTTTAAAGATTGTAAAAGTAATGTTTTAAAGAATGTACTAAGTAATGTCTAAGAATTTTTAAAGTAATGATCAAAAAAATAAAACTAAGTAAGGGAACTAAAATTTTACTAAGCAATGATCTAAAATGTACAAAATAATGATTGAGAAAAAAAAAAATAATGTTTCTAACAATGTCTAAGTGATAAACTGAATTTGGGTTACGAAACAAACATGAGCGTTGCCACATCAGCATTAAAAAAAAAAACAAAACCCCGCCTTCCCCTTTAAATTTAAAAAAAATCCTTGTTTTTCCCTTTTATATAAAATTTTAAAAACATCCTTCCAAAATAAAATTTTTCCCTCTCTTCCTCAAAAAAATTTTTCCTCCTCCCCTAAATAAAAAAAGGGGTTTCCCTTCCTCAGAAAAATTTTCATCCCCTTTTTTCCCTAGCATTTTTTCTTTTTAAAGGGTGCTGAACTTTGGGTCACCACTCACTCACCACTCACCCTTTCATCATCCTCACTCAACACAAAAAAGTTACGTCACTCACATTCTGCAAACGGAAATAAACTCACTCACCATAGCAGGGTAAAAAAAGCGACTCTCAACCCCAACGAATTTCCCTCAGGTACTTCACTCATATTCCCCAAAAAGAATAAATTTACACTGACACTCTTCAACAGGCCCCGGCCCCTTTCATTTGCTAGATGTGGGGAGGATCAGATGTAGTGAGCAATTAGGGGGTTTTTGTGGGGGAAGGCCTGCCCAGTACCCGGGCGCAGCACCGCAGCTGCGCCGACCAAAATTTCCTTCAAGGCGATTACTTAAAGGAATTTTGGGCCCCTATTTGTACCGGGGCCCTCCCCTCCCTTCCCCACCTTTTTAAGGTTTGTGGCCACAAACGGGGGGGTTGGGGGGGTTAAAAAATTGGGGGCGGGGGGGCGAAGGAAAAAATTTTTGGGGAAAAAAGGGGGGGGGCGGGGGGGAAAAACGGAAATGGGGGAAAATTGTAAAAAAATTGGGGGGGGTAAAAAATTTTTTTTTTACCTTTTGGAAAAGGGGGGGAAAAGGCAAGGGTTTTAAAAACCTGGGGAAAGGGGGGAGAAAAGGCAAAGGGGGGAAAATTGGGGAAAGGGAGAAAAACCCCCCCCAAAAAAAGTTTCCCCTTGGTGGACCGAAGCCCAAAAGAGAAAAAAAAATTTTTTTTTGGCCCCCGGGGGAGAAAATTAAAAGTTACTGGAAAGGCGAAAAATTTACCTTTTTTTTTTTTTGGGAAAGGGAAAAGAAGGGATTTAAAAGAGGAAAGGTTTTTTAAAAGGGGAAAAGGAAAAGGTTTTTTTAAAGGGAAAAGTTATTTTGGAAAAAGGGAGGACCCGGTTTTAATTTCCCCCCCGGAGGGAGAAAGGGAAAAAAAAAAAGGGGGAAAATGGAGGAAAAGAAAAAAAAGGATTTTGTGGAGGGGGGAAAAAAGGGGTCCCAAATTAAAAAAATTTAAAAAATTTTTTTATTTTTGTGGGGGGGGGCCCAAAAAAGCCGGGAAATTTTAAAATTAAAATTTGTGGAAAAAACCCAAAAAAAATACCCAAAAAATTTCCTGTGGAGGGGTAGTTTGGGGCAAAAAGGAAGGCCCTTATTTGGAAAAATTTTTTTCTAAAAACCCCTTGGAAAACTAAAGGGGGCCCCCAAAAAAAGGAAAAGGGTTTTTGGGTTTTTGAGGAAGGGCGGGCGGAAAAAGGGGGAAGGGGAAAAAAAAAAAAAAAAAAAAAAAAAAAAAAAAAAAAAAAAAAAAAAAAAAAAAAAAAAAACCCAAAAAAAAAAAAAAAAAAAAAAAAAAAAAAAAATTAAAAAAAAAAAAAAAAAAAAAAAAAAAAAAAAAAAAAAAAAAAAAAAAAAAAAAAAAAAAAAAAAAAAAAAAAAAAAAAAAAAAAAAAAAAATTTTTAAAAAAAAAAACCCCCCAAAATTTGGGAAAAAAAAAAAAAAACAAAAAAAAAAAAAAAAAAAAAAAAATAAAAAAAAAAAAAAAAAAAAAAAAAAAAAAAAAAAAAAAAAAAAAAAAAAAAAAAAAAAAAAAAAAACCCAATCAAAAAAAACCAAAAAAAAAAAAAAAAATGAAAAAAAAAAAAAAAAAAAAAAAAAAAAAATAAAAAAAAAAAAAAAAAAAAAAA
Organism: Cherax quadricarinatus; assembly: GCF_026875155.1. NCBI lineage: Eukaryota > Metazoa > Arthropoda > Malacostraca > Decapoda > Parastacidae > Cherax > Cherax quadricarinatus. The sequence goes on from NC_069399.1 coordinate 103,408,726, forward strand.
AAAAAAAAAAAAAAAAAAAAAAAAAAAAAAAAAAAAAAAAAAAAAAAAAAGAAAAAAAAAAAAAAAAAAAAAAAAAAGGGGAAAAAAATTTTTTAAAAAAAAAAAAAAAAAAAAAAAAAAAAAAAAAAAAAAAAAAAAAAAAAAAAAAAAAAAAAAACGGAACAAGAGAAAAAATGCCCCCCCAGAAACGGATTCATGGAAGGCAAATCCTCTTTCACAAACCCTCGGGAGTTTATGAATAAAAAAACAGAAGAAAGGGCACGAGGGAGGGGGGGTTTGATTGAATTTTTTTGGATTTTGCAAAAAGGGCCCTTTTGAAAACATTTCCTTTAAACAAGGGATTAGGCAGAAGTTGAGCATCAGGCGCTTTATAACGGGAAGGGCACGGGCAATGGATCGAGAATCCCTGACGGGGAAAGGCAACAACGAGCATGGTCCGAAAAGATGTATCAAGTGGGTCCTGTGACGAGGGGGGTTTCCCACGGGGGTCGGCCCTAGGACCATTGCTATTTTTGGTAAAAGTGAACGCATGAGGGAAGGTTTGGGACTCAAAGTGCCCCCCCGTTTGCGTTTGATGTGGAGTTAATGAGGGAATTAAATCAGATGGGGGGACCGGGCAGGACTTTCAAAGGCCCGGGAAAACAGACTGGACACCTGGCCCCCAACTGGTTTTCCCGGAATTTAATCCTCCCCAAATGCAAATCTTTAAAAGATGGGGGAAAGGGAAACCGGAAACCACAGCCCGGAATTTAGGCAAAGGGGGCCCAAAGACTGCAAACCTCACTCAAGGAGAAAGATCTTGGGGTGGTAAACCCCGAAAAGTCCCCGGGAAGCACAAAACAATAAATAACGCTCCCAGCTTTGGGGGCCCCTTGGCAACCTTGAGACAAAAATTCCGATACCTTGTAAGGAATCGTTAAAAGGAAACTGAACCCCGTGTATGTCCCCCATACTGGATATGCAGCCCCCTTTTTGGGAACCCGCATTTGATAAAGCAGCCCAAGAAATAGAAAAAGTACAAAGGTTTGCGAAAAGGGTTAGTCCAGAGAAAGGGGGAAATGTCCTTGAAAAAAGTTTAAGGGAAAATTGGGCCTAAACGATAGGGGGGACAGGAGGGTCAGGGAGACGGGTTTAACGACAAAAAAATTCTGCGTTAAATAAAAGGTGGCAAAAAAGGGATGTTCCAGGGGGGGGACACAGAAAAAAAGAGGCCAAAAATTGGGAAAGGGTTGAAGACAAAAAATGACCCGAGAGATTTTAGGAAGAAATTTCTTCATAATAGGGGTTTTTCCGGGCAGTGGAATGCCTAAAAAGGGACGTAGTGGAGGAAAGGAAAACCTTACACATTTTTTTAAGACGAGGTTTATAAAGCTCTTTGGAGGGGGGAGGGGAGGGGGGGCCCAGTAGAACCCGGGTAAAGAGGGGGGGCCCGGGAAACTAAGACTCGCCCCCTGCAACCACAAATAGGGGGAGTACAAAATTTTGGTAAAAACACAACAACACACAAAAAAAAATGTTTTTTCCCATGCCGACCCAAAAGGGCTTTTTGTTGCCCGGTTTTAAAAGATCCCCAGTCTTCTTTTTTCTAGTTCCTGCAAAACCATCTCCCTTTTCTGGCCTTCACAATCCCCTTTTTTGTTGAAGCATCTCTTATACAAAAAACTTTTTGGTGTATCTTAGTCTTGGCCTTTGTCTTTTTTAATGTTTTCCTTTCTAATTACACTTTTCAAATTCCCCAAAAACTTCAAAAACACTCGTGCCTTGACCTAACCCTTTCTTCTCCTCCTACCTTTTCCTTTTTATTTTTTTAAATCTTTTTTTTTTTTCCCTTTTATTCGGTTTAGTGTTTTTTTTTTTCCTTTCGTTCCCCCCCCCCCCCAACTCCTGTGTTTGGGGTCCTACCCTTGCGGGCCCTTATTTCCCCCTGCAGTGCTCCCTTTTTTTTTGGGTTTCTTAGACTTACTCCACTTCTGTTTCGGGACTATGTCAAACCCTCCTTTTATCCCTTTATTACTCTTTGCTACAACCCTACATTTCCCCCCCTTCACCCTTCACCCCCCTTTTAATCTCTTGTGCCATTAAAATACTCCCCCTTTACTTTTCTACTCCCCAATACAATTTATACTTTTCCCACTACAGCCTTCCCAAACTACCCCCCTTAATTTTTCTTCCTCTCTTTGCCCCACCCCCTGTTCTTTTTCGTTTTAAAATATTACTGGTTTCCCTCACTTTTTGTTTTTAATATGCCTTGAAAAGGGCCCCAGTCGGACCGAAACGTGTCGAAAGGGCTTCTTTCTTTTTTATGTGCGGGTTTATTTGTTATTTTTCCCAACATTTATAGGTAGTAGGTTGGTGACAAAAAACCCCCCAGGGAAGTACTCCGTCCTGCAGTGCCCTGGGGAAAAAAAAAACCCTGAAACTGTTTTGCATAAAGGGTTTTAAAGGTTTGGCTGGTTTTTTTTTTCGGTCTCAAAAACACCCCAAAGATAACGGGGTATCTTGCTACCCCTACTTAAAATTTTTGGGTCCCCACTTCACGGGCCAGCAAAATGCATATATATATATCATACATCTGGGGTTTTTCTCTTTTCCTAAATATTCTTGTTCTTTTTTATTTTTCTTTTGCCCAGGGGGAAGGAAAAAGGGTTTTTTCCCTACGTACCCTTTGCGTGTGTATGAGGCGACAAAAATCCCGGGAGCAAGGGGCTAGAAACCCCCTTTTCCCCTGTTTAAAATTTTACAAAAAAAAGAGAAGAAAAAAAAATTTTAAAAAACTGGGTTGTTAAAATTTTTGCGGGGGTGTAGGGGCGGTTTGACAAGAAACAGGTTTGGTGATGTTATAAATGAAAGAGTTTGGTGTCCGGGCCCCAAAAGCGAAACAAAGCTGAAGGGGGGGAGAGTTCAGTGGGGGGGGGAAAAAAATGGGTTAAAACTGGAGTATCTGAGAGGGGGTTTTGAGCAAAGGAAGGGGGAGCCCGTAAATTTGGAAAAAGATCATTTTTGGAAGGAGAAAAGAGAAATGAATGGTAAAATTTAAGAATTTTGTGGATTAAAGTAAAGGTTGGGAAAGCGAGAAGTGGGGGATAAAAAAACCCTGTAAAGCACCTTTGGGGAAGAGAGGAATGCAGAGGAGGGGGAGAGATTTTGGGAGATGTTTTTAAATTAATGTAAAAAGACCCTTTTAAACAAGTGAGAAGGAAATTTTGGGGGAGGGGGGCTTGAAAAAGCTAAAATGGGGGAAACTTTTTTTGAGAGGGTGTGGTAGGTAATTTGGGGGGGCCGGTGTTAAAAGATAAAGGGGGCCCTTTTAAATTTCCCCTTTTTATTGAAAGGGGTTTAGTTTTTTAAAAAAATACATATTTTAAAAAAAAGAGGAAAAATAAATATAAAACGTTAAAGTGTAGGCGAAAAACATAGTTTTTGGATTTGTATTGGTAGAATTTAAAAAAACTGTTGAGTAGACTTTCAGGGTGTACATGTTTTATAGAGGGGCCCCAGAAATATAGATCATTTTTAGTTGTGCTCCCCCGAGAGTAAAAGGTAGATGGGATACAAGGGGAATAGAAGGGATCGGGAAAAGAGAGGTGAAAAGGGTTTTTAAAAAAAAAAAGGGGAGGCAGTTAGGGAAAATTTTTAAACCCGCTATTGGAGGATGATGGGCTAATGAGGCAAAGGGAATGGGGGCGAAGAGGTATGGGGGAGGTTTTAAAAAAGTAGTTTTTTAAATTTTCAGGGAGAAGTTTGGGGGTTTTTAGGAAAATGGGTGCAGGAGGGAAGGGAGCGATGGTGGAATGATGATTTTTAAAAAAAGTAGTAAGGGAGAAAAAGATAGCATATGAAATTTTTTACAAAGTAGAAATGATTTTCAAGGGGGAAGAGTATTGGAGAAAAAAAAAAGAAGTTAAGGAGGTGAAGCAATGTAAAAAGAGAGAAATGGAGAAGGGGGGAGATTTTTGTCCCAACCCAAAATTTTTTTGAAAAAAAAAGAAAAAGTTTTGGAGTGAGATTTAAAAATTTTAAAAAAGCCTAGAGAACAAATGGATTTGTCCCGTTAAAAAAAGGGAAAAGAGGAAGTTATTAAAAGGAGAGTTAGAGGTATTGGGGAAAATGGAAGGAATATTTTTTAGGGGAAATTTTTAAATGTGATGAAAAAGGGAAACTGTGATTTCGTGTATAGGGCAAGGGGGAAAAAAATCTTTTTAGGAGTGAGGAAGAGCCAGTTTGAGTGTTTGGGGGTTCGTGAGGGAGTAGGGGAAAAAAAAAAAGGGGGGAAGGCAGCCGGGGTTTTTGGGGTAAAAATTTGAAATGTTTTTTAAAAAAGGTGGGGATATGTTTTTGGGTGGTTGGGTGCAATTTTTTAAAAAAATGTTGGAAGGGGTTTAAGGGACCTAGGGTTGGCAGAGAGCCTGCATAGTTCCTTTTTATAAAGGCAAAGGGGAAAAAAGGGGTGGAAAAATTTAGGGGGGGAAGTCTGTTTATTTTACCTGGTAAAGTGTATGGTTAAAAGTTATAAATTTAAAAAATTAAAAGTAAGACGGGAATAGGGTAGGGAGAAGAAAAAAGGGGGCTTTTGGAAGGTTGGGGGTGTGTGGACCAGGGGGTTTAAAGTGAACATATAAGTGAAAGATTTAGATAAGGGAAAAGGGTCTTTGTGGCATTTATGGATTTGGAAAAAAACGTATGACAGGGTGGATAGGGGGGGGATTTTGGAGATTTTTTGCAAATGTATGGTTAGGAGGTAGGTTACTGAAAACAGGGAAGAGTTTTTCGAGGGTATTTGGGTCAAGTTAGAGTATGTGGAAAGAGGGGAAATTTTTTTTCCCCGTAAAAAAAGGCCTTTGACAAGGATGTGTGATGTACCCTGGTTTTTTAATATATTTATAGTTTGGGGGTTTTAAGAGAATAAAAGCGAGGGGCTTGGCAAGAGGGGTGGGGTTAAAAGGGTAAAAAATCACACACAAAGTGGGAGTTGTCAAGTGCTCTTTTCGATGACACTGTGCTCTTGGGGGATTCTGAGAGAATTTTCAGGGATTGGTGGATGAATTTGGGTTGGGGGGGTGAAAAAAGAAAATTAAAGGTGAATCGGGGAAAAAGGGAAGGTTATGAGGATAACCAAAAAAAATTAGGGATGAAAAAATTGAATACAGAATTTGGGGGGAGAGGAGTATGGGGAGGTTAAAGATTCAGATAATTTTGGGGGGGACGTGGGCCGAAGGGTGGGTCTATGGAAAGATAGGGAATTTATAGAATTTAGAGGGAAAAAAAGGGAGTGGTGCACTTTTGGGTCCCGTGGAGACAAAGAACTTTGTCCTTGGAGGGAAAAAGGTTAATGTAAGGGGAGTAAAGTTTTTACCAACGCTTTATATGGGGTGAAGCGTGGGTGATAATGTTGCAGCGAGGAGAAAAGGGTGGGGCCCGTGGAGAGGGCATGGGGCTGAGGGCAAAAGTGTGGGGTGAATATAATCAAGAATTCGTGTTTTTGGGAAATTAGGAGGGTGCGGGATTACCAAAAAAAATTTTTCCAAGGGTAGAAGGGTTTTTTGAGGTGGTTCGGACATGTAAGAGAATGGGGCGAAACAGAAAGACTTCCGAGTGTATCGTTGTAGTGGAAGGAACGGGGGAGGGGGCGGCCCCGGAAGGGGGGTTTGGGGGGAGGGGGTAAAGGAAAGGTTTTTTTTGTGGGGAGGGGCTTGGATTCCAGCAGCTGCGTGAGCGTGTTTGATAGGAGGGGAAAAGGAGACAAAAGGGGTTTTTTAAAACTTTCGTGTGTTGGGTGTGGAAACAAAATAACATTTTTTGAAGGGATTAGGGGAAAACCGGGAGGCCGGAAATTTGGGGTCCGGAATGGAAGTAATGCCCGCACCTTTAAGGAGGGGTGTTTTAAAGTTGCAGTTTAAAAAATGTAGTGTAAAAAGCAAACCCCTTTTGGAAAACAGTGAAAGGAGTGAATGATTGGTTTAAAGTTTTTTTTTTTTTCGGGCCCCCCTTTCCCCTTTAGGGAAATTTGGCCCGGGGGTTATAAAAAAAAAAAAAAATAATTTAAACATTGTTACCCCAACAAACAAAATTTATTTCCCGGGGAGGTTTAAACGACCCTTTTCATTTGCTGCATAGCCCGTAGAGAAAAAATTCAACCCCCCCGAACAAGGGGAATGGGGCATCAGTTACGAGGGAAAATACAAAGAAAGACGAGAAAAAAAAATACGGTAGAGCTGAAACTTCCACACTAAGAAAATTCATAAAAATATTTGACTTTTTTTTTTTTTAAAAAAGTAAAAATCTCAAAGGGAAAAGGGGTTTTTGAACTCAAAGGCCCGTGCTTGGATAGTGGACCTTTTCCACTTAAGTATTTTGTGGTAAATACACAGAGGGAAACCAGGAGACGAAGAGTTAAAACCCGGGGGTTAAAAAGGTTGGTTGGGTTTTTAAAATCTTTTTTATAAAGAAAAAGTTTTTTACCCGGGAAATTTTTACCTTTTTCAGGTTTGGGCGGATTTTCATCCCCCCCTTTATTAAAGGGAACGAGAGGTTTTTCCCATACCCCCTCCCATCCCTAAACCCCCCCTCTTCCTCTCTTTCACACAAATTTTTCTTATCTCTTCTCATATATGTGTTTATTATTGTTCCCATTTTCACCATCAACCCGATTAAACCCTTAGTTGCCCACTTCCACCCTCCCTCCAACCACAACAACCAACCACCCCCACCAAAAAACCCCCAGTACCTGTACATGTCTTTATTTACCTTTGAATTAAATGAAAATTCAACACTCAATCTAGGAATGAAAATCATTTGTAAAACTTTAATTTTTTAAGTTTAAAAAAACCCTAATATTAAATTAAACCCACTTTAAAATTTAATCTCTAATTTGGAAACTCAGAATCACATGTGATTTTTTTTAAAGTTGCATCATCCTGCAGATGGTCTGAGAAAGTTATTGTCCTCAAAATTTTTTAAAAATGGGAAAAGGAACCCTTTGCGGTTTAACCCTTTATAAACTTGATAATCTTTTACTGTACAATATAAGCCAAGGTTTACAAACTTGACCCCTTTTTTTGTTTTTTGGCCCTTTGGTTAATTTAAAAAGTTTTAATTTTAAAAAAATGTTGGACTGCTAAAAATGCATGGGTTTTTGCCACTAATGTTGTTTTTTAAAAATCGATGTTAAACCAGCGTCCCCTCCACAGTGGTTTTTTTTTTTTCTATCTACCCAAAAAACTCAGTTTTTTTTGAGATATTTCATTTAAATTCCCCTTTTACCCAAAACATAAAAAAAACTAGCATTTCCGGGCACTACTCAAGATAGAAAGGGGCAACCCCAAAAACAAAAAGGGGGGACCCATAGAAGTTAAAAAAATACAGGCCAAGCAAAAATAACTGTTGCTATCCCCAAAATCTTCGAGAAAATTTGTTCAAAAGAGATTTTTATTCCCCTTTTCAAAAAGTACAAAGCAACCCCCAGGGGCCCCGCCCAAATTTGGGTTCAGGAAGGGTCCAAAGACAAAAACGCAATTGTAAAAATGTGAAACCCGCTTTACAACCCCTTTTAAAAAAAAAAGAATATCCATTTGGGGTCTTTTCGACCCAAGGAAAACTTTTTGATACCGAAAAATACAGCATCCTAAAATCCCAAACTTGATCCTTTTTGGGATATTTTTAAATCCTACCCTTTCTAACAGGTTCAAAAACGTCTCTATTAAGGGACACAACCTCGTCAGAAAGACCGCTTTGGGTATGGAGTACTGCGGGAAGTGTCCTTGGTCCCCTGCTTCCCTTATGCACAGTGAAACTTTTCCCAATATATCAAACGCCCTTTAAACCCATTTTTCTTTGGTGACGACACGACTTACGTCATCTCCCCCCCTAACTTGCCTCCTCAAAACTAATTTTTAACGAAAAGCTTGTAAAAATTCGACCCGGTGACTGCTAATAAACTTACACTAAATAAATTTAAAAAAATTATGTTTTGGGCACAGAAAGGGGTTGCCCGGGGTGAACTAACGATTAATAAAAACTCCTTTTTGCTAAAATTTAAAGAGGGGGAATTTTCCCGGGGCCCACACCTTGACAACAAAAAAAAATTTAACACCAATATCCAAAAAGCTACGTTACTAACGTACCACAATCAGTCCTTTCTCACACTAGGGCTATTCACTATCTATCCCCAAAAACCCCCTATTTAGAAAAACCCTAAAATTTTAATATTAACCCCGAAAAAAAAGCGATTTCTTGATAGTTGAAGAAGACCCTAAACACAATACCAGAACATAAATCTCGTGTCGGCTAAACCTCTACAAAAATTCACTGTACATAAAAGGGCCTAAAAAATGGAACTCCGTACCCGAAAACTCTACAAAATGCAGCCTCAAACCCCACCCCTTAAAAACATTTCCCCCCTCCCCAACACACCCCATCAACAGCAACCCAAAGAAAACCCCCTAATTCTTTTTTTTTTGTATCATAAACCCTCCAATTTCCCCTTACAATCACCTAAAGACGGGGAAATATAAAATTCCTGCAAGTTTTCGCCCAATTTGTCTTAAATTAATCTAAAATTTGCCCAAAATACTCTCTAACATAGGAACTTTAACAGAAACAATGGGATCATGCCAAAAAAAAAAACCATTTCCCCTTTCTAAAAATTTTTCTAATTGTAACTTGTTAAAGTTTATACACCCCGCTTTTATAAATTTAATTATATATGTTAAAAAATGTATGTTAAAAAATTTTAAAACCCCTTTCCCTTAAACCTATATCAACATTGAGTAATTTAGTTCATTTTGTAACATAGAGCCAACCCTTTTTAAGCTTTTTCAAGGAAATAAAATTTGATTTTGATTTTATCTTTTATTAAGGTTTCTATAAGTCACTTTTTTTTTTTAAATTTTAGAAATGTTTCACCCTTTTTTTTTCCCGTTTATTTGACAGTATATATTATTTGCATTTGTGCAGTAACAAAAACTAACTCCCTGTGCTATAAATTTTTTATTATACTTTATTACTTTTTAAATTTTATTTTTTATTAGTTTTTAACATTTTAAATTTGGGAAAACTCTTCATTTACTCCCCAAATTTGTCCAATTATCTCCTTTTTTACAGTTTTCTATTACCCCTTATAAACTATTTACAATTCATTTTTAATCAAATATTTAAACCAAATTTTAAATTTTCTATAAACCTGCCTTGCCATTGCTAACCCAAATCCCGGAAAACTAAAATCGACCTGGATCTAAATCCCATATAATCAAAATCCCAATCAACATTTAACTGTCTTTAAATACACCGCAACACAGCCAAACAGTCCCCAGTAATGTACAAACTTTTTTAAATACATTTTTAGATCCCTAACTAACCACTTGATGACCTCCTGGCACTCCCAGATTCCGTATTTTTTTTTATGGAAAAATGGGGTTAAGCAAAAAACAGTAGACACTACACACTACCAGGGTACACAGCAATCCCCCAAAAAAGAAAGGGCAGAACAAATGAGGGGGGGTATTCCAAACTATTATTCTAATGAACAATTATGCTTTAACCTCACATTTCAATTTGTGATGAAACTTAAGACCCCATAAAAAAGTTGGCCCATATACAAAGGGGGCTTCTACTAATATTTCCCAAAAATTTTTGGTTTGGGAAAACCCGAAAAAACTAATAACAAAACCCAAAAAATGAAAAACCCCCACAAAATGCAAAAAGTAATTTCACATCTTTTGCGAAAGTCTTTGCAAGTGCGACCACAGGTAATAAGGGGCACAAAATGCGTGAAAAGGGAAAAACCCGGAAAAGTTAGTGATGGATTTATAACTTCCCCAACAAAAAAGAACCCTAAAAAAATATAAACAGATTTAAATTTTAGGTGGCTACAGTGAAAAGCTTGTTTCCCAAAGGCACCAACTCGCTCCCCAAACCTGTTCCCTTTTCCTCGTATATGAAAATAAACAGAGATGTAAACCATACCCCCCGTGTTTTCCTTTGCGGGTGAAACCCGAATTGCCCCTGACAGCGTCCTCCAGCAACACTAAGATTCCCAACGGGCATAACCAATCTTTAAATAGGCCCAGAAAAAATATGAAGTTCAAGAAGAGAAAATTTTTAACTACTCGGGTATGGAGAAAATTGAGAAATTAAAAATTTTTTCAGAGTAAAAAAAAAATTCTAACCATACATTTAGAGCGAAAAAAATAAAGTGAAGGACCTGGGAAATGAAAATGTCAGAGGATATCACCTTCAAAGGGCCACAACAAGGGATCTACTTAAACGCTAGAAAAAAGA
>NC_069399.1:103419500-103458132 GCF_026875155.1 Cherax quadricarinatus
CTGGTTTTGTGCAGTTTTTGGGAATCCAGGGGTTTGCAATCATGCTTCTTAGCACTCTTTCAAAGATTTTTATGATGTGGGACGATAGAGCTAATTGGTCTATATTTTCTTAGCTAATGTTTTGCTGCCACCTTCATGGAGTGGGGCTATATCCGTTGGTTTAAGTGACAGTGGAATTTCACCCATGTCTAAGCTCCTTCTCCATAGTACACTTAGGGCACGTGAGAGGGTTTCTTGCAGTTCTTAATGAACACAGAGTTCCACGAGTCTGGGCATGGGGTTGAGTGCATGGGCATGTTGTCAATGGTTTTTTCAAAGTCTATAGGAGTTAGGGTAATGTCGGAAATTTGGCATACATTGATGGAGTTTTGAGGCTCATTCATGAAGAAATCATTTGAATTGTCGATCCTCAGACTGATTAGTGGTTCACTAAACACCGAGTCATACTGGGATTTCAGTATTTCACTCATTTCTTTGTTGTCATTGGTGTAAGTCCCATACTAGATGTATTTGCTTTGTTTTTAGCATATGAAAAGAGATATTTCGATTTATTTCAATTCACTAATAGCTTTAAGCTCCTCCTGTCTCTCCTGGCTCCCATAAGAGTCCTTTAACTTAAGTTTGATAGTTTCCACTTCTCTGGTCAGCGCTTCCTTCCGTGTATCAGATATTCTAGCGTTTTCTGAGGAGCTCAGTGATTCTTTGTCGTCTTCTGTAGAGGGAGCGTCTTTCTGTCTCCAGTTTACTCCTACTCTTCTTCTTTCTTAAGGGAATATGCCTAGAACATGCTTCAGCTGCCAGGAAGTTGATCCTTTCAAGGCACTGGTTTTGGATCCATGTTATTTAAGATACCTTCCCAACATGTTTTATTTAAGACATGGTTACCTGGTCCCAGTTGATGTTCTTGTTGTTGGAGTTGTATTTTGTTAAGACACATTCACAGTTACATGCATTTTGCTGATCAGGACCCCTGTGCATGTAAGTCTAGACTTTGATTAGATGTGATCGGAATTAGTTGTTTTTGATGTTGTTGTGTCTCTTACCAGGTTCTCATTATTTGTGAAGATAAGGTCAAGTGTGTTTTTTAGTCTTGTTGGCTCCACTATCTGCTGGCTTAAGGTGTGTTTATTGCAGAGACTTAGTAGCTCATGTGTGTGTGACCTTTCATCTGCACTGCCTCCAGGATTGTTTCTGTTATAACATTATTTGCTACATTCTTCAATTTTGTATGCCTTAGGTTGAAATCACCAAGCAGTGAGATGTTTGGGGATGGAGCTGAAAGGTTTTCCAGACAGTAATCAATTTTCAGTAGTCTGTTCCTTGAACTGTTGGAGGTTGCATCTGGTGGCTTATACACAACCACGATAACTAGGTTTTGGTTCTCAATCTTTATTGGTAGAACTTCAACTACATCATTTGTGGTTTTCAGCAACTCTGTGCAGATGAGCAACTCTCTGACATACAGGCCAAACCCCCCTTCTTGCTTGTTCTCTTTGTCACATCTAAAAAGGTTGTACCCACTTATCCATATTTCACTGTCAAAGTGATATTTGTGTGGGTCTCTTGAAGGCTGCAAACATTGCATGAAATTCCTCTAGAAGTCCACTGATAAAGGTATTTTGTTGTTGGTGGATGGCTTAAGACCCTGTATATTAGCAAATATAAATGAGGTTGTATTCTGTGTTTGTTGGGGGTTTTTGTTATTGGCATCAGTAATTTGTAGTTCTGGAGGACCATGGGTGGCCATTGGCTGTGCCTCCAGTCCAACAAGGCTCCAAGGTGGTGGACTATTTTCGTTATTTCCTTCCATTTTCTTTTTTCCGTTTCCTGCCACATAAAAATCACCTGAGTTGGTTGCCGTAGCTACTATTGTTTGTTCTGTGGGGTCCGTGGCTCCGGGTTCCCTTTTTTGATGGAAAGCGGGGCAGCGATGTTGTAAAAACCTGCTTTTGGAGGACCGAGAAGGGGACTTTTTTGGGGTTGAAAGAAAGTACGGGAAAAGAAGAACGACACACTCCTTTAGACAGGAGGTCACTACTTTTTTTTTGGGGGACTCAAATTTGGGCATGCCCCTTTTTTTTTTCCTGATTTTCCCCAGGGGCTTCCCAAAAGCCCCAAAAACATAGAAATTTGCAAAATTTTCCCCTTTTGGGTTTGGGGTAGAATTTTTGGGGAGGTGTGTTTTCATTTCAACAGGTTATGGGCCCGCACAAAATTTCCTCAAAAACCCAAAGGGCCAGGGCCACCCCGTCCTAAATTTTCCATCTACTTTCCTCATAAAAGGAGACCCCCTTCCCCCTTACATCTGAAAGGGGGGCGATGGACTTGTCAATGAGGGTTTTGTATTTTAAAGGTTTTTGTGGTAAACTGGGGTTAGGGTCCCTAGTAAGATCCTGGACTGGCAATAAGGGGGGGCTGAGACTGAGTCAGCACTGGGGTTGGGGGCGACCCCCTGGGCAAAGCACCAGCACGAGGGCTTATTGCTATAGGGGGGGAGGGTTCTGGGTTAGCCAAATTTTTGGGGGGTTAACGGGATTTTTTTGTTTCCGGTTTTTTTTTCAGTGGGGACTAAATAGTTTCGAGTCATCTTTTGAGGTATGGGCATTCGCTTTTTTTGGTTCACTCCTATCTCTTTCCCTCCCTTTTTAAATATAAATTTTTGGAAAGACTGCCCAAAAGGGTCATCTTTGTTTTCTTGTTAAATTTTATCTTTTATTATTTTCCCTTTTAGTACCTTTCTGAAAACCCTGCCTAAATTTCTAATCTTTATTGCAAAAACCAAAAACCCCTTTTGCAAGTTCGACGTCATTTTTTGGGGCCCTTTTTTAAGTCTAGTACAAAAATATGATTTTTTTGGAAAAGCATGGGTTTGCATGTGATTCGGGTTTTTTCCCTTTCCCCAAGTTTAAATTTTAAAAGTCCCACAGGTATTTTTGTACTGAAAAACCTGCCTGTATCCTCCCCTACACTCTGAAATTTCAGTTTTCTACTAATCCCCTGTAAAATTATAGTTTATCTGAGGGGCCATAGAAACCACCCAAATGTTTTAAAAATTTAACCCCTTTGGGGGGCCCCCTAGTACTGTTTGTATACACATGGGTTTGCAGCATGAGTGCATGGGACGCCCAAACCTCGACCTCATTTTCTTCACCGCACGGGCCTACGGGCGGTTGGGCCCCCTTTCCCTCACACTCTGCAAAATAGTGATACCATCCAACAAGTGTGTTTATCTTCCCCTTTCATATCCCCTTTCGAACCCCCAAGGACAAAGGGTTGCCAGCAAGGGCCTGAAAATTTCTGTTGTTTAAACAGCAATTTTCGGAGAAAAATTTTTTCTGACCACCCACCATCTTGTGACACTGGGCCCGGGGCCAAGCCCAGGGGAACGCCAAAAAACCCAAGCCAGCTACCTAAAGGGAAAGGGCTTTAAAACCCACCTTTTGCTTTCCAAATTTTAAACGGGCAGCTCTGTTTTAATTTGCATTTTATTTGTTTTGGTTTGCTTATTTTCTGGGGGTTTAAAACCCGGGGTTTCCCAAAGAAAGGGGCCAAACCACCAAAAAATCTGTGGGGGGAGCCCACCCCAAAGCCCCCCTCCCCTTTTAAACCCTTTAAGCATAGTAATTGAATGTCGAAAAGACATTTTGAAACAGGCCCGGCCCTGTCAGTATAGCTATTTGAAATCCCCTGTATTTTATGGGCTTATCTGAGTGTCATATACCATCCAATGTTTTTCCCATACACCACCCCCCATTGGTGGGCCTACTGACTGTTTTTATGACTTCACGGGATGCAGCATGAGGGGCAGGGGGACTTGCTACCTCGGCCTCTTTCCCTTCACCACAGGGCCTACAGGCACTTTTTTGGGTACCCTTTCCCTCACACGGGAAAATGAAATTTTTTCCCAAATCCAAAAAGGGTGTTTTTTTTCCTTAAACCTTTCATATCCCCTTTCCCGAACCCTCAGTCAATTTTAACCACGAAGAAAACTTATTTCCCCACTTTCCCCCTTTTTTCCTACGGGTGACAGTAATATGAAAAATTTTTTTTAAATAAAAACCAAGTTTGTGGCATGTGGGTAGTGGGTGAAGGGTGGGTGGGTGGGTGGGGTCGGGTGGGAAAGAAGGCATAGGGTGGATGGGTGGGTTTTTTATGGTGGGCTTGAGTGCGCCTGGCAGCACGGGCCAAACTTAAAACCCTGTAGCCACAAATTTAAAGGGTTGTGGGGGCATTCCGCTTTTGGGGGGGGTTAAAAAATTTTTTAAATTTTTATTTTTAAACCCAATTCCATTATGTTAAATCACTACCCCTTGTGTTTGTTCCGCTGACAAATTTAAGGTTCACTAGGTCTTTAAATTATTCTCGGTACCCTAGCCCTTTTCGTTAAAAAGGGGGTAACCAAACCTTTTTTGTGTTTCATTTCAGAGGGGGCTTGTGAGGTCTCAAAGGGGAACCTTAATTTTTTTAATGGTCCCAACCTCCCTTAGAAAAATTTTTGGGAAATCACCCCCCACGTCTGGGGGTTTTTTGTTTTTTGACGGCGCCCAACCTCGGCATCAGGTGAACACAGGGTCGAACCCCTTTGGGGGAGGGGGTACGTTGACTACAAAAAGCCAGGGAACAGCTGAGCGGGAGGTTGTTGGTGACAGGTCCGGGGAGCAAAGAGCTTGGACAGCCGCGGGGTTTAGTGGAAAACGCTTTGGGGAAAATCTGGGGCCAAAGCTGGCCCGGGTGAATTAAGAGGAGTACAATCCGTGTTACTGAAAAACCATCAATTTTTCCCCCCCGGGTAATAAGTCTCATAGGTCAATTGTTATATTTTTAAAATTTCCCAAAACCCGGTATTTGTGGTTTTCCCTAAAGCCCCCGTTTCCCACCCACGGGGGGGGGCCCCCCGGGTTTCGTTTCCCCGGCGGGGGGAAACATTTCGAAAACGTTTCCCTTTACCCTGTTTTTTTCCCTGTTCACCTAGCAGCAAATAGGTA
The DNA here is from genome assembly GCF_026875155.1 of Cherax quadricarinatus. Taxonomy (NCBI): domain Eukaryota; kingdom Metazoa; phylum Arthropoda; class Malacostraca; order Decapoda; family Parastacidae; genus Cherax; species Cherax quadricarinatus. The sequence continues at coordinate 103,424,486 of NC_069399.1, forward strand.
CCTGGGTGTTAGTCGACTGGTGGGGTTGCATCCGGGGGGAAAAGGGATTAAGGACCCCAAGGGAAATAAGTTAACAGTCCTCAAAGGACGCACTGATTTTTTTTTTGGGTTAAACCGGGGTGGCTAACCCCCCCGGGGAAAAAAAATTTCCGAACAAAATCTTATTTTAAACTTATCTTATACCAAAGTTCCCTTTTTTTTTTATTTTGTACCTCCATATGCTATCCCTTACGGGTTAAAGCACGGGGAATACACAGGAAAAACTTGTTTCACTCACTAGGACCTCAGGTAGAGGGGGGTAGGGGTTCTCACATGGTGGCAGGGGTTTGGGCCGTTTTATTTTAAACGGGGTTCAACGTGCTTTACGACTGGTCGGTTTTGGCTATAAAAAACCCAAACATTAATTTCTTTGTCGCCTATAAATTTTTTTTAAACCGTTAACGGCCCCGGAACCTTAAAAAAGGGCCAGGACAATCCAACTCTTTTTTTTGTCAGGTGGGGGGATGACCAAATATAATTTGCGTAGCAAGACTTTAAATACTGCAATTAGACACCCCGTGGGAATAAAAGGTGAATTTCCTCGTAAAACAGAATGGCAAGGCTAAACGCAATGTTAGTGATCTCACACCAGGCTCAAGTGGGGGGTTTCCAAACAAAAAGGGTTCCAAAAAGCAAGATTCAGCGATTAATTTTTAGTGAAGGTATAAAAAATTTCCCAAGAAAATGAATTTCAGTGATAAAAAACTTAAAGGGGAAACATTTTTTCAGGCCCCAAACCCAAACCCCGGGCCCAAGGCTCAGAACAAAATATGGGTTTCCCCCCCCCCCATGGTAAACCCCCAGTATACCACGAATACAAAAGGCCCCAGTGGAAAACTAATACATCTATCAACTGCTTTTAAGCCCGGGATTTTATCAATTTTCCCCCAAACCCGGGGGATCCCTAAAATATTTTAAAAACCCCTTTTTAAAATCTGACTATAGTAATATCCTTATCTTAACTCTGTGCTTCATAGTGTTTTTGCTCAATTTTAAGAGAAAACCCCTCAACCCACTATTGTTGTACCGGGGTTTTTCCCCAAGTCCCTGGGAAAGCTGCCCTGGGGTTTTTCCCATTTCCCTGTGCCGGGGTTTCCCTACTTTTTAAATAGAATAACCAAACCCCTCACTAACCATAGCTTCCCCACTGTGTCAGGTATTAAACCTGCCCAATGCTTTTCATGTAAAAAAAAAAACCAAAACACACCACACGGGGAAACAACAGGGGGGGAAAACCTTTCCCAATTATCCCCGAATGTGCCTTATCTAATATACGGGGGACTCCCGACCCAACCCCAACTTCTGATTGGGACAGCCTGTACGGGTTCAAAACACACAGCCTAGCCGTCCTGCTCTGACAAGTTCATATTTCGGGGCTTTTTAGGTTGCTCCCCTTTCTGTGGGCTCACCCAAAGGTCAGGGGGAAGGCTCAGCCCTTTCGGCTCTCACTCCAAAGGGCCGCCGACTTGATAGACACAATTTGTTTCCCCTCCCCGGATTTGGTTTTCGGTCACCCCCCCTCACACGGGCCCGTTGTGTACCACCCCTTTTCCCAATTAAAGCCAAACAGTCCAGGGCCAAAATTTTATTGCTACCCACACTCCCTTTCCATCGGCACAAAAAAACCGCTTTTTTTTTCAGCAGTAAAAACAGCAATAACATTGTGACAGGGGAGTCAAGGCTTTGGGTGAGCCTCTTCGGGGTGGGGGGGGCCCAACCCCCATCGGTCAACCCAGCCCAACATCATCCGTCGCCCTCCAACGCACCCTGCTGGCCTAAAGAGTTACTGTTACCCCCCAGCGTTTTTTTTGACGGGACCAGATAGTTTCTTCACCCCTAAAATTTTCCCCCACAAAATCTGGACTTAGGCGCCCACGGCGTCCACTCCACCTTAGCAGTCACGTGTTCACCTCATCACCCCCCTTTTTTTCCGGGCCCTTCAACACTCTCCGGGCACCATTCTCCTGCCTCCTAAAAAGCGTCCCTACGCCCTTCTCAGCTACAAGAAGTAGAGGGGGGGTCGTTTTTTTTTGGGCCCTTCGTGTGGCCCCCACACGTGACCAAAAGGAAAGCTTGGGGTTGGTTGTCCCCAAGGCAGCTTTGTAAACAAAACCAAACCTCCTTAAAAAGCCTCTCTGCTACGAAAACGCCCATCCATCTCGCCGTCCATGTGGTTGTGTTCTTCCCATTTTCCTCCAAAATTTTCAACCTGCTTAACCACGTGGGAACCCCGTTGGCTAGCCCCTAAGCCAGTTTAATTTCAGCCCCCACGCGTCAAAAGAAAGCTGTGACTCATCATTGTGCTACAACTCCCCCACACTACGTATCTTCCCAGCCAGTGCAATTTTTTTTTGTTTTGCCCATTAAAATTTTTTTTTTTTCTTTCCCTTGCTGTTACATTCCCATTTTAAAACCCCCCGTTTTTTTTTTCCCCAAAGTGATTTGTTACGAAAAAAATTTCCTTTCGCCCAGTTAAATTGGGTTTCATTTAAAAGGGCTTTTTTTTAGCACTTTCGATTAGTCCCAGAAAAAATTTTTTTTTTTTCTCCGGGCTAAAGGGCCGCAGTCAGTCAGGGGCCCAGACACGTTTGGGCCATGTAAACAAACCACGCACACTGTGGATCAGGGTAAAGTTAGCCATTTTTTCCTCAAAAATCTTATACCTCCACAAGTAACCCCGGTTTTTCCCTGTTTTTCCCAAAATTCCATTCGATAATTTTTCCTCCCAAAATTGAACCCCCATAGAAAGTATGCAAATCAAACGAGGCGTTTTAGTGTTACTAGGCATCACTGAAATTTCAGGACCAGCACACACCCCAGTACCTTCGCCCCTCTCCTCACTAAATTTTTAAAGGGTAAACAGTGACTTACCTAGCATTTCCTAAAAATTTTGTGACAATTTTTTAAACTGTCCTGCACCAAAAAGTTACTTTTACTAAAGCCATATTTTCAGAAAAATTTTTCCCAGTTTTGGGTCATCAGTGTACATTTCCACTTATCCCCCCGCTATTTAAATTTTTGTACATTTATTTTGCACCCCTACTTTTTTAAATTTTCATATTTTTTTCCCGCATTTTGGGCACCCAGTTTTTGATTTAAATTTTTAAAAGTTTTTAAACCTTTTTTAAAACAATTTACCTCTCACCACATTTTTGCAAGAAATTTCCCTTTTGGTGTTTGTTAATTTTGTTAGTTGCACCTGCTTTTTAAACCCCACAGATTTGACAACCCTGCACTGTTTTTGTTTTTTAGGGGGGTTTTTTTTTTTCTTTAATAAGTTTAATCTTCAAGCATTTTAAGTATTAGTTTATTCTACCTGCGTGATACAATCTGTGCCAAACCCCTTCCCCCCCAAACTTTCTTTTTGTTTTCCCTTTTTCCCCTTTTAAAAATTTTTTTGTTTCCCCAAATTCTTATGTTTTTAAACTGTTAATTTTAAATTAACCCAAAATTTGAAAAATTCATTTTTGTTTTAATTGGGAAATTTTTTTTTATTACCCCGTCCCCATTAATTTCCCCATTTTTTAATGTTTTTTTTTACCTTTTTAATTTACCAAATTCCCCCCTTTGTAAAGGTTCATTAATTTTTATCCATGGGCCCAAAAATTTTAATTGTTTTTACCCCAATGTACCCCCCCTGAAAACACCGGTTTAAAAACCCGCCCAAACCTTGTTTTTAAAATTTATTTTTGGGCCATTTTTGTTTATTAAGGTGGGGAAAAGCCAGCCCTTCGGTTAAGCCTTTTTAAAGGAAACTTAAAACCAACCCCCCCCCCCAGATTGGCTTGGGCCGGTTTTTTTCCCTACAAATTGAGGCCCACCCTTCCTTAAAACCAAACACCAGGCCTTTCTTGTCTCCCTAGTTTCTTTTCGGCATTTTAGGTGCTGCCCCTGGGGCCCCCCCGGGTTCCCAGGTAACCTTCCCAACCGCCCTAAACCCCAAAACGCCCCAATTTTTATGCAAAAGTTTTCCCCTCCCCCAATGGTAGGGTTAACCCCCCTTGTGTAAATAATTTTTAACCAAATTTTTAAAAACCCCAAATTTCAGAAAAAATTTTGTCCAAACCCTCCCATCGGAAAACCGTGAAGCGGTAAAAAAGGAAAATTTTTAAATACCTAAAAAAAAAGGGTTTTCCCTTTAAAAACCCAACAAGCCCAAGAACCTATTTAAGCCCCAAAAAAAAAATTTATCTTTGGGGCTATAAGATATAGGTTAACCCTTATTTGGGGGAAAATTTTTGTACCAAAAATTTGGAAAATTAAGCCCAAAATTACTTAAAAGTTTTGGAGGCCCCAAAATTTGGAAAAAAAATTAAAATTCAAAAGTGGAAGCCTTTTTTAAAAATTTTTTTGGGAATTTTTTTAAATCGGGATAAAAAATAAAGTTCAGGGGAACCGGGGGGGGGGGGGGGGGGGGGGGAAATTTGTTAAATTTTGGGATGGGGTAAATTTTGGATGTAAAAAATGGGAGGGGGGGGGTTTTTGAAAAAAAAAGGAAAATTGGTGGGGGGGAAAAATTTACAGGGCCTTAAAAGGGGTTTCCCGGGGGAAATTTCCCCAGCTTTTAAAATATTCAAAACCGGGGAGAAAAACGGATATGTAAAATTCCAGGGGAAAAAAGGTTCCTTTTAAAACAGCGCAAAATTAAAAACCTTTCGAAGAACTTTTTTCAAAAACCCAAAGGGTTCTCGAGTCCAAAATAGGGGTAGAAAACGAAAAGGGAAAGATAAATTTTGTTGCCTCAGAGAGAGAAACCCACCTGAGCGCCATATGGGGCAACCCAAATAATGAGAAGAAGAATAAACCCCCCCCAACCGCAGGACAGGCTTTTGGTGGGCGTAATAAACAAATGCTGGGAAGAACAAACAATGCGGGGAGTGTGGGGGGTTTGGCCATTTTGGGGCCAACTGCCCAAATTTTTTCTTTCCTAACGAAAGAAAAGGTACAAGGAAAAAGGGAAGATAGGTTTTGAAAACCTTGTTACCAAAGATGAAAGACCAAAGATTAAAATAAGAGAAAGGGAAAAAAAATTTGGGTTTAGCTTTTCATTGAAAACGGGAATCAGGTGTAAATATTAAGCGAGATGTATGTAATAACGGGAGGGGTTTTAAAATAAGCAAAGCTAAAAAGAGATATTATTTGCGAAAAAGGTAAGATATTAATGTCAGGGACAAAGGGACCTTACTTTGAACTGGGTGAAATTTATAAATTTTTCACGCTTGTTTAAGTGTTTTGGAGAAAGGGTTTTCCAGGGGACTTCCCTTTTAAAGGAAAGGGTTTTTCCCTCAAAAAGGTATGATTTTCCTCTTGCCCGTATGGCAAAGGAAGGGGGAAACCCTTTTTCGGCGTACTGGAGAGGTTTCCTTTCCAATAAAATTCAAAGAACATCCCCAATAGTATTTTCTTAGAAAGGAGTAATAAATTATTAAAAAACCCCATCAAAAACACTTTTTGAAGCGCGGGTTACCCTAATGTGAACTCTGCAGACGCAGATTATGCAATAAAGTTTTATAAAACCATTTTTTCCACCAAAATACATTAAAATTTATATTAAAGGTTCAGGGGGAAGGGAAAGGCGAGCCAGGAAGTATCTTAAAATTTAAAGCTGGGAACCCCTAGAACCCTTTCCGGGTCCCTTCATCATCAAGCCCGGGTTTCTGAGAAAAAACATACCTTAAATACCGGGAAAAAAATCAGACAGGTAAAGCTTTTAAGATTCAAAAATGGAAAGGGTTAACATCAGCTGAGTTTAATCCCCAAAGACTTTTTTTTAAAACCGGCCCCCCGTTAACCCTCCCTGCCCGGGGTAAACCCAATTTTGGAGCACTTAATACCAGGGGCCCAAAAAGGGTTAGTGACCCCTGCCGCTCCCCCCAGAACAAAAATTTAAAAGGGGAAAAAAGCCCATTTAAGATGTAAATCAAATCTTTTAAAATGTTCTGATAAGGAAATAATAAAAAATGCTTTAAGGAACTTTCCAAAGTTTTTTTCAATGGATAAAGGGAGATATGGGCCCTTCCCTTTCCCCAATTGACATACTATACCTACAGGTGACAGGTTTAAACCTGCCCCAAACTCGTCAATGGAGACTCCCAAAAAGAGGTTTAAAAAGGGTTAATAAGGGAGGAATGTAATACCATGCCCAGAACGATGAAATTTTGAACCGAGTTCATCACCGTGGCTCTCACCTGTATGTTGGTAAAGAAACCAATAACTCTTAGGGGGGTTCGGGGTGGATTATGGGAAAGTGAATGAATTAAAAAAATAGCTAAGTTATCCCTTGCCCCAAAACCCGGAAATTCTTGATTCTTTTGGGAAACAGCTAATTTTTTTCCCGACTTTGGACGTAATCAGCTTATTGGCCAAATCCCCGTTTCAAAAAAAGATAGAGAGAAACAGCATTCCCCAAAAGGGGTCCGATTATCCCAAATTTTAAAAACCAAAATTTCCCTAGGGGTTTTTAAAAACCGCGCCCTCTAGTTCCAAAAGCTATAAACTTTATCCCAGCCCGGGTTTTGGGTAGAACACTCACTGGCAAAAATTTTTGATAAAGTGGTAGCTACTCCCCCGGTTTCATTTCCAAACATGTGGACAACCTTGGGGGGGACACAAAAACTACTGATAAAGCAGTTTTTAAGTTGAATGCATTCTCAGAGGGGTCCCGATTTTTAACCAATTTAAACGAATCCCCTAGGGTTTAACAACCGCGCCCCTCTAGCTTCCAAAGAGCTATAAATTTTAATCCTCACCCTGGTTTTGGGTAGAAAATCACTGGCATATCTTGATGATGGGGTTTAATCAAACCCCCGGGCCCTTTTCCAGAACATTTTGGACAACCTTGTGGAACCAAAAACAAACTGGATAAAGCAGGTTTTAATTTGAATGCAAAAAAAAGTATAATAGCAGCCACTAGTTTTAAAAATTTCAAAGGTTTTCAGGTGAGCCCTAAAGGGGAATTCGCCCTACCCTGAAAGGGAAAAAGGCAAAAACCCTGAAATGCCAAGCCCCTAAAAACAGAAAGGGAATTTCCGGGGGTTTCCTAGGGCACCCAGGATACTTTGGGAGCCCATATTAAAATTTTTTTGCAGAGCTAGAAAGCCCCCAATAAACAGATCAACTAAGAAGAAACTAATTTGTATGGAAAAAAGGGAACATGATTTGGGCTCCGAAATTAAAGGCTGAGCTTACAAGGGGGCCGGAAATTAGTGGTCCCTTTTTTTTCCAAAAGAGTTTGAGATACATACAGCCCTTTAAAAGCATTTGAAAAGGGGGAGGTTGCCTAATGCAAAGAACGGGAAAATAACCCACACCCGGGAGCGTATTTTAGCAAAAGTTTAAAAAGGGCCCGGGAAAGGGTCAGAAATGCCAACACTGATAAAGAAGCCTTAGTTTTTGTAGAAAGTTTTGGTTTACTTTTAACCCAATTTTTTTAAAAGGCGCCTTTTTTAAAAAAATTTAACAGATCACAAGGCTTTGGTGCCAAATTTAAAAAGAAAAAACCCTGTCCTGGAAAGTCTAGAGGGGGTTTTTACGAACGTCAGCACACTCGAACCAATTCTTAAAAAAACCGGGAAAGGCCTCACCCCCATTACCAGACGTATTGGTGGGAATGTGCAGCAAAAAATTTTTGATGTTAATTTTGAAAGTGAACAAAAAAAATTAAAGAGAGAAACCAACTGGAAAGAACAGGGGGAAGGAGAAAAACTAGTATTTGGAGGAGAGAACCCCTTTTGCCACAAGCCAAGCCGCCCTATTGATAAAATTCGAATAAAGACGGTGTGCAAAAAGGGATTACGGAGGGGAACGATCTTTTCAGAACAGCAGGTATTTAATCCCCCAAAATCCTCGGGAAAGGCCACCGGAATTTGCACACTCATCCCAAGTTTTGGCTGGCCACCCCGGTTTTTTTTGGGACTTAAAAAGGGGGCCAAAAAAATTTTTTTGTTCAACTTTCCTGGTCTCCTGAATTAGGGAAACCAAATATGTAAAAAGTTTGGTAATTGCCAAAGGGGGAAAGGTAACCCCTCGGGTTAAGGGAAAAAATTCCCAAGTTTTTCCCCCCCGAGTTTAAAGGGAGCCTTTGGCCCGGGTTGGTGCGGGAATTTTAAATCGACTTCCCTAATAGTTATTCGGGCAATAGGTATGTTTTTGTGCTGGGGGACCATCTGTCAGGGTATACAACACTTGTACCCATCCCAAAAGAAAGACCCAAAAACCCTGTTGCAGGGGCCCCCTTTGAAGATTCGTATAAAAAATTTTGGACCTCCTAGAGAATTAAAAACAGATCAAGGTTCAGATTTTTAAAAAGCAAGGTATTTTGCGGGAGGTTTTAACACCTTAAAAAATAATGACAGTATTCACGCCGCTTATCATCCACAGGCAAAATGGAAAGGGGGAAGAGAACAAACCCAAGTAGTCAAAAATACACGGGGCCAAATTCCCTCTCAGAGAAAGAACCAAACAATGGGATAAATATAAACCAAATTTAAATTTTGTTTAAAAACACCGCTATTCCCCAAAAAATTGGACAAAACCCCATTACCCTATTTACGGGGCATAAACTGTCTTTTTTGCAGAAAGTTTTGGTTTAACCCAAGCAGTTGCCCAGAAACGGTGAGGACTACCCCTTCAGAAGTCCTAAAAAAAATGAGAACTGCGGGCAACCTGCCGCCCATCATCGGTTTAGAGCGTAGGAAAAATATCCTCACACTATGACGGGGAAGTAAAGGCCCTTAAATTTAAAGGGAAAGGAAACCAAAAAAAAGGGTTTATAAAGAAGAAAGAAACCCCTTTAAACCCAAGGGGGTAGGCCCCTTCGGTCCAAGGGGGAAAAAGGTCCTACCGCAACTTAGAGAAAATGGGCCCGTAAATGTGAAGGTTAAAGGGTTTTTGGGCCAAAAAAAAAATTTTTTAAAAAAAAAAAACCCTGGGAAAAAACCCTTTTTTTGGGGGGAAAAAAAAAAAAGGGGTATAAGGGAAGATTTTTAGGACTGAAAAAACCCCCCGGGGAAATTTTTTTAAAAAATTTTTTAAAAAAATTTTTTTTTTTTTGGGTTTCCCCCCAAAACCCTTTCCCTTTTTTAAAAATTTAAAACCCCAAAAAACCCCCGGTTTTTCCCTTTTTTTTTTTTTAAATTTTTAAAAAGGGGGGAAAAAAAAGGGGGGAAAAAGGGAAAAAAAAAAATTTAAAAAAAAAAAAAAAAAGGGGGGGGGGGTGGGAAAAAAAAAGGGGGGGCCCCCCCCCCCCCCCCTTTTTTTAAAAAACCCCCCCCCCCCCCCCAAAAAAAAACCCCCCAAAAAAAATTTTTTTTTAAAAAGGGGGGGTTTTGGAACCCCAAAAAACCCAAATTTTTGGGGGGGGAGAAGGAAAAAAAAAAAGGGGGGGGGGGGGAAAAAAAAAGGGGGGAAAAAAAAATTCCCCCCCCCCAAAAAAGGGGGGAAAACCAAAAAAGGGGGGTTTTTTTTGGGGGGTTTTTGGGGGAAAAATTTTTTTGGGGGGAAAAAAACCCCCAAGGGAACCCCCCCCGGGCCTTTAAAAAAAAGGCCCCCCCCCCCCCCAAAAAAAAAAAATTTGGGGGGGAAAAAACCCCCCCCCCTTTTAAAAAAAGAAAAGGGGGGAAAAGAAAAAATGGGTTTTCCCCCCCCCCCCCCCTTTTTTTTTAAAAAAAAACCCCCCCCTTTTTCCCCCCGGGGGAACCAACCTTTTTACTAAAAGGGGGGGGGAAAAAAAGGGTTTTTGGGTTTTTCTGCTAGGGGATCCCCTTTTTTTTTTAAAAAATTTTTTTTTTTAAAGTGAGCTAGCTCCTTGCCGGGGGCCCGGGGGGGAAAATTTTTTTTTTGGGGGGGGAAAAAAAAAAAAAAGGGGGCCCCCAAAAAAATTTTTTAGGGGGGGTTTTTTTTTTTAAAAAAGGGGGAAAAAAATTTTTTTTTTTTTCCTTTTAAATTTCCCCGGGGGGGGGGAAAAAAAAATTTTTTTGGGGGGGGGTTTTTTTAAAAAAAAAAAAACCCCCGGGGGGGTTTTTTCCCCCCAAAAAATTTTTGGGCCCGGGGGAAAAAAGGGGGAAAAGGGGTTTTTTTTTGGGGGAAAAAAAAAAGGCCCCCAAATTTTTTGGAAAAAATAAAGGGGGGGGGGGTTTTTTTTTTTTTTTAAAATTAAAACCCCCTTTTGGGGGGAAAAAATTTTTTTTAAAAAAAAAAAAATTTAAAAAACCCAATAACTTAGGACAAATTTTTTTTTTAAATTTTTTTTTGGGGGGGGGGGGGGGGGTTTTTAGATGGGTTTGAGGTTCCCCGGGGGGTTTTTTTTTAAAACCCCTTAGCAAAGGGGGGGCCCCCCCCGGGGTTTTTTTTTCCCCCCCCCGGGGGGGAAAAAAGGGGAAACCCCCTTGGGGGGGGGGAAAAAAAAAAGGGGAAAGGGGGGGGGGGGGGGGGGGGGGAGGCCCAAACCCCAAAGGGGGCCCCTTGGGAAAGGGCCCCCTTGGGAAAAAAAAGGAATAAAATTAAACCCTTTTTTTTCCCCCTTTAAAACCAAAATTTTTTTAAAAAAATTTTCCCCCAAAAAAAAACCCTTTTTATTTTAATTTAAAAAAAAATTTTTTTTTTTTTTTTAAATCCTATTCCCTTTCCCCTTTTGGGAAAAAAGGGGGCCCCCCTTTTAAAGGGGGGGTTAATTTTTTTCCCCTTAAAAAAAAAAACCCCCCCCCCCCACCCAAAAAAAAAAAAAATTAAAAAATTTTAGTTTTTTAAAAAAATGGGGGGGTTTAAACCAACCCCGGGGAAAAAAACCCCTTTTTTAATTTTTTAAATTTTTTTAAAATTTTTTAAAAAAATTTTCGGTTTAAAAATAATTTTTGGGTTTTTAAAAAATTTTTTTTTAAAAGGGGGGTTTTAATTTTTTAAAAAACCTTTTTTTTTTTTTTTTTTTTTTGTTTTTTTTTTTTTGGGGGGGGGGGGGGGGGGGGGGGGGGGGGGGGGTTTTTTTAAAAAATTTTTCCCCCCGGGTTTTAAAAAAACCGGGTTTTAAAAAAATTTTTGGGGGAAAAATTTTTTTTTAAACCCCCCCTTTTTTTTTTTTTTTTTTTGGGGCCCCCCTTTTTCCCCCCCTTTTTTTTTTTTTTAAAAAACCCGTTTTTTTGGGTTTTTTTTTGGGGATTTTTTTTTCCCCCCCGGGGAAAATTTTTTTTTTGGCCCCCCAAAAAAAAAAAATCCTTTTTTGGTTGTTTAATAAATTTTTTTTTCCCCTTTGGGGTTTTAAAAACCCAAACCCAAAATTTTGGGGAAAAATTTTTTTTTTTTTTTTGGAAATTTTAATTTAACCCCTTTTTTAAAAAACCCTTTTTTTTTCCCTTTAAAGTTTAAAAAAAAAAATTTTTTTTTTTTCCTTTTTTTTAAAAAAAAAAAAAAATTTTTTGGGGGAAAATTTTTTTTTTTTGGGGGGGAAAAAAAAAAAACCCCCCCCTGGAAAAAACCCCTTTTTGGGAAAAGGCCCCGGGGGGGGCCTCAAGAAAAAAAAGGGGGGGGGGAAAGGGTTTAAAACCCCCTTGGGAAAAAAAAAAAAAAGGGGGAAGGGAAAAAAAATTTTTTTTTTTTTTTTTTGGGGGTTTTTTTTCCCCCCAAAAAAAAAAAAAAACCTTGGGGAAAAGGGGGAAAAAATTTTTTTTGGGTTGGGAAAAATAAAAAACCCCCTTTGGCAAATTTTTTAAAAATTTTGAAAATTTTTAAAAAATTTTTTTTTTCCCCCTTTAGGTAAAATTTTTGGGGGGGAAAAAAAAGGGGGGGGCCCCCCCCAAAAAAAAAAAATTTTTTTAAAGGGTTTTCCCCCCCAAAAAAAAAAAAAATTTTTTTTAACCCTTTTAAAATTTTTTTTTTGGCCCCCAATTTTTAAAAATTTTTAATTTCCCTTTAAAAACGTTTTTTTTTATTAAAAAAGGTTTCTTTTCCTTTTTTTTTTAAAAAAAACCCCCCCCTTTTTTCCCCTTTTTTTTTTAAAAAAAAATTAATTTTTTTTTAAAAAAAATAAAAAAAATTTGGAAAAATTTTTAAATTTTTTTTAATTTTTAAAAAAATTTTTTAAAAAAAAAAGTTTTTTAAAACCCCCCAAAAAAATTTTTAAAAAATTGGGAAAAGGGGGGGAAAAAAAACCCCCTTTTGGGGGAAAAAATTTTTTTGGGGGCCTTTAAAAACCCAATTTCCCCAAAATTTTTTTTTTAAAAATTTTTTAAAAAAAGGTTTTTTTTGGGGGCCCCCCCCTTTTTGAAATTTTAAAATTTTTTTAAAAAAAAAGGTTTTTTTTTTTAATTTTTAAAAATTTTTTTTGGGTTTAAAAAAAAAAAAAAAAAATTTTTTTTTTTTTGGGGAAAAAATTTTTTTTAAAAAAAAGGGAAAAAAAAGGGGGGGGGAAAAAAAAATTTTTTTAAAAAAAAAAAAATTTTTTTTTGGGGGAAAAAAAAAAAATTTTTTTTAAAAAAAAAAAACCCCCCCCGGGGGGGTTTTTTTGGAAAATTCCCAAAAAATTTTTGGGGGTTTTTTCCGGGAAAAAAGGGGGGGGAAAAAAAAAAAATTTTGGGGCAAATTTTTTAAAAAAATTTAAAAAAAAAAAAGGGAAAAAAAAAAAAAATTTTAAAAAAAATAAAAAAAGGGAAAAAAAAAAAAAAAAGGGGAAAAAAAGGGGGGTTTGGAAAAAAGGGAAAAAAAAAAAATTTTTAAAAAAAAAAAAAAAAAAAAAAAAAAAAAGGGGGAAAACCCCCGGGAAAAAAAATTTTTTTTTTGAAAAAAAAAAAAAAGGGGGGGAAAAACCCACCCACCCCCTTTTTCCAAGGTTCCCCCCCCGGGGCCCCCCCCCGGAACCCAAAACCCCCCCAACCCCCCCCCCAAAAAAAAAAACCCCAACCAAAAATTTTTTTTTTTTAAAAAAAAAAATTTTTTTAAAAAAATTTTTTCCAAAAAATTTTTTAAAAAATTTCCAAAAAAATTTTTTTTTTCCCCCCAAAAAAATTTTTTTAAAAAAAAAACCAACCTTTTTTTTTTCCCCCCGGGGCCCCCCCCCTTTTTTTGGGGGGAAAATTTTCCCCCCGGGTTTTTTTCCCCCCTTTTTTTCCCCCCCCAAAAAAAAACCCCCCCTTTCTAAGGGTTTTTTTGGGGTTAATTTTACCCCCCGGGGGTTTTTTTTTAAAAATTTTTCCCCCCCCCCCAAGAAAAAAAAAAATTTTTTTTTAAAAAAAAACCCCCAAAAATTTAAAATTTAAAACCCAAAAAACCCCCTTTTTTTAAAACCCAAAAAAATTTTTTTTTTTTTTTTTTAAAAAAAATTTTTTGGTTTTAGGAAAAAAAAATTTTTTTTTTTTGGGAAAAAAATTTTCAAAATTTTTTTTTGGGAAAGTTAAATTTAATTCCCCCTTTGAACCTTGCAAATTTAAATTTGGGGCCCCCCCCCTTTTAAAAAAACCCTTTTTGAAAAATTTTTTAAATTTTTTTTTTTTTCCCTTTTTTTTCCCCCCCCCCCCGGTTTTTTAAAATTTTTTCCCCCCCAAAACCCCCCCAAAGGCCCCCCCCCCCCCCTTTTGGAAAAATTTTTCCCCCATTTGTTCCCCCTTTTTTTCCCCAAAAAATTTTTCCCCCTTTCCCCGGGGTTTTAAAAAAAAAAACCTTTTTAACCCCCACCTTTTTTAAAACCCAAAACCCCCTTTTAAAAAATTTTTTAAAAAAAACCAAAGGGTTTTAAAAAAAAAGGGGCCCCCCCAAAACCCAAAAACTTGGCCAAAAAACCAAAAATTTTTTTTTAAAGGTTTTTTTTTCCCCCCCCTTTTTTTTTTAAAAAAAAAATTTTTTTTTTTTAAAAATTTAAAATTTTTTTTTAAAAATACCCGGAATTGGGTTTTTTTTTTTTTAAAAAAACCAAAACGGGGGTTTTTTTTTTTCCCCCCCCCCGGGGGGGATTTTTTTTTTTTTTTCCTGGAAAAAATTTTTTTTCCCAAAAAAAATTTTTTTTAAAAATTTTTTTTTAAAAAAACCCAAAAATTTTTTTTTTTTCCCCGGGGGAAAAATTAAAAAAAAACCTTTTTAAAAAAACCCCCCCAAAAAAAAAAACCCCTTTTTCCCCCCCAAAAAACCCCCCCCCAAACCCAAAAACCCCAAAAAAACCCCCCAAAAAAAACCAAAAACCAAAAACCCCCAAAAAAAAAAAAACCCCCCCCCCCCCCAACCCAAAAAGGTTTTTTCCCCCCCTCCCCCCCCGGGTTTTTTTTCCCCCCCCAAATTTTTTTTTAAAAATTTTTTTTTAAATTTGAATTTTTTCCCGGCTTTTTTTTTTTTATTTTTTTTCCCCCCCTTTTTTTTTTTTTTCCCCTTTAAAAAAAGGTTAAAAATTTTTTTTTTCCGGAAAAAAAAAATTAAAAAAAAAATTTTTTTTTTTAAAAAAAAAAAAAAAAAGGAAAAAAATTTTTTTTTGAACCCCTTTTTTTTGGTTTTTTTTTTTCCCAAAAAACCCCTTTTAATTTAAATTTTTTAAAAAAAATTTTTTTCCCTTTTTAAATTTTAAATTTTTTTTAAAAAAAAAATTTTAAAAAATTAAAACCTTTCCCCAAAAAAACCCTTTTTTTTAAATTTTAAAATTTTTTGGGGGTTTTTTTTTTTAAAAAAAATTTTTTTGGAAAAAATTTTTTTTTAAAAAATTTTTTTAAAGCCCCCTTGGGAAAAAAACCCCAATTTTGAAACCCCTTTTTAAAAACCCCCTTTTTTTCCCCCCCCCCAAAAAACCGGGAAAAAAAAAAATTTTAATTTTCCAAAAACCACCCGGGGGGAAAAATAAAAAGGGGGGGGGGTTTTTTTTTTTTTTTTGTCCCCCAAAAAAAAGGGGTTTTAAAACCCTTTTTTTAAAAAAAAAATTTTTTTTGGGGGAAAAAAAAAAAATTTTTTTTTTGGTAACCCGGGGTTTTGGGGAAAAAAAAAAACCCCCGGGGTTTTTTTTGGTTTTTTTTCCAAATTTCCCCGGGGGGAAAAAAAAAAAATTTTTCCTTTAATTTCCCCAAAACCCCAAAACCCCCAAAAAACCCTTCAACCCCCCCCCATTTTTCCCCCCCCTGGGCCCCCTTTTTTTTTCCCCCCCCAAAAAACCAAGGGGCTTAAAAAACCCCCAAAAAATTAAAAAAAAACAAAATTTTTTTAAAAAAAAATTTTATACCCTTTTAAAAAAAATTTTTTTAAAAAAAAAATTATTCCCATCCCAAAAAAAAAAAAAAAATTTTTTTAAAAAAAAAACCCCAAAAAAAACCCCGGGAAATTTTTTAAAAAAAAAAAAAATTTAAAAAAAGGGGTTTTTCCCCCAAAAAAAAAAAAAAGGAAACCCCCAAACCCCTTTTTTTTTAAAAAACCCCCCCCTTTTTTGGGGGGGGGTTTTTTGGGGGGGGGGAAAAAAAAAAAATTTAAAATTTTGGGGGAAAAAACCAATTTAAAAAGGGGGGGGGGGGGGAAAAAAAAAAAAAAAAAAAAAAAAAAAAACCCGTTTTTTTTTTAAAAAAAACAAAAAAAAGGGAAAAAAAAAAAATTTTTTTAAAAAAAAACCTTAAATTTTTTTAAAAAAAAAAAGGGGGAAATTTATTTTTTTGGGGGGGAAAATCCCTTAATTTTTTAAAACAAAAAAAGGGGGTTTAAAATTTGGGGAAAAAAACCAAAAAAACCCCCCCCAAAAAAAAAAAAAAAAAAAAAAAAAGGGGGAAAAAAAATAAAGAAAAAAAAAAAGAACCTTTAAAAAAAAAAGGGGGGGAGATGGGCCCCCAAAAAAAAAGGGGCCCAAAAGGGGGGGGGCCGGGGTTTTTTCCGGGAAAACCCCCCCCCCGCGGGGGCCCCCCCCAAAAAAAAAAACCCCCCCCGGGGAAAAAAAAAGGTTTACCCGCGGGAAAAGAAAAAAATTTTTTTTAAAAAAAAAAAAAAAAAAAATTTAAAAAAAAAGGGGGGGGGGTTTTTTTTTTTTTTTAAAAAAAAAAAAGGAAAAAAGGGGGGCCCAAAGGGAAAAAGGGTTTTTTGGGAAATTAAAAAAACCGGGAAAAAAATTTTAAAAGGGAAAAATTTTTTTTAAAAAAAAAAAAAAAAAAAAAGGTTAAAAAAAAATTTTTTTTTTTGGGAAAATTTTTTTTTTTAAAAAAAAAAAAAAAAAATTTTAAAAAAAATTTTAAAAAGGGGGGGGGGGGGGGTTTTTTTTTTTGGGGGGGGGTTTTTTGGTTTTTTGGGGGGGGAAATTTTTTTGGGTTTTTTAAAAAAAAATTTTAAAAAGGGGAAAAAAAAAAAATTTGCCCCCCAAACCCCAAAAAAACCAAATCCCCGGAAAACCCCGGGGGAAAAATTTTTTTTTAAAAAAAATTTTTTTAAAATTTTTTTTTTAAATTTTTCCCCTTTTTTAAAAAAAAAAATTTTTTTTTTTTTGGGGGGGGAAAAATTTTAATTTTAAAAAAAATTTTAATTTTTTAAAAATTTTTTGGGGGGGGGTTTTTTTTTTTTCCGGGTTTTTAAAAAAAAAAAGGGGCCCCCTTTTTTGGGGGGGGGGGGTTTTTTGGGCCCCCGGTTTTTGGCCCCCCCCCCGGGGGGTGGGGCCCCCCCCTTTTAAAAAGGGGGGAAAAAACCCCCAAAACTTTAACGGCCCCCCCCCGTTAAAAACCCCCCCCCCCCCCTCAAAACCCCTTTTGGTCCAAAACCCCCCCCCACCCCCAAACCCCAATTTTTTGGTTAAATTAAATTTTCCCCCCCCCCAAACCCTTTTAAAAAAAAAAAAAAAAAAAAAATTTTTTAAAATTTTAAAAAAAAAAAAAAAAAAACCAAAAAAAATTTTTTGGGTTTTTGGGCCCCAAAAAAAATTAAAAAAAAAAAGGGGGGAATTTTTTTAAAAATTTTTAAAACAAAAATTTTTTAAAAAATTTTTTTAAAAAAAAAAAATTTTTTTTAAAAAAAAAAATTTTTTTTTTTTTTTTTTTAAATTTAAAAAATTTTAAAAAATTAAAAAAATTTTTTTTTTTTTTTTTAAAAAAAAAAATTTAAAAACCCCTTTTTTCCCCCCAAAAAATTTTTTTTTCCCCCCCCCCTTTTTTTAAAAAAAAAAAAAATTTATTTTTTTTAAAAACCCCCCCCCCCCCTAAAACCCCTTTAAAACCAAACCTTTTTTTAAAAAAAAGGGGGGGGGGGGGAAAAAATTTTTTTTGGGGGGGGGGGGGGAAAAAAAAAAGGGGGGAAAATTTGGGGAAAAAAAAATTTTTTTTTTTGGGGGGGGGAAAAAAAAAAAAAAAAAACCCCCCCCAAAAAAAAAAAAAAAATTTTTTTTTTTTTTTAAAAAATTAAAAAAAATTTTTTTTTTTTTTTTTAAAAAAAAAAAATTTTTAAAAAAAAATTTTTTTTTTTAATTTATATTTTTTTTTTTTAAAGGGGGGCCCAAAAAATTTTTTCCCAAAAAAAATTTAAAAAATTTTTTGAATCCCCAAAAAAATTTTTTTTTTTTTTAAAAAAAAAAATTTTTTTAAAAAAAATTTTGGGGAAAAAAGGGGGGGGGGGTTTTTAAAAAGAAAAAGGGGGTTTTTTGGGGGTTTTTTCCAAAAGGGGGGGGGGGGGTTTTTTTTTTAAAAAAAGAACCATGAGGTCAACATTTTTTTTAAACATGTGCGTCGGGAATCTTCCAAACAGGGTTAGAATTTTTAACCCAACCTTTTAGATAGATTAATCTGCTGAGCCTACAAAACAAATAATGAACGTGCTGGGTCCCCTGGTTATTGTTTTTGATTACCCCATATAAATATGGAAGGTTGCTGACCTAGCCGACAGTTAAAAAAAATAATTCATCTTTCCCCTTTCAATAACGTTTTTAAGGTGTTTTTTTAAAAATGGGTTACTTGGTCAGGGGTTTTTTTTAATGACGGTAATTTACGTTTCATTACACTAAATAAAGGTTTTTCATTTTTTTTCTCTAAATAATCATTTTGTCCATAATAACACCACCTTAGATTTATCCCTCTTTGGAGGTGCAAAATCTGATCTTTATGAGTTCTTTGAATTTTGTGAATCTTGAGGGGAAAAGGGGAAAATTTGGTTGGATTTAAAGTCCAATATCCCTACCTTTGCATAATTAAATTATCGGGGGGTCAATCACCGTGTTTTTCCAGATGCAAAACGATTTTGCTAAGTTACGAATTAACCATTATTGAGGTGCAAAGCTTAATCCAAACCCTACTGCTGCCTTTTGATCACACTAATTTCCTTGCTGACGGTTCATAAAAAACCCCCGGATTTGCATGTGTGGCCCCAACCCACCTGTGTATGAGGTTATTTAACTTTTTATGATCATTCGGTGTTTTGTCTGACCTTCTAATTTCCCCTTCTAATATGAAAATTTGTTGATAACAATGTGACAGAAATTTTAAAGTCTAATGCTTTCTTGATAGGGTTAGGATTGTTTTTTTAAAACATTTTTGACAGAACCAACTGAGGAAACAATTGTTTGGACGGGTTTTTCCCAACAAAGAATCCTGATTAAAAACTTGGGGCAATGATGAGCGGGGGGAAAGCGATCACAAATCACTTAGTTTCAATATATCATGGAATAACTGCAATCAATCTTTCCCCAGACTTCCGCTTGGCCGATTCATGGCACTGAAAATTCCTGAGGGGGGCAAATTTGGGAGACATAAACTGGGGGTCGGGTTGGGGGTTTTTGGGATCCCAATATAATTTTTTTCAGAGCATAGTTTCTAGCTCCCCGAAACTTATATTCCAGTAGAGAAATTAGATCTAATAAAAATGACCCAAATGATGAAAAATACATTAAAACATTTTCATTGGTCAAAAAAAGGGCATATAAGGCTATCAAAAGAGGGGATGGGATTTAAAAATAAATATTTCATTAAAAAGGAAAATAAAAAAAATGAAAAAAAGCTAAAAGGGGTTTAGGGGCTAAAGTCGAAAGGGAAAGTCGAAGATCCCCAAAAAGGGTTTTTTCATAAGAAAATAAGAACAAAAAAAGAAGAACACGCAACAGGCCAAAGCCCCATGCGGGCAGGTCCATGTTCCCCCCGGATTAGCCCAAGGCCCCCCCCCCCGGATGGGCCCAATGCCCCCCAGTCTGGTCACCTCCACCAAGGATGGAGCACTACCCCAGACCCAGCAGCACAACCTAGTCAATCCAACTCACACCCACCCACACCCCCATGTATTTATCTAACCTTTTTTTAAAACTACACAAACGTTTTTAGCCTCAATAACTGACTCAGGATTTTTTTCCATCTTTACAACTCTATTACCAAACCATGTTTTCCATTCCTTTCCTGAATCAATTTTTCCAACTTGAAACCATTGCTGGAGTCCTGTCTTGGTGGAAATTTTCGCACGCGTTTAATCCCCTTTATTATTTGTTTTCCTTTTAACACCTCGACATATCCCCCCTAATTTAGCCTTTCGAGAGAGTGCAGATTCGGGGCCCTCAGTCTATCCTCTAGGGAAGATTTCTGTTACAGGGGATCATTTTTTGTCTCCTCCCGTACTTTTTCCAGGCTTTATATTATTCTGTAAACTGCCCGAATGAGCAGCATTCTAAAGAGCCTAACCAAGGATAATAATTTTTGAAGAAAAACCCTGAGAACTTCCATTATTTATACTTCAGATATAAGCCAAAAATTCTGTTAGTTTATTTGAAACTAATCCCTGTTGTCTTGGGTTTCAGATTCTGCTAACCAAACCCTAAATCCTTTTCGCAATAGCGTATTAAGATTACATTATTTAGTTATATGGGGGTATATTTTTAACTGCCAACATTTAGAATTTTGCTTTTGTCAATGTTAAACTGCATCTCCCACTTCCCCGCCTTGATCAGTCTATTCAAATCACCCTGGATTGCTCTAGTGCCCTATTTAAATGAATTGGAGGCCTATTTTGGTGTCAAGCAAATTTGCTTATGTCGCTATTTTTCCCCCTCTCTTGTCGTTTAGAAATTGTAAAAACGGCCCAACACTGACCCCTGAGGAACACCGCTTGTCTGCCCCCTTTGATTTCTCCCTTTATGCAAACCCCCTTGTGCATTTGTCGCCACCCCTACCCGGGAAAAAATTTTCCCCTCCTTTTCGTGTCCCTTTAAAGTTTCCTCAATAGCCTCTGGTGTGGAACTCTAGAACCCCTTACGAAGTCCATAAACTATCTTTTCATTTCATTCCCAATCTACCCTCAAACCCCTTTTAGGAAAAAAGTTAGTAAATTCGTAAGACAGGAACGCCCCTTTGAAAAACCGGTTGAGTTTCATAATCAATCTGTGTCTGTCAAAGGGCTACGAATTGCTTCGGCAATTTTGATTCCAAAATTTCCCACTATAGAGGAAGGCTTTTTGGGTCTATAGTTCGAACCCAAAGGGGCCTGTAATGCTTTAAATAGGTTTTACATTTGCATTTTCCACTTATCAGGCACTATGCCATTTTTTGGATATTTTAAAAAAATTTACCCAAGGAAGCTAAGTTCCTTTTTAATTCCTTTTTTAACACCCTTGAAAACATTTAAACAGGGCCGGGGGATTGTTAGGTTTTTAGTTTCTTTTTGTCTGAGGACCATGTCACGTTACCGCAATGTACATATTTTAAATACCCTGTTCACTAACTATTTTTTTCAGGAATATTGCAGTTTTTTCCCTGGGTGAAAACTAGGGGAAGTAGGTTTTAAATTTTTCACACATACCCCTTACACTTCAGTGATGACCAGAGTATGAAATGGCACAACTCGTTTCACCGAACAAACCTCAACCCGAGGCCCCCTAGAAGCCCACTACCCCCGTCACCGAACAATAGAAAATAACAGGGAAAACCCCAAAAAATTTTTTCAAAAACATTGCAACAGATAAAAAAAGCACCACCAACCCAACAAAACAGGAATCTCATATCTCATCGTTACCCGCCCCTCATCCCAACATGGCATTTTCGGGTCCCCATGCCACTCACCCCTTTATCTCCGCCTTTTAATAATGTCTTTCTACCTCTGTTGTTAGATGATCACGGCCCAGGACTGAAATGTTTTCTAATAAATATGCATGTTTTTTGCTTAGTGTCTTTCTAAACCAACTTGTCGGTATTTTACCCAAGGGTTTTTAACAAACTGTTTTTAAAAATTTTTATCTTTCTTCAGGCCCTTTAAAAATTAAATTGGATATTTTTAGTGTCTTCCGTGTAAAACCAAGAGAAAATAATGATAAAAAATGACATATTTTACTCTCCGGTCAGTAAGATGTCCAAATTTTTTTAAAACCCTGAAAAAATCTTTTGGAATATTTTCGAATCCATAGCAACTTTAATTATAGTCCCGTTTGGCTTTTTTATCCCCTTTTTAACCCCCTTTTAAATTTTAATATATTGATTTTAAGATGACCCTACCTCTTTTGAACACCTAAAAATTCCCCTTTCTTTGCCAAAAAAAGACTTTTAAAACCAATATTAAACCTTTTGGGGGATTTATATTCATCTAATTTTTATCGGAAATAAATGTTCTTTGGGAAATTTGTATGTTTTTTAAAAAGCCTCGTAGCTGGGGGAAGAAAATCAGACCCAAATTTCTGAAAAAAGCCAGGTCCCTTTGATAAACGCCCCGTCCTCTGATAAATGCCACGTCCTCTAATAACCCACTCCTTAGGGAAACGATGCACTTTCGCTTATGAACACGACTACGTTTAAAATGAATAGAGGATTTGGATATGTTCAGGTTTTTTTACCACGCTGTGGCTTCTATTGTCCTAAAAGGTTACATTTTTCTTTGCTCGATGGTGACCCGATCCAAAATTGTTAAACGTTATACAGCTTCTTTAAAATAAAAATTGAGTAAGTGATCAGCACTATGAGTGCAGGAAAGGAATGGGGAAACTGTTCTACTTTTTCGCTGACTTTTTCCGGATTTTGTGACTAGTTTCAACAAAATTAAATTTCCCATTTGTTTTTACGTGATTTTTTTCCCACATTCGTGAATATCCCCCATGAGACCGCAAACCCTTTTTTCACTAATACAACGGGGTTTTCCACAGAATTTAAAACTATATCACCGGGATCCACACCTGCTATCTCCCAGTTTGTTCCTCTCCCACCTGGAAAAACCAAAAAAACCCGACGGGGTCGTTTTGTAAAAAGTCTGGCACTCAGTTTCGTTAGCGAAAAGGAAGGCAAATTCTGTCTCGTGAACTTGTAAATGAGCAATTAAACTTAATACTTTGACTTACGAAAATCTCTGAAAACCCACTGAGTTTCTTCGTTAAACCCCTCACAGCACTGCCACGTTTTAAAAAATTTTGTTAAAAATGATTCCCCGCATCAAGAAAATCTGTGCACACAGAACAAATTTCAAAATGATAATAATGAAGGACAAAATAACAATACCGCGTTTGGGAAAGTTCTGGCTTCCCGAATATAAATAAATAAAAAATCCATGTAAACGCTAAACCCAAATTTTGGGGCATTCATGCAAAAATGGGGAGGGGCCCATCCCCATTGCAAGCCCCCAAAAGACGCTCTTTTCCATTTGTCTTCCAAATATAATCGCCCTCGAATATTAATAAAGTATGAGTGGGGGAGGAGTGGGGGGGGGGGTAAAAAAAAAACAAGGGGGGAAAAGGTTAGGAGGAAACCAGACCACTGTATAATGTAATGTAACAAACTTAACAAAACTAAACTGGGAATTTTAAAAAAAATAAAAATACGTTTTTAAAAACGTAATCCTTGCATTTACATACAGAGAGAGGGCGTCTACCACATTTCGTCAATTTGGTTTGGTAAGATCCGTTAATTTTTTATTGACAAGTCGTAAAGATTTTAAAATTTTTGACGAAACCTTCCCCAAAAACCCCCTCTTTTTTCTATGAAAGCAAGAAAAAAGTGAGGTAAGAGATAAAGAGAAACAAACACAAAGAAAGACAAAAGCAAAGATACTGACGATGAAAAAAACGAAACAAAGTGAAGAAAAGAGACTGAAAACCTTTAAAACATAAAAAAAGACGCTTCATACCTTCTCACTCTCTGTGTCACGCGGAGGGGGCTTCACCAGGAGCAGCACACCAGGGTTGCCCAACTAAGGCCGGGGGATGGGTATCCGTTGCTTCTGACCCCCAGACAACTGTGCCCTTTTGGACCCCACACGCGTCCGTACCCCCGCGGGGGAGACAAAACAAAAGAGCCCTGGCATAACAAATGTTTCAAATGAATTTACAATGCGAAAAGCAAGACGTTTTGTTTGTTTAAAAGGGAACTCTAGATTATTTAAAGTGGATTCAAGACTGTCTATGTGGGGATCCTAATTGTTCAATTTTGGGTTCCACACTGTTAAAAAAAAAATTGCAAGCTGCTAAACGGGAAATAAGATGTTATAGAGGTTCCAGAAACTTAAAAAGGAGAACCTGAATGAAAATTTTCCCCATAGTCAGATTTTTTATTTGTTAATAACTTTAAAAATTACTTCCAAAAGTTAAAAAAAGATTCCAAGTATTAAATGGGGGTTTTGTGTTCTTTTTGAGGAAATCCAAAATTTCAACGGGATAAGAATTTTTTAAATAAGGAATTCGAGACAATTCGGTGTGTGTGTGTTGTGTGGTGTGTGTGTGTTGTGTGGTGTGTGTGGGTGTGTGTTTCGGATTCAGATGTCGCCCGTGTAAACAATTATCTTGATAAACATCGCAAAATACAAGGGAAAAATGCCACTCGCAGTGAAATGAACCCGAAAACGAAAACTGTCTATTACTCTTGGCATTGTACACAATCCCTTCTGGAAGTGCCTTGAAGCTGGCAAAGGTTTTTGATCCATGAATTTGGGGCATTTTCTCTTCCTGATTTCAAACCTTTTTTATGTAGACTCTTTGGAAAAGCGCTCCAAAAAAATAAAAAAAATAATAAAAGTTTTTTTTTTTAGAGCCTCAGTATGGTTCCAATCCAAATCCAATTTAATTTTGTAACCCCTTTTCTAAGTTGTAAATAAATATACTTACAAATTGGGGAGTGACTCGACGAAATCGGGATGTTGCCCCTTGGGGTGCAGCGATGACCCTTTTCGGGTCACCAAAGGGGGGTTTTCCCCGTAGGCGAGTTCTCAGCGAAGGGGCGGTCGGGGCACGGGTTCTTGGGGAAAACCGACCTAGTTGGTCCCACCCCGACACGTCCAGCCGCTCAAATCCTCCCTTGATGAGCTGAGGGGGGGCAAACCGAAAACACACAATATCACATTTAACGGTCTATACACCTTGTGCACCGCTACCACAACCCCGATTTCTTCCTCAGTCTGCACGACATTCTCGGGCTTCACCCCCTCAACACCATTCGCAAAAACCCCCACTATTAAAAAATAAGCATTAAACCTTTTTAAAATTCTTCCCGTTCCAGAGCTCCAAAAAATGCTATTGAAAATCACAAGATAGAAAAGTTATACGACTATCTAGACAATTCACAGCAACACTTAAATTTTAAAAAAAAAATCCCAAAAAGGATATTTTGGTTGTTCGGTCGGGGTTTCAAATCGAAAATTTAATATCCAGACTAAAATAACTGTGGGTTATTTTCTCAGAGATTTTATCTTAAAAACAATTGATTGGTATATTAGTTTTATGAAAAAATTAAAAAAAAATTTTAAAAAAAATAATATATTTTTTGTAAGGAATCATGCCTATAGGGTTGGAAAAGAACCTTTTTACCTTCATTTTCGTTTTTTTTTTTTGTTCCATTCACGGGTGACGGAAAATTTACAAAAAAGTGCTTTGGGAGCTAACTAAAAAATCACTCCACACCCACCATTCCTATCTAACGCTCATTTCCCCACAAACTATATAAATTATTATTTTTTTTTTTTATTAAAAACACGCCCTCTCCCACCAGGCTTCTCGCTTCTAATGACCAAGCTTTGTAAGATGGGGAAGGAAAAAGGATGGGGGGAAGGATGGAAATTTGGAAAGGTTTTTGGGGGGGGGGGGGGGAGAGGAGGAATAAAAAGGGAAATGGCCCAACCACTTTGGTGAAATTTAAAAAGTTATTTTAATTGATAAATTTTTTTTTAAAAGGTAAATACAACCCCTCAGGTCACATAAAATAATAGGTATATAAGTACATACTCTGAATTGGTTGTTTTTAACAAGTTGCAATTGCTTTTTTTTTTTTTTTTTTTTTTCGCGATTGCACAACGGATATTTAACGACAAAAAGGCAATTTTTTCTGGCCAGTTTAAGCTCGGACAATACTTTTTAAAGGGGGGTGTTCAACAATAGTCAAAGCAAAATTTTTTTTCTTTAGAAAGTTTTTTTTAAGAGTCTCCCAATTAGGGGCGATGTTTTTTCCTAAAAACATAGGGGGGTTCGGTGGTTCCAATCTTTCGTCAGGTAGTTCTCAAATCTGGGTCAAGGTAATCATTTTTTAGAAAAAACGACGAACCCTCTGTGGGGGAGTCATTCTTGAGTCCTTGGGCGGAGTATTGATGGGTTTAATCGGTGGTATTTACCACTTGTATAGGAAGCCCCTTATCTGGCATGTTACCCATAAGCAAATCAAAAGCTTTATAAACATCTCTTTGGCAATTAAGGAAATTCCCCCTTTTTTTGACTTGCAACAGGTCAAAAATAACATTTTTTGCATGATTGGTACCTCTATTTTTCCCAAAACCCCAAATTTGTTTTTCAGTAAAAATGATTAAATCCAATATAATTAAAATCTGTTGGAAAGACTTTTCAAGAACTTTTCCAGTACTTCAAGAAAGAATGGGTCTATATTCCCGTTGGATGTCTTTATTGGGCTTACAAGAAAGACATTCTAGCATTTAAAAAAAACTGAAAATGTCCTGAGGCCAAGAGGGAAATTAAAGATATTCCCAAAAGGACTGTTTGCAATTTTGTAGGATTTATTGTTTTTTTGTTTTTCCCGAGGGCCAGGGGTCTTTTCTCATTCTTCCAAAAACCCTAAATTCTTAGTAATTAAAGGTCGTAACGGGGGGGTATCTTCAAGGTTGAAGTTCGATGGTAGTAGGGTTGTAGATCACCAAAGTTTTCTCTCTCCATTCATTTACTAACGATAAGTTTATTTTTAAAATTTGACGATGTTATTGTGAAAAAATTTTTCCCCCCCAATTTCACCCATAAAATTTAGCTGGCCCCTGGGATGCATTTTAAATTTTTCAACATCTTCTCACTCATCATGAAGGATAAACTAGGTATTTGGAGCCTTGTGCTTTGCCCCAAAAGTTGTCGGATCTTACTCCAAAATTTTGCGGGTTTTCACGTTTTTTGATTACCTTAAAACTAAAATTTTGTTTGTTTGGTTTTGACTAATATGTTAATTAATTCGTGCCTTTTAATGGGTGCATTACTGCGGGTGGTTGTCGCGTTTGAATACCCTTCGACATTCGCTTGATAATTTTTAAAGTGTCTCAAATTTCTTATATTTTATATTTTTGGTAATTTTTTGGGGAAGCTAATTTTGGCAATTTGCATTGGTAGCTTAAATTATTCTTGTGCAGGGCCCTGATTGCATCATCAATTGCACTGGAAGGTAGATTTTCCAAAGACAAAAATTTCATCTTCCCCCAGATTTCCCCTGAAGGGGTCAAATCCTAGGGTGTTAAGTTTGGGGTTTAGGAGTTACAGGTATTCAAAAGGGGAGAAGTTTAGTTGTTTAAAAAGGAATGTGGTCAACCTCTTTTCCCACCAGAGATATACGACGGAAAAGAGCCGTCCTGTTTTCAGTAAAAATCGGTTTTCCTATAGGTCCATTACGATTTAAAGAGGGGCCTTGAAATGACAAGTTTCTAGCTGCAAAAAATTAAAAGATTTTTTTCTTTTAAGTCCCCCAGGGAACACCAGCCCCACAGTTGAAGGGGGGGGGGTGAGACAAAAAAATCCCCACTAAAATTTTTTAAATTTCGTTTAAAAACCCATGAGAGGAATTGACTCTTATATGCGTCTCGGGGAAAAATCCAGTTCCTATTATAGTTGTCCATGGACGTTGTTATTTCTATGAAAGAAGTTATCTTCACCCACATAAATTTTTTTAAATGTATAGCCTAATTTAAAAAGATGGCTACACCACTATAGGGTCCTTCGTTTTTTCCTCCACATAATATCCACGTAATTTAATATGTTGATCAACTCTTCAGCGTCTCGTTAAAAAAGTTAAATCGGGATTGTAGTTATGTAGTTTCAACCCAAGAAGGTAACGGTTATTAAAGAAATGTTGAACATTAAGTTGGGAAAATTGTAACCCCCCTTATTCTTATTCTTCGTCGTACATGCGTTTGAACGCCTGCAAGTAAAGTTATGGGGTTTATCAAAATACCCCCTGCGGACCGTCAAGGGGAAAGGGGAATTTTGGGGAAGCGTGAAAAAATCCACATCTTCACTAGAGGCAGAAATATTAACAGACCTTTTAAACGAAAGGTCGTTAAGTCATCATCAAAAAAACTAGTAGAATTCTCATTTCGGAAAGCAGAGGCCGGAAGTTAAGGGGAGACGGTAGGCCCAAAGGGGAAAAACCCCTAAAGGGAAAGGTTCCTTGATTTTGGGAGGGGCTCTTGATTTAGGGAATTGGATCTGTGCCCAGTTCCCCCGAATTAAGCCTGAATGCCCTTCACATATCCCCCCCCCCGGCCGTATAATCCCCCGGTTTGCCCTTCCCCCTTTTTAAATAATAATAATCCAAGGGAATATTAGATCGAAAAGGGAGTTTCCTTGGGAAAGTTCCCCGTTTAACAGGAACAGCTACAATACGGGAGAGTAGGCACCCTTTTTGGGGGGTTGTTAGTTCGGTGTTGACTTTTTGGGTTAGAGTTGACAACCTGGGTTTTCGAGGAGGGCTCCCCGGGCCCCAAGGATGACTTTGGTTATTTTTAGATTAAATGGTCAAAATTTTTTTAAAAGGGCTGGGGCATAAAGCCTTCACATTTTTTGGGATAGTGTGGGAGGATCCCCTTATCCATTAACAGCATTTAAAACCTGGAAACAAGTTGCCGTCCCCACCTGTTTCTTGGCCAACATACATTAGTTGGCTTCCCTTTACCCCCTCTGTGATACCCAGACAATGAGAAAGCGACTGAAACCTTTTTTGGTGTCTGTTTTTAAGGAGGGGTTTTTGGGGGGCCCCCAAAAGGGGCAAATTCCCAAAATTGGAACCATTTGGGAGAGACCCCAGGAGCCCATTTGATCCAGGCAGAGTGGGGAAAGGGAAGCTTGGGACATGGTTGCGGTGCCGGGGATGGTCTTCTTAAAGTGGATAGTTTCTTGCGTCAAGAATTTTCTCATTTCCTTTTTTTCCCTTTTAGGACAAAAAGCAGAAACAGCATGTGTTTTCCCTTACAGGGACACATTTAGGGGAAATTTTTTTTTGGCAATCACGAACGAAATTTTGGCCCGAGCAAATGCTACAAATTTGCCCTTGTTACGCATTTTTTTTTTATGACCAAAGGGAAACCTTGAAACTTGTGTCACACTGACAAAGCGTTCCAAGAAATTTGGTCAGATGTACATCTGGTATTGGAACATTTGACCATTTTGACCACAAGTTTGGCCCCCCCCAGGGTCCGAGTATTAATTTTTAAATTTCCTTATTGTTGTTGGGAATTTGGTTTATGTCTTTAACACCCTAAAGGGCAGAAAACTCGGTATTAAGTTATCAACAATTTCATTAACATTGCGTGTTTATAAAACTGTATTCTGGGCCCCAAACACAGTCCTCGACTTGATAGGCAGGTGCAACGGGGGTAACACCAAAGTCCTCAGTTTATCCAACATCAGCTTTAGGGGTTGAAGTAATCTTCTTCCCAAGAGAGGAGAAGAAAGCTCCAGCGGGGGTTTTTTTAAAAAAATCCACTGGGGAAAAGTTGGTTAGAGCAAATACAATTAGAAGTCTTCATGGACATTTGTTTCCCTCAATGCTAATCTTTCACGAACCTCGCCATGTGCCTAGGAAGGAGCATCTGGGAAGGAGTTCTTAACAAAAAGGTTCTTTTTCCTTTAAGTTAGCCAACATCCTATTTCATGACTTTTGAAGGTCAGCCCTAAGTAGCCTACCCCGGTAGTTGGGGGAAAGGGGCCCAAGGCAAAGATCGGCTGGGTTTTAAAAACCACACGGGGGTACCAGATGGGCAAAATGCCTTGTTAACCGCCCAAAACGAAATTTCCGAAAAAATAAGATAGGGGAAATCAGAAGGATAGCAAAATATTATGTGTTAAGTGTGTGGGCCAGTGTTGATGTTGGGGGGGGGGAGGATGGGGGATGGGGGGATGGGGGGAAGGGGGTTGAACAAGCAAACAAGTCACCGCCTTTCCCTCTTTAGGGGTGGGGCTCGAAGTGACTGCAAGCAAGTCTCCTCCAGTCTGGTGAAGAAATACTCAGGATAACCCAATAAAATTTCAGAACTGTTCAGAGTTGCTCACTGAAAGGGGGGAACGACGCTCTTCTTCCCCGGGGCTGGGCTTCAAACCCCCCACCAAGGCAGGTGGGCCCAAAAAAAAAAAACTTTCATCACATTCACTCCGTCACTGTTTCCCAAGGCCCCGCTTTCACTACAGTTTTAAAAAAGCAACATTAACACCCCCCCTTCAGATGCAGACACCCATTCCCTCTCCAGGGCTCAAGTCCGGCCTGCCGGTTTTTCCCAATCCCTTCAAAATGTTACCTTTTTCCCCATTCAAACAACACTCAAATCCTAAAAACCATTTTCTCCATTTACTCCTATCAAAAACTCGCATACATGTACTTGCTGAAATCCAAGCACCTCACACGCAAAGCCTCCTTTACCCCTCCACCAACCTTTCCCCAGGGACCCCCTTACCCTGCCCTTTCCCTTCATACCTCTCGAAGTCATTTATTTTGTTTCCCCCCTCTCTACATGTCCGAACCCCTCAACAACCCCCCCTCAGCCCTCTTGAAAAAATAGTTTTTGGGAATCCGTACCTCCTCCTAATTTCCAATTCGAATTTTCTGCATTATATTCACACCACACATTGCCTTCAGACATGCCGTTTCCGCTGCCTCCAGGCTTCTCCTTATTGCAACATTTACCACCCATGCTTCACACCCATATAAGAGCATTGGTATAGCTATGGTCTCATACATTCCCCTCTTCGCTTCCATGGACAAAGTTCTTTGTCTCCACAGACTCCTCAGTGCACCACTAACCTTTTTCCCCTCATCAATTCTTTGAATCACCTTATCCTTCATAGATCCATCTGCTGACACCTCAACTCCTAAATATCTCCCTCCAATCTGATATTCAATCTTTCATTACATATTTTTTTACGTTATCCTCATCATCTTACTCTTTCCTATATTCACTTTTAATTTTCTTCTTTTACATACCCTACCAAACTTATCCACCAACCTCTGCAACTTCTCTTCAGAAACTCCCAAAAGCACAGTGTCATCAGCAAAGAGCAACTGTGACAACTCCCACTTTGTGTTAGATTCTTTATCTTTTAACCCCACACCTCATGCCAACACCCGAGCATTCACTTCTCTTACATCCCCATCTATAAATATATTGAACAACCATAGTACATCACACATCTTTGACTAAGGTCTCCTTTAACTGGGAAATAATCTCCCTCTCTCCTACATACTCTAACCTGAGTCTCGCTATCCTCGTATAAACTCTTCACTGCTTTCAGTAACCTATCTCCTATTCCACACATTTGCAACGTCTGCCACATTGCCCCCATCCACCCTGTCATACGCCTTTTCAAAATCCATAAATGCCACTAAAACCTCTTTACCCGTATCTAAATTCCTATTTGTTTCACTTTAAACACTTGATCTACACTCCCCGTACTTTTCCTAAAGCCTCCTTGTTCATCTACTATCCTACTCTCCGTCTTACTCTTAATTTTTTCAATAATAACTCTTCCATACAAACCATACCACGGGCGGGATTGAACCCACGGTCAGAGAGTCTCAAAACTTCAGACCGTCGCGTTAGCCACTGGACCAGCTAGCCACCAGGGCCGGATTACCGCATAGGCAAACTAGGCATTTGCCTAGGGCCCCGCGCATTTGGGGGCCCCGCGGTCCAAGGGGTTCAGGGGCTCATCCAAGACTGCACACATGGTGCAAGTGCAAAGGGGTCCCTACCTAAAAAGTTCAAGTGTTTGGAGAGTAAAATTTATTTTTAAAAATTAATCAAAACAAAAATAAATAATGAAATAAAATAAAATAAAAATAAATAAACCTAACCATAGATGGCAACACTCAACACGCCTTTGTTTACATCAGAACAGCTGTGTTTTCCCGCTAATGGGTGAGTATGGGAGATTCCTCTCCAAT
Source organism: Cherax quadricarinatus (assembly GCF_026875155.1). Taxonomy (NCBI): domain Eukaryota; kingdom Metazoa; phylum Arthropoda; class Malacostraca; order Decapoda; family Parastacidae; genus Cherax; species Cherax quadricarinatus. The sequence continues at coordinate 103,455,793 of NC_069399.1, forward strand.
TTTCTGTAGTAATTACACGTTATCTAGACTTGTACTGTGACAAATTAACTGAAGAAATGTAAGACAGCTACATACTTCGTCATTCTGGATTCACTGATTACAGAATTGGTGAAAAGAAAAGAAATCTACCAGAATCTCAATGACAAGTTTGGATTTCTGTTCAAAATTACTACTATGCCAGATGCAGAATTGAGAGAAGCTGCATTAAAGTTGCAACAACGCCTTTCAGCAGATGTTTCAGGACACATTTGTTGAAGAAATAGTTCATTTTTTCTGGTATATGAATCAGATTAAAGCTCCACCTGAAAAATGTGTGCCCTCAGCTGCTTTGAAACATTTAAGAAATGCAGGTATCTCAGAAACCTTCCCTAATGTTGACATAGTGTAATCGCCTTTACCTAACACTTCCAGCTACTAACTGTGAAGGAGAACGTTCATTTTCTGTTTTGAAAAGAGTGAAAAACCAGCTCCGTTCAACAATGAGCCAAGACAAATTGTGTAACCTAGCCTTGTTGACCATTGAGTCTGATCTAACAAGAAATATTGATTTTCAGAATATAATTGATGATTTTGCCAATATGAAATCCAGAAAAAAGTTTAATTAAGAAGTGCCTGCGAATATAAACAATTCTTTACTTTCTTGAGTTTATGTGATTTGATAGTCTTATGCATGATGCAATGATAACAATAATGGTCAGTGATTTACAAAAGGAATAATAGTGCTGTAGTGGTTATGCTGAATATAATAGGTACATGATGTTACTACTTTAATAGCCTAATCTAGTAATACTATGCTGTCTTGAGTTTATTCTCTTTAAAATGCATGATTTAACAAGATAGTTATAATGGCTGTTGGTAAATGGTTTTGGTTGTCTTGATGTACTTTCCCTATTAAATTTAATCTAAATAGTCAGAATGTATTTAATTAGACCTTAAACAGGCTCACACCGACCCCCCCCCCCCACCCTCAAGCTGGAAGGGGTCGCTTCGCTTACCTGTAAATCAAAGGGGCCCCGCCAATCTGAATAGCCTAGGGCCCGGAGACTTCTTAATCCGGCCCTGCTAGCCACAATAAGATTCGTAAAACTAGGTATATTTCTACACCATGGGAAGGTTAGCATAGGCACCACTGCGACCACAAATGCAAGTTTTTACAGACGAATCTCCAGCTAGCGTGGCCGTGACGAACTCTAGCTCAAGTCCCCTCACTGCCGTCAACATGACTAACGAAATCGTAATGACACGATTGCAAACAAACCATACCACGGGCGGGATTGAACCCGCGGTCAGAGAGTCTCAAAACTCCAGACCGTCGCGTTAGCCACTGGACCAGCTAGCCACAATAAGATTCGTCCAACTAGGACGCATTTGTGGTCACAGTGGTGCCTATGCTAACCTTCCTATGGTGTAGAAATATACCTAGTTGGACGAATCTTATTGTGGCTAGTTGGTCCAGTGGCTAACGCGACGGTCTGGAGTTTTGAGACTCTCTGACCGCGGGTTCAATCCCGCCCGTGGTATGGTTTGTTTGCAATCGTGTCATCACTCTTCCATACACTTTACCAGGTACACTCAATAGACTTACTCTCCTATAATTTTTGCACTCTCTTGCGTCCTCTTTGCCCTTATACAATGGAGCTATGCACGCTTTCTACCAATCCCTAGGTACCTTACCCTCTTCCATACATTTATTAAATAAAAGTACCAACCATTCCAAAACTATATCCCCACCTGCTTGTAACATTTCTCTCTTTATCCCATTAATCCCAGCTGACTTACCACCTTTCGTTTTACCCACTGCCTCACGTACTTCCCCCACACTCACAATTGGCTCTTCCTCACTCCTACAAGATATTATTCCTCCTTGCCCTATACACGAAATCACAGCACCCCTATCTTCAGCAACATTTAACAGTTCCTCAAAATATTCCCTCCATCTTCCCGATACCGCTAACTCTCCTCTCCTATTTTTAACTGTCAAATCCATTCGTTCCTTAGGCTTTCTCAACTTATTAATCTCACTCCAAAACTTTTTCTTATTTTCGACAAAATTCGTTGATTACATCTGACACATAACACATCCACCAATAATACCAGATACCACCCGTCACCCCCTACTTTGATATACCTTTGGTATACACTTTATTGGTCTAAGCCGGGAGTTTACATGGACCTGCTCCGCATAGGCCAATAGGCCTGCTGCAGTGTTCCTTCTTTATGTTCTTATGTTCTTTGAAGAGTTTAGAGAGTCTCACTACTCTCGGAGCCCGGCCATGGGCCAGACTCGTTTGGTTTCTTGCCTGGTTTTAACCAGGTTTTTGCTGCTGGCAGTCCGCTGCC
>NC_069399.1:103458632-103536132 GCF_026875155.1 Cherax quadricarinatus
TTAAATAGAAATTACTGATTAATCCTTAACGCCCCCTTACCACAGTAAATCGAGAGATGTTGTGTATGAGAGTTGATTCAGTAAAACTGCTTCTGTGCAGTCTGTTACAGGGATTAATAATTTATAAATGACTCACCATAGGAAATGAACAGATGACGAAATGTCTAAAGTCTTAATTCCGAACTGTGTATTAGTTTGAATGGTTCCGGTCCGTGTATTCTAACTTTTATCGTCAGGGAAGAATTATTTTAAAAGAGGACATATAAGTGTCTTAGTGAAAGATAGCTGAGCAACTCCTCTTGTATTGTTCGAAGCAATTTGATTCACATCCCTGCCATCCGATTGCTGCAGTTATTTACTCTGTTGCTTGCTGCTCTTGCTGTTTCCAGCGCAACAGTGGGACCGGGTACAACCTTTCCGACAGATTTTTAGAACATTGAAGAAGTATTCACCTCGCTTACGCTAACAAAACTCTTTACTTGGCCTCAGCCAAAATAACTTATCGTCGAATCATCACAGACTGTCTAATGGATATGGTTCTTATACATAATTTACCTAGCAAGTTCTAGCTTATCTTATTTTCTTATCTCATTTACGACTTGATTAGGGTCTAGAACAGACCGAAACGTCTTCATATTTTTATTTTTAATTTCGAAGTTGGTTGTGAAATAACTGAAAATTTTCAAGTAGACGTTCAATATATATTTTTATTTTTATTAACACATTGGCCGATTCCCACCAAGGCAGGGTGGCCCGAAAAGAAAAAAACTTTCATCATCATTCACTCCATCACTGTCTTGCCAGAGGGGTGCTTTACACTTCAGTTATAAAAGTGCAACATTAACACCCCTCCTTCAGAGTGCAGACACTGTACTTCCCATCTCCAGGACTCAAGTCCGGCCTGCCGGTTTCCCTGAATCCCTTCATAAATGTTACTTTGCTCAAACTCCAACAGCACGTCAAGTATTAAAAACCATTTGTCTCCATTCACTCCTATCAAATACGCTCACGCATGCTTGCTGGAAGCCCAAGCTCCTCGCACACAAAACCTTCTTTTCCCCCTCCCTCCAACCTTTCCTAGGCCGACCCCTACCCCGCCTTCCCTTCTCTACAGATTTATACACTCTCGAAGTCATTCTGTTTTGTTCCATTTTCTCTACATGTCCGAACCACCTCAACAACCCTTCCTCAGCCCTCTGGATAATAGTTTTGATAATCCTACACCTTCTCCTAATTTCCAAACTACGAATTCTCTGTATTATATTCACGCCACACATTGCCCTCAGACAAGACATCTCCACTGTTTCACACCCTTATAAGAGTGTTGGTATAACTATACTCTCATACGTTCCCCTCTTTGCTTCCACAGACAAAGTTCTTTGTCTCCACAGATTCCTAAGTGCACTCCTCCATACTCTTTCCCTCCAATCTGATATCCAATCTTTCGTCACCTAATCTTATTGTTATCTTCATCACCTTACTCTTTCCTACATTCACTTTTAATTTTCTTCTTTTATATACCCTTCCAAATTCATCCACCAACCTCTGCAACTTCTCTTCAGAATCTCCCATAAGCACAGTGTCATCAGCAAAGAGCAACTGAGACAACTCCCACTTTGTGTTCGATTCTTTATCTTTTAACTCCACACCTTTTGCAAAGACCCTCGCATTCACTTCTTTTACAACCTCATCTATAAATATATTGAACAACCACGGTGACATCACACATCCTTGTCTAAGGCCTACTTTTACTGGAAAATAATTTCCCTCACTCCTACATACTCTAACATGAGCCTCACTATCCTCATAAAAACTCTTCACTCCTTACAGTAACCTACCCCCTATACCATACACCTGCAACATCTGCCACATTGCCCCCCTGTCCACCCTGTCATACGCCTTTTCCAAATCCATAAATGCCACTAAAACCTCTTTACCCTTATCTAAATACTGTTGTCCTATATGTTTCACTGTAAACTCTTGGTCTACACACCCCCTACCTTTCCTAAAGCCTCCTTGTTCATCTACTATCCTACTCTCTGTCTTACTCTTAATTCTTTCAATAGTAACTCAAAATACTTTTTACCAGGTATACTCAACAGACTTATTCCCGTATAATTTTTGCACTCTCTTTTATCCCATTGCCTTTATACAGAGGAACTATGCATGCTCTCTGCCAATCCTTAGGTACCTTACCCTCTTCCATACATTTATTAAATAATAGCACCAACCACTTCAAAACTATATCTCCACCTGCTTTTAACATTTCTATCTTTATCCCATCAATCCCAGCTGCCTTACCTCCTTTCATTCTACCCACTGCCACACGAACTTCCCCCACACTCACAACTAGCTCTTCCTCACTCCTACAAGATGTTATTCCTCTTTGCCCTATACACGAATTCACAGCTTCCCTATCTTCATCAACATTTAACAATTCCTCAAAATATTCCCTCCATCTTCCCGATACCTCCAACTCTCCATTTTAATAAATGTCTTCTCGTATTTTTAACTGTCATATACATTTGTTCCCTAGGCTTCCTCGACTTGTTAATCTCACTCCAAATTTTTTTCTTATTTTCAAAAAATTTGTTGATAACATTCATCCACTCTTTTATTTGCTCTCTTTTCACATTGCTTCCCCACTCTCTAACCTCTCTTTTTCTCTCCATTTTACTCTTCCTCCTTTCATCACTTCTAGTTTGTAAAAACCTCTCATATGCTAACATTTTCTTCCTTACTACTCTCTTTACATCATCATTCCACCAATCGCTCTTCTTCCCTCCCGCACCACTTTCCTGTAACCACAAAATTCTGCTGAACACTCTAACACTATAATTTTAAACCTACCCTATACATCTTCGACCTCATTGCCTATACTCTCACTAGCCCATCTTTCCCCCAATAGTTGTTTATATCTTACCCTAACTGTCTCCTCTTTTAGTTTTTAAACCTTCATCCTCTCTTACTTAAGGCTTCTATTTTCCTTGTGTCCCATCTACCTTTTGCTCTCACTGTAGCTACAACTAAAAAGTGATCTGATATATCTGTGGCCCCTCTATAAACATGTACATCCTGAAGTCTACTCAGCAGTCTTTTATCTACCAATACGTAGTGCAACAAATACTATCATTATCCCTACATCATATCTTGTATACTTATTTATTTTTTTTTTCTTAAAATACATATTGTATATAGCTAAAACCCCTTTCTATACAAAGTTCAATCAAAGGACTCCCATTATCATTTACACCTGGCACCCCAAACTTACCTACCACACCACTACTTTAGCATTTAGATCCCCTACCACAATTACTCTCTCATTTGCTTCAAAGGTTCCTATACATTCGCTTAACATCTCCCAAAATCTCCTCTCCCCTCTACACCCCTTTCCCCTCTCCGGGTGATCAGCTTATTTCCCCCACTTTTCACATCCAACCCTTTATTTTAAATCCAAAAATCCTTGAAATTAAAATTTTAAATTTTCTTCTTCCCTTTCAAAAATGATCCTTCACTTATTACTCCCCCTTTCCCTTCCCTCAACTCTCTCAAACTTGTTTTTTCAATTTATTTCCCCATAAAATCCCCCCCCCCTTCACTTTTTTTTCACTTGGGGCCCGGGACATCCAACTTTTTTTTTTATAACATCAGCATCTATCTTTTTTCATCCGCACTTCATCCACGCATATTAAGCACCCCATTTTATAAATTTTTCTTTTCTCTTTTTTAGAAAATGTGTAGGGGAAAGAAGGGGGTTTAACCCCAAATGCCCCCGGTTTTTTAGTCCCCTCAGACGACATGCATGCCTTACGGAAGAAAGATTTTTTCCTTTTCCCCCCATGGCAATAAGGAAAAAAATAACAAGAACAAGAGGTATAAAGAAAAAAGAAAACCTAGAGTGTGTTGTAAATTGAATGTGCTTGCCTGTGTAGTGTGACCTAAGTAAAGTGAAAGCAAAAAAATCCCTGTTATCTAGGGGTTTTATGAGCCAAAAAAGAACCAGCATTCTACCATCTGAAAAAAACAGTTACAGGTATCTTTTCACAGTCAATGGCAGAACGGTAGTACCCCCCGGGGTGGCTGCTTTTGCTGTCTCCCAACCTACTATCCCTAAAATTTAATTAAGTATTAAAGGGCTGCCAATCCTCCTGCTGTTTATCTTATTCTTTCATTAAAACGCAAAACACACCTCTCCCTACCCGCTAGTCCTTAGTAAGAAGTGGGGCCCAGCTCAAAGGGTACCCGGGAGTCCCCCTTGCTTTTCTAAAAACTTATGCTATTGGATGTTATGAGCCCTATTTGCTATGGTAATTAAAATGTGTTGTCATGCCCGAGGGGGATGGATTTTATTGGACCATGTTACAGACGTCGAAGAAAATTTAGTCGAAAATTAATGGGGTCATTCTTTTAATGTTTAAAAATATTTAAGTCTCTGACTCTTCAGGTTCCCGTTTTATGGTTGCTTGTTTAAAAAAGGTCATAAAAATTTTCATGATGTTTAAAGGGAAATCTCACATGGGCAGAAAATTTATTTCAGAAGGGGGAAAATGAAAAGGTAATCCCATTGAGGGCCCAAAAAAAAAAAATCCTTTCCAATTTTGTATTTATTGTCCCTGTGGTTTTCCTTTTAAATAATTCATTTTGGGGGAAAACCTTTTCATTGTCGGTTGTTCTTTAATTCCCAATGGTTCCAGTGTTGTAGCATATAATGGCTATTACTACATCCATTTATTCTATACTTTCACAATCACTTTTCTTAATTTACCATAGTTCCATTTTCTTCCACCTGTTGAAGATGATAAGAATCTTCCATAACAATATTTCACGTATTATTTTGTAATCTTATATGAAGTAATCACATTTGTTATCTTCCGAGGGGCATTTTAAGTTATTCATTCTTTATTTGTATTTCATATTTCTTACTGCTATGAGTTATTTTGAAGTAGTATATCTTTGGATCTTTTTTGTTTATGGTAGAATATTTAAGGGTATTATAATTTTTGTCTTACGTATGGTAGGGAAATAAAATAAATTCATATTACATCAGGATGCTGCTGTTGGTACATTGCACTTGACCACAATGCTTTGATAAAAAAGATAAAACTTTTACACAACATCATAAAAAAGAGAAAGTAGAGACAAATAATATTTTTATGCTAATTCTCTCGCGAGTTCTGTTTTTTAGAACAGCTGAAGAACAAATGTTTGCTCTCCTGCCAATGCTTCAAAGCATCTTGTTTGTTTTGATTATTTCTTCCCAAGGACCTTTTTCCCCTCAGTTCCAGCATAGACAAATCGCGAACCTCTGGACTTTCTTGAGACTATGTTAGTGCATGACAAAGCGTAGAGTTCATGCTGGTACAATGTACTATAAAACAGATCTGACATGGGTCTATTATGTGGGCAATATCTGGAATTATCATGACAGGATGAATTAAGAGAAAAGTCCTCTATTAGATATTTATTGTCCATCGTGATAACAGGCTAACAGATAATATAATGCCACTGAGCGCACCCACTTTCACGAAATGAAAAAGAGTTAGAAGTTTCACCAGCAGTCTTCTGGATCTTCCTCATTTCTATGTATCCTTCCTTCTGATCTTCAGCTTCGTTCATGTTTGCCCTACCACTGTTCCGCTTCCTTTTACTTCATTGTCTTGAAGATTCACCAGAGGAGGAAAACCACGAATCCTTTTGCTTTCCTTAGTTAGTGGCTATATCTCTCTCCTAACTTCCTCAAGTTTCTCCTTTCACTGCTGGTACAGCCGCTCCAAGAGGGCAATGCTAGTTATGTTGACAGAGAAAAAGGTTAGCTCGCTACTGATACAGACCAACTCACATCATCAGTTTAGTTTAATATCTTTATTATGCACCACATACCTATCGTATGGGAGGCATCAATTCTGCTGTGTACCTCGCTACAGGCAGGACACAGCAGCAGCTGTTCTCCTTCAGTGCCTTACGATCCCCGTGTTGGAGAGGCGTTCTACCATTGTCTTGCAGAATCCTTACCTCAGCCTTCAGTGCAGGAACAATGCGTCGTTGGCCTTCTACCCAAGGGCAGCTCGCCGACCTCTGCACTCCTGCAGCTGCGTGATTCTCACCACAACCCAGAGAAACACCTGCTGAACTTCCCACCAGTAGCAAGCACAACCATTGGCAAACAACCTCCAGCACAAGAACAGTGCGTTGTCGTCCTCCTGAACAAGGGCATTATTATTATTATTATTATTATAATCAAGGGGGAAGCGCTAAACCCAGAGGATTATACAGCGCCTGGGGGGGGGGATGTGGAAGGCATTCAGGCTTAATTCGGGGAACTGGAGCACAAATCCAATTCCCTAAATCAAGAGCCCCTCACCAACATCAAGGAACCTTCCTTGAGGGGTGCCCAAGGGCAGTACAAATGACCTCTGCACTCCTGAAGCTGCGTGTTTCCCTCACCCACAATCCTGGGTAACGTCTGCCAACCTTCAATCCATAGAATCCCAGTCCCTCTGCTTCAAGCAAACACAACCTTAGCATACAGTGAATCTCTATGGCATGTTCATTATATATCAAACTTCTGAGAATACCTAGACAGCATCTCTGATGACCAATATCTTTTTTTTGTGTGACACGGTTTTAGAATACTTTTGCGTCGTAATTTCCTAAGAGGCCAGTCGAACCCACTTCACTGAGGTGGTTAAAGATACCCACACAGTGGATCGGCTAGACTACATCACTTGGGTAACACCAACGCCTTTCTCTCCTCTCTAACAACGTTTCTTTTCTTCTGGACCGGGCGAACCTACTCCTGCGTCGGTGGGAGTATTCGTTCAAAACGGTGCCTGTGGCCGAATCCAGGTGATTACCGCACAGGACGCCAAATCTTGGCAGGTACACACACCAGAACATACTCTTGACGCCCCACGATCACTATCTGAGCCAACACGACTGGCTGCCCTGCCCCATGATCAGTTGTCACTATGAATCAACCGCAAGGCTCTCCACCTCCCATGCCGACGTCTCTCTCAAGCCCCCCCCCCCCTCCCCCTACCTCACGCAAGGAACCCTCCTTCACTCTCCTCCTCAAATACTCCAAAGAGGACCACAACTCTGTATCAGCTAGTATCACGCTCTACAACATAACTCAAGCACCTCAGTCAGGAATATACAAAACAGAAACAGGCTTCAAACTTATCCTTGACAAACACTCTTACGAGATCTATACAGCGACTGCAACCCGACAGAAACTGAAAGATGCTGGCTTCTCCATTTTATGGAGCCCAGAACATCGGGCCAAGAGCACAGTAATTGCAAAACAAGTTGACCCATCCCTCCTTACTGCCTATGAGAACAATAAAACAGACCTCATAAATGACATCAGCACTAGAAATAAGGTCGCTATAGACGACATATACAGACCTCCTAACTCCAACATTCTCAAAATACGCTGCTACACGCCTGACGAAGCTTCTAGACTCTTCCAGAAAGGAATCCTGGCAAAAACTATTCGCATACCACCTGACTATTGTGGAAACTTATTTGGTACCTAAAGTTCCACAGGACAGATCCAGCATGGCCGTAATGGAATGGCTGAGCTGGGTGGCCCTTAAACCCTCCCAAATAAACACATTTCTCTCCCCGGGTTGGCGATTGATGGTAGGCACTTATTTATTTATAGATTTACCCTTCAGGGAAGGAGTAGGTAGTTCTGCTGATAGTATATTAATATTAGGTTTACTAAGGCAACTGTAGATAATAATAATGTAGACCAAGACCAAACTAAGTAGTAATGGCCCGATAATGTGGCAAACACTAGGATAAGCTGCTGGGAAAACTGGAGCCCTTTTAAAACGAAAAACGAGGTCGGGAAGAGAGACAGCTTGTTCTTCTTAAGACAGCACCAATGGAAAAGACGTGTGTGACCAGCGACGGCCCCCCCCACGGTCTTCACATTTGACCCTGGGAAATCTGGTGAGGAAACCCTCGATGTCCCGAATGAAACCCTCGTCGGGCCCCATACAGTAAGACAAGACCTCCATTTTTAAATCTTGTAGATTTTGACCATGTCTGGGGAAAATTTGAGTGAGTTTGATCTGTGGGCCGTTTTGCAGTGGCAGAGCATGCCAAAAGACCAGTGTCTCTTGGCAGTCTGGAAATAGTGTCTGTGACTGATAGTTATACTGGGGGTCATACCCCTTGGAAAAGGGAATTTCTGGGGTGCGGCAGGTCACAATAACGTTTGAATATTGCGGGAAATTAGGCTCCCGGTTGCACATGGTTTCTGAGGGAATCCAAAGGGGCTAAGGCTAGTTAGGGGTTGAAGTCAGGATATTTGCTGCAAACCAAAATAAGTTTGCCCCTTTAAAACGTCATGCAGGCGAGTTTTTTGCCCTTTAATATTTGTGAAAATTATCCCATAAGCCAATTGTGAGGCGAGGTCCCACCCCAGAGCTCGGTTTCAAAGATTTTCCAGGGTAGGTATCACTTGGAGGGAAAATCCACACAAATTTTCACAACATCTTATTTTCCCCAACGTCCCAATAATCAAAGTTGAAAGCTACAAATATGGACTGAAAAAACTCCCGCATGCCATCCAAACCTTTCCAGGTGTGCAGGGGTAGGCCACTACTGGTCAACATGCAAAGCCCCAAAAAAAAAGATCAACTGTAAATTTTAAACCCCCCACTGCGTATCAAATCCGCCAAATACGTAGGGGGCTCCAAAAGTCCCCCTTTGAGGCGATAACCTATCTCCCTGCCAAACCCCACCCCCTCCCCCTTCCCACCCCTCGGGGAAACCCCCCCCCCCCAACGCAGGGCAACCGCACTCTCCTGGACCCAACCAACCCACGGCTAGCCCCGAACACACCTCAACCCACAATAGCCCCCCCAACCTCAACACACAAAGGGTTTGCTTACACACCCGATCTCACCTTACTTTCAAAATCATTTCAACTGTACCTCAGCCATACAAAAACCAGATATACCAGCTAGACTTCCCCACTTGCCCTCAATGTATACTCGCAGAAAAGCCCCCCCCAACTTGTCTTCCCTCCTCCCCACCCCCACAGTCACTCCCCCTCCCCCCCGCTCCATCCCCCCCCCACCCAACCCACCCCTGACTCTCCCCCCCCTCCATGCCTGAGCCCAAACCCCCCCCCGGATCCCCCCCCCCACCCCATGCCAGACCCCTGGCGTCTTTAAGCTGGGGCGGGGGCAAGCACCTAAAGTCGGTTCCGACCCGCCCGGGGTGTGGCTCGTACTTGGTTTTTCGTGCACACAGTAAAAGCCTGGTTGATCAGGCTTGATCCACCAGGGGCTGGGCACAGACCCGGGGCCCGGGGGGGTTGCCCCCGATCTCTCCAGGTATCCAGGTAGCCACCCGCAACCTCCCCACTCCCCCCGCACCCCCCACCCCTGGCCCCTCCCTCCCTAGATAAGAAAGATTTCGTTCAGTTTTTAACCCCCGGGGGTTAGCCCCGGAAACCCAAGAAAGTCTGCGTCTCGAGGACGTCTAATTATTTCCCTTGGAGTCCTTAATCTTGTCCCCCGGGGATGCACCCAACCATCGACTAAACCAGGTACCTATTTGTGTAGGTGAACAGGCAACAGGGTAAGGAAACGTGTCGAAATGTTTCCCCCGCCAGGAACCCGGGGGGCCCCCGGGGGAAAGCGGGAGTTTAGCCACCGGGCCCACCGGGCCTGGTGCCAGCTCAAACCAAACACAAAACACGACAAGATCCCCCTCACCCCCAATAAAAAGTAGGGGCGCCTTGGTACACAAGGGGAAAAAACACCATAAGTGTCCGGGGCCCAAAACTGTTCAACAGCCCCCCATCAAGCATTGGGGAAATTTCCCAATAAACCCCGGCTCCCTTAAAGGGGAGAGCTGGACAGATAAAAAAAATCAGTGCCGGATCACCCGGGGCTGGGGCTCGTACGTTGAACTGCGTGGGCCAGCAGAACGCCTATTGATCAGGCCCTGACCATTGGGGGCCTGGTATGGACCGGGCCCGGGGGCGTTATCCCCGGAATAACCCAGGTAGCTCCGGGGTACCCCACAGGAGGAAATAAACCCAACCCCAAACCAGCACCCACCATTGAAGAACAGGGAAAGAAAAAAACACAGAACACACAAAGCAGGAAGGGTCTCCCCCTCCCCCCCCAGGAAGCCCTCCGCACCAAACATACACCACACCTTGGGAACATCCCCTTTTATGGGCATAGACCTTTTTCCTTTAATATCCACACCAAGCAAGCCGGGCCCCTCACCAAAGTAGATAACAACTCTCCGTTCCCAACCTTCACTGACACTTAAAGGGTAATCCAATCAAGTGAGACATTCTACCACATTAGCACATATAGATAGTATCGAAGCAGAAAAACCTGATTTTTACTAAACCACATGCCTACATGCAGACCAACACTCCGACACTTTGGCTACACCCCCAAACAAACCCCCCCAAAAAACCCCCACATGGGTTTTCCATCCCTGGTCAACCCACCCTTAGACCGAAAAACCTCCCCTACATTTCCCACCCCCCCCCTACTGTCAGGGGTAACCCACCCAGGACCCCTCATATTCTTCACCAATATGTAGGCCCCAGCACAGCCCCAATGCACACGACCTATTTTCTGTCTTCAACCCACACCAACACTCCCTCATACCTGTGGAGACTAAAGCGAAACCCCACTTTCAACCACAACTCCCCCAACCCCCTAGGCACACAAATAATAACTTCTCAAACCCAACATCTACAGTACCCGGGTCCCCCCTTCAACACATTCTATGGGCACCAAGGACAAGGAAAAACCCCATAATATCGCAAACGAGCCAGACTTCTTCCAAAACTATATAGCTCCCGGCCCCTCACTGGTCTGACCACCCCTCCCTATCATCCTACATATTCGACAAACCCCTTTGTATTCCCACACCCCCAACACCACATACAAGAAGGCAAAATGGGGGGTCCTTCCAAAACACCATCAAAACATACCCGAACTACGATACAACAACAACAAATCAAGACATTGACACACAGCTCGAACCATCCTTGAGACAATAAAACGTGCAACCAACACTGCGATACCCACTAAAACACACACCATTAGATACTCATTCACTCCCTCAATCAGAACCAAAAGACTCCTCATATACTCCCACAACTGCTTCCGCCTCAACACACACAGATTCAACCAGGTAAGACAGGACCTCACATACCTCAGGAATAACATACTTCATAGCCTAGAGCAGGACCACAACAACCATTGGGCTGGACTCGTACACCAGGCAAATGAGCAACGCATAAAAGACCCCAAAACTTTCTGGAACTTCATCAACAAAATCCGAGGTAACAACAACAACAAAAAATTCGAACACATCACTCCCCCGACAACAAAAACTCACCGACCCAAAAACAGCAACAAAAAAATTTCAAAAAATAGGGGAGAACATTTTCCACCCACACCCTCCACTACCAACACTCTGCCACATACACAACAAATAGCCAAATGGAACATGCCCACGACACCTAAGGTACCAGATAGGTTCATACAACTTGTCTCATCACTGCCACTCGGGGAACTTGACCCCCCCATCACAGCCAATACATAAAGCTCCATTCGCGCCCCTCCAAAAGCCCAGGAGCCCGGCACAACCACATCATCAAAAAACCCCCGCTCTATCATCTCAGCCTTTCCCCAAACCTCCTCAATGCATCACTTGATCCGGCTTTTCCCCCCCCCTCTCTTCAAAGCCCACTGCTACCCCCTCATGACTCAAGAATCGAAAAGACACGTTTCAAATAAACCATACCCCCCCGGATTAAACCCCGCGGTCATGAGTCTCAAACCACCCCGTCGCTTTAGCCCCAGACCCTACCACAATAAGATTCACCAACGGGTATTTCTAAAAACCAAGAAAGTTAGCCCCGGCCCTCTGTGACCACAAATGCAAGTTTTTACGACGAACTCCAGCAGCGGGGAGATTCGCTGAAAAAAACTTGCTTTTGTGGTCCAGGGGGCCTGTGTAACTTTCCTATGGGGTAAAATATACCTAGTTGGGAATCTTATTGTGGCTAGCGGGTCAGGGGCTAACGCGACGGCTGAGTTTTGAACCTATGACCGCGGTTAAAACCCGGGGGGGTAGGGTTTTACTGCACCTCACCCCAAAAACCCCAAAAAAAGACCCCGACCCAAAAAACTTGCCCCACAGCTTACTCAAGTACGGGGAAAGTCTACAAAAAATCAAAACTCAAGACCGTAGACATCTTAAAAAAACCCCCTTTTATAAAAGGGCCAATTTGGTTTCGATCAAACCGTTCAACCAAGTCACGAATTTATTTCTAAACTACATCCAATAAACAAACCCCAAGGGGAAATAAGAAAAGCCCGTAGCAAAAGATTAGGAAAGCTTTTGACACAGTGGCAAAGGGTTTTTAAATTTAGCTATTTCCAACTTCGACCTCCCCCGGACATCAGCAAACACTCTGAAAATTCCCTAACGACGGGACCATGAGGTTTTTGTTCCATGGGTGCTTCCCCGTACTTCCCACTACAGGCGGAGTTCCCCCCGAGTTCAGTCCCTTTTACCCCCCCTCTACATCCTCCCCCACCAACGACAATCCCGCGCCGCCTTTGACCCACAATAACACTTGCATATCAGTACATCACCCAACTCCAACCCACAGACAAATAACCACTCTAGCCAACAGAACACAAACCGAAATAGACCAATTTCACACTGGGAACAAAAAGGAGAATAAAAACCAACCCTGCAAAAACCAAAAATCACCTACTTCCGCACAGGAAACGCGAACCTCCTCCTCCATAAAAACCAGATAGCTGATACCCACCAAAACTCCCTGTCTCACAACCCCCCAACGTTTTTGGGGTTAACTAAATACAACATGCGAATACACAAAAACTCAACCCGAAGCAAACCATTCATCCAAGGGCCCCTTTGGGGGTTTCCAAGCTATGGCAAGCCCCCAAAAAAAAACGAAACTACATCTATACAAAGCCCTCATCCGTCCTATATAACTTACTGCCCCACTAGCCCTCTCCCTAGCAGCTGTGACAAACAGACGTAAAACTACAACGCATCCAGAACAAAGCCTTACGCTGGGTGCTCAACACCCGATGGGATGATTTCATCACAAATGAGTCCATCCACGCCCGTGCGAACATCCCTGCTATAAACGTGTACGGAAACAGCTTAGCGATAAACAAATAGACAGACTAGAGACCCGACATGACTACTGGACCTCATACCTAACGATGAAATACGCAGACCAGCAAACACACACAACCCTTCTACTCGTTACTAGCTCCTGACCCCAATTCCTATATACAAATAACCTTGCTAAAATCTTGACTCACTAACACTGTAACTCACAGGTATGGACCTTTAATAAAGCCCTTGTACCATGCGATTCACGTTTTGTCGCCCCCCCCCTCCCCCCCTCCTTCCCCCGACCAGTCTCTTAGTTGCGCACGTACTCCTGAATCGCATTCAGCTCAGCTACTGGGTTAAGTCCTGGTTCTTTCCCTCCCTTACAAATAACCCTTCCTCTAACCAACCTATTCTTCCTCTATCCTCACTTCTCCACTCACCCCTTCTTGGGGTCTTACCTAGATCTATTGTATCGTATCGTATGGGCGGCAGCCAAAAGATTGCGGAGGCATATAATGGGTCCAGAGACTGGGCCGCAAAGTTCTTATAGCTGACCACGTTACAGTGGAAATGTTTATATCCGTTTCAGAACCCTAACGAGTTATTTATGCAGTCATTAAATAGGTAGATTTCAGGATGTACACGAAATATAGAGGGCCACAGACATATCAGATCACTTTTTAGTTGTAGCTACAGTGAAAGCAAAAAGATAGATGGATCTTAGAGCCTACAAGACTAGAAAATACGCTGGACCTCATCTTCAGTGACAACGATAATCTGATACGTAACATAACCGCATCAAAACAATACGCTCAGATCTCAACATAATAGAGGTACAGACATATATACACAGGCTCCTGACCAGCAGAATGTGAGCAGTCATGAAGATCTCTTCGCAAAATTCAATTTCATTAATAAAAACATATGGGATCAAGTAAACTATTTCCTAAATGAAACAAGCTGGGAAGATATCCTAAACAACACGGATCCGAACATTTGCCTTGAAAAAATGAATTCTGTGGTTCTTGAGATCTGCTCAATACACATTCCATTAAAAAAAAGAGAGAGAAGATGTAAACTAGAAAGAGAGAGACGCTCCTTGTACAGAAGAAGGTGAAGAGTCACAGAGCTTACTGAGAGGGCCAATATATCTGAAATATGAAGAGAAGCAATGATCAATGAAATTGCAAATATCGAACTTAAGCTGAAGGAATCTTACAGGTGACAAGAATCACAGGAAGAACTATAAGCCATAAAAGAAATTGAAAAAAAAAAACCATAATACTTCTTCTCTTATTCCAAATCTAAGGGAAAAAAACATCCAGTATTGGGCCCTTGTTTAGGCGGTATGGGACATACACAAATGATAGCCATTAAATGAGGGAGATAATGAAGTCCCAATATGACTCAGTGTTCAGCTATCCACTGCCCACTCTAAGGATCGACAATCCAAATGAATTCTTTATGAACGAAACCCAATATCTGGTCATCTCACAAATCTCTTCAGACTCCACAGACTCTGAAAAGGCAATAAATGCACTCTGCCTCAGGCCCAGACTCATGGAACTCCGTGTTCATCAAGAATTGCAAGAAGCCCCTATCGCATGCCTTCAGCATTCTGTGTAGAGGGAGCATGGACACAGGGGTCATCCCACACACACTAAAAACAAAAGACATAGCCCCACTCCACAAAGGTGGCAGTAAAGCAATTGCAAAGAACTACAGACCGATAGCACTAACATCCCATATAAAAATCTTGGAGAGGGTTCTAAGAAGCAGGATCGCCAACCACCAAGATACCCATCAATTACACAACCCAGGGCAACACGGGTTTAGAGCAGGTCTCTCCTGCCTGTTCCGGCTACTGGACCACTATGACAAGGTCTTGTATGATGCTGTAGAGGATAAACAAAATACAGATGTAATATACACTGACTTTGCAAAAACCTTTGATAAGTGTGACCATGGTGTAATAGCGCACAAAATGCATGATAAAAGAATAACGGGAAAAGTTTGTAGACGGATCTATAACTTCCTGACAAACAGAACACAAAGAGTAATAGTTAACAGATTAAAGTCTGTGGAGCCACGGTGAAAAGCTCCGTTCCACAAGGCACAGTACTCGCTCCCATTCTATTCCTCATCCTCATTTCTGACATAGACAGAGATGTAAGCCATAGCTCCGTGTCTTCCTTTGCGGATGACACCTGGATTGCCATAGCAGTGAAGACACTGCAAGACTCCAAGCGGACATCAACCAAATCTTCAAATGGGCCACTCAAAACAGTATGAAGCTTAACGAGAAGAAATTTTCAACTTCTCAGATATGGAAAACTTGAGGAAATTAAAAATGTATTAGTGTATACGACAAATTCTAACCATACAATAGAGCGAAAAAGAAATGTGAAGAGCCTGGGAATGATAATGTCAGAGGATCTCGCCCACAAAGACCACAACAATGTATCTACCTCATCCGCTAGGAAAATGATGGGAGAGATAATGAGAACCTTCAAAACTAGGGATGCCACGCCCATGATGACACTCTTCAAATCGCTTGTTCTCTCTAGGCTTGAATACTGCTGTACACTAGCGGCCCCCTTCAAGACTGGCGACATTGCAGACCTGGAGAGCGTACAAAGAACTTTCACAGCGCACATAAGTACGATAAGGCACCTAACCTACTGAGAACAGTTGAAGGTCCTTGATCTGTATTCCCTGGAACGCAGGCGAGAGAGATACATGCTAATATACACTTGGAAGGTTCTGGACACTAACAGCACCTTTCAAGGCAGGTGAAATTGCTGACCTAGAAAATGTACAGAGAACCTTCACGGCGCACATAACGGAGATAAAACACCTCAATTACTGGGAGCGCTTGAGGTTCCTAAACCTGTATTCCCTGGAACGCAGGCAGGAGAGATACATGATTATATACACCTGGAAAATCCTAGAGGGACTAGTACCGAACTTGCACACGAAAATCACTCACTACGAAAGCAAAAGACTTGGCAGACGATGTAACATCCCCCCAATGAAAAGCAGGGGTGTCACTAGCACGTTAAGAGACCATACAATAAGTGTCAGGGGCCCAAGACTGTTCAACTGCCTCCCAGCATACATAAGGGGGATTACCAACAAGACCCCTGCAGTCTTCAAGTTGGCACTGGACAAGCACCTAAAGTCGGTTCCTGACCAGCCGTGCTGTGGCTCGTACGTTGGTTTACGTGCAGCCAGCAGTAACAGCCTGGTTGATCAGGCTCTGATCCACCAGGAGGCCTGGTCACAGACCTGGCCGCGGGGGCGTTGACCCCCGGAACTCTCTCCAGGTAAACTCCAGTGAGAATGGCTGGATTTGAGAGGGACCTGACCTTCCAACGGCTACATTCTTACCTCTACTAGTGGCCTACATCTCACCTCCTGGCGGTATATAAGGCTCCATCCTGTCACTTTCTTCTCCATATTGTTTCAGACTATGGAACAATATTCTTCTCCAGACTGAGGGACTGACCACCTCAAAACTTCAAGGGTGATGGACTGATTACATCGTCTTCAAGTATCTCTGCTTCTATCAACTTTTCTGTACTCGACTGAAGAAGCCTAATGTGTAGGCCAAACGTTTCGAAATAAAGATACCTAACTGTTGCATATGTGTCTTACCTAACAGCTTTTTAGGTTATCTGAGTGAAGCTTTTTGCTGGCTAGCTGGTCAACCCCTTTAAAATGAATGTCATGATTATAACCATTGCTATTTGAATGATTGGATTATCCTGGCTAAATATACCTAGCTGTATATACCTAGCTGTATATTTGTGTGGCCAAAAGAATATTGTATTTTGTTTATATATTATGTACCCAAAGCCTAAACATACTTATTTATTTCACTGTGACACCTAAATAACTTCAGTTTAGTTACATCAGACACTTGAAGTTAAAAAGACATTTACTGTACACCTAAATATCTTAGATACAGTTATATCTACCAGATACGTGTAGTTACAGTAGTATCTTCATAACGCCATAATAACTACAGTAACATCCACCTGACAGGTAAAATACAGAACAACAAAGAGGTAATAAAGCATTAATTTCACCGCAGAATTAAAAAAAACTTTTTCCATTTAGTAAGTTTATTTAGGCACAAGTACACATAAGTACAATTATCATGAATAATACATATGTGTAAATTACCTAGGGGTAATTTAGGGTAGGATACCCCTAAAAAAGCCAGACAAAGTAATTTATTTCCATTGGGGTCTCTAGTTATATAGCATTTATAATAATATAATAATAATAATAATAATAATAATAATAATAATAATAATAATAATAATAATAATAATAATAATAATAATAATAATAATAATCTTTATTTCTACAAGTACATGTACAAGGTACACAGGCCAAGCTAACATAGGTGTCTCGTATCTCGATTGCTAGCACACTTGGCTGTCTCACTGAGGTCCATGGGTCGATACCCTGTACGGCTGGAACATTAGAACGTCTTTCCATAAGTCACCTGCTGTCCATGGTCACCCATCAGTAAAATGTTTACCTGGGTGTTAGTCGACTGGTCTGGGTCGATCGACAGCATGCCCAGCTCTTCTAGGGTAGGGTAGGTGCCTGAGCCAGAACTTGCAGCTTACAAGCCTGTCATTCCCATTAGCCCCCTTGGGGCGGGGATGGCAGACCAGAGAGGTCTAGCTTGTGGCTAGGCCTGGGGACAGTTGGTCCCAAAGATGAGGAGGTACTTGTGCCTCCTCCCATGGGAGACTTAAGTCTCAGACACTCCCTAAAGAGGGAGCCAATCCGGGCCACCACTTGGAAAAGGCCCGGGCAGGGAGAATGCCGGAGAATCTTTAATAATAATAATATAATGGTCTGGGTCGCATCCTGGGACAAAAGTGACCTAATTTGCCCGAAATGTTCCGCATAACAAGCGGCTTTCTATATAGTAGTATGTAATTGATGTCGGGTAGGCCTGTATACCTTGTATTTGTAGACATAAAAGCGTTATTATAATGACATACTACTATACAGTAAGCCCTTTGTTATTACCTAGAGAGAGTTTACCTGGAGAGAGTTCCGGGGGTCAACGCCCCCGCGGCAACGCCTCAGCATTTCGGGCAAATTAGGTCAGTTTTGCTCCAGGATGCAACCCACACCAGTCGGCTAACACCCAGGTAACCATTTTACTGATGGATGAACATTTTACAGCAGATGTTTTAAGGAAACATCGTAATATTTCCAACCGTACCGGGGATTGACCACCGGCTGTCAGTGTGTGAACCGACTGCGCTATATAGCAATCGAGCTACGAGATACCATTATCGTCAGTATAGTAATGCTATTACTCTTTTCTCTTGTCATTTAACAATCAGTTTTAATTAGTGGATTTCTCAAAATATACTTGGGTCTCCCTGCATGTGTCGCCACCCACTGCCTACGTGCTCTCTCATATGAGCTTCATTTGAACGTAATCTTGTCCAGATGTGAGCCAAGGAAATTGTTGCATGGACTTGTAACATAGAAAGTAATGGTTAAACAAAATACAGTAGAGTCAAGCTGTATGAAATCTAATGCTAACCATAATCCGTAGGCTGGATTCATTCATTATTAATACTTTTATAATCATGTGGAAAATACTGTATATATTTTTCAGAAATTCAGTACACTATTTATATGTAAATAGATGGCCATACCGTATTTAATAATATTTGTCATAGAAAACGGAAAGCCTGCGTCTGCGTAGAAGGGAACTAGCCATCTTGGTTTTGAATTGTGTACAACGTTGGTGTGATGGGAAGGAATTTTCGTGCTCTAGAGGTTGAAATTGGGTTGACACCTCTCAAATAGGAGGCGAAATTGTTGGACATGCATTCCTGCATAACTTGAAATATCAGACGACTGGACAAGACAGCTCCAGGAACCTCAGATATGCTCTCTAGATTTGTGTATAATTCTGGCCAGTGTTTTCATAAATTTAGTTAGTGAGGTTTTTCTGAGTATGATACAGCTTAATATCCAGTCAAATTGGTGAGTGATATTAAGATATATTTTCCTTCTGTTATATAATTGTGTTTATATATAATCATTTTTAATATACAGTCCACAAATTTATATATTTACCAGAATTCCTGATGTATAATTCATTTAACTAATAGGTCCAGAGCAACTTGTGGATATGACAGTGGTAGGTATCGAAGGGGGACATTTTTTGCGACCTAAGTGTCCCAAATTCCTACTTGTCTAACTGATAAATAATAGTTATCATTGTTCATTTACTGTTATGTAAATAATTATACATTCAGCTAAGTGCAATTTTCCAAATTTAATTTGCCCATTGGTCCTTCTTGAACCGGAGGTAATTAGTGAAGTCATTAATTAGTTAATTACTAATAATTATATGTGAAATGACAGAAGGAGGTGGATGTTAAGTTCACAAATTTACTTAATGTGTAGTGGATTATAATAATTACAATATTAATTTTGATAAGCTAAGCTCAAGTCTGGCTAAGTTTATATTAATTTGTATAATACTAATTTGATAAGACAATTCTGGCCAAGATTTATATCAGTGTATGTGTAATTGATAAGACAAGTGTGGATAAAGATTATATTGTGTATAATATTAATTTTGCTATGCCAAATTCTGGCAAGGATTTATATTTGTATAATATTAATTTGATAAGCCAATTTTGGCCAAGATTTATATCAGTGTATGTGTAATTGATAAGCCATGTGTAGCTAATTATTAATGTGTATATTAATTTTGATATGCCAAATTCTGGCAATGGTTTATTAATTTGTATAATATTAATTTTGATGAGCCAAGTTTGTATTAATGTACATTTAAAATTTATATTATACATGTAATTGCTAAGCTCAGGTAGCTAGGATTTATTTAAAGGTAAGTTGTACTATTTACCTTTATAAAGTACATAGTTTAGTATATAATCAGTGTTATTAAGTTGAATTTAATACATTGCATCATGGCTGAAAATGAGGAAATTAATGTAGAAGACAAACATATGGAACATAGAGCAAAAAAAGCATCACTGCAAGCTAGAAAAGGGCATGTAACAAAATCATGCAATAAATGTTTGGAATTAATAAATCAAGAAACTGTGAATACTGATTATTTAAAATTGTATTTAGATGCTTTAGGTAATAAATATGATTCATACAAATTATATTACAACAAATATGAAGGAGATTTGTTAGTAAACTGTGTAGATGAGACTGAAGTAGATCTTATGATTAATCAGTATTATGAATTAGAGGAAAAGATTCTTTCTTGTAAAATTCAGGCTTTGAATAAATTAAAATGTGTAAACCAGGCAGTTAATCAGTCTGCTCAAACAAATAATATGTCTTTGCCAAAACTCCCAGAACTGTTTACCTGTGTTTAATCCTGGAGAAAATTGGGAGGAATTTGGGCAATTTCTAAAGCAGCTGTGCATGACAGGAGTGACCTAGCCTGTGTAACTAAATTATTTTACCTCAAAGGACAGGTAAGAAGAGATGCTCACATACTCATACAAGCCTTTCCCAATGTAGATGACTCTTACAAAGAAGCAGTTGACTTGTTGAAAGTCACTTATGGTAATATAGAACAAATTAGGTTGGATCTAGTGAATATCATTATTAATTTAAAATCTCCAGATCATACTTACAAAGGTTTACAGCAGTTTAGAGTTAAACTGGATAGCACTCTCAAAACTTTAAGTAATAAATATAATCTGAAGGAATCAGATTGGTTATTGAGTGCCATGGTACAGAATAAATTAAGCTGTAAAACACTTGAATGGCTCTCGAATAAATATCACAACTGTTATTTTGGTCTGGAGGAAATAAGATTAGGTCTACAAGAATT
Source organism: Cherax quadricarinatus (assembly GCF_026875155.1). Lineage (NCBI taxonomy): Eukaryota > Metazoa > Arthropoda > Malacostraca > Decapoda > Parastacidae > Cherax > Cherax quadricarinatus. Next base: position 103,479,667 of record NC_069399.1, read on the forward strand.
AATTGTGCAGTTGCAGACCAGCCAACTAACTCATTTTAAAGATGCAACACATAATAACTCTGAGGTATCTGTCAAGTTTCACAAAGGGAAAAATTATCCCAATGGTAATAATCAAAATTCATTTCCTAAAAAGAGTTGCATAGGTGCATATCAAGTAGCAAGAATCAGAAATAATAATTCTCCACAAGGTAAGAAGAATAAGTACCTCCTAAGAGTAGCACAGTTAATAAGAAACCAGTCAGAGAAAAGAGAGATTGTCTTTTCTGCAAGGGTGCTCATTTTTCTAAGAATTGCAATGCATACAATTCATGGAATGATAAAGTTGAAAGATTGGAGGAACTTGACAGATGTATCAGGTGTTTGGGTAATCACAATGTAAAGGATTGTTATGCCAAATTAAACTTCTGTTATCAATGTCACAAAGGAAGACACCATATAGTCACGTGTAAGGGTCTATATGTTAGTGTTGATAATAAGGATAATGTTGACAATCCTGACACAACAGTGGCTAATGTAAAAATTGCTGCTAATCTTAATAATGATGGTTTTGCTGAAGTAGCCTTACCTGTGTTACAGGTATAAATTGATGATAAAACATCATAAATCAAAAAATGTAAATGCATTGTTGGACCAGGGATCCCAGCGTACTTTCATAAAACGTAAATGTCTTGATGGTATGAAAGTACAGATGGGAGATCCCACAACTTTAAAATTATCTGGTTTTCTCTCGGATAAAAGGTCTCAATTGTATGACACTGTTTATGTAACTGTCAGGTTGGGCAATGAGAAAAAACGTGTTAATGCAGTAATTGTAGATAGACTTCCAGAGAAAATAACTAGAGTAGAGCTTAGTAAAGCTACAGAAAGACTTTCACATAATGTAAATTTAGCGCCTTCAGGTGTAAGTGATGATTCTGTAGGCCCAATAAATATTTTGATAGGTAGTGACTATTATGCCTCCTTTGTAAAGGGTATGGTAAAGAAATGTGGTGTCACCCTTTTGAAAACTGCAGGAGGCCATGTAATGTATGGTAGGATTCCTCGTAATAATCATTCATGACTAGAGCAAACTACAAATACCATAACTGTGTGTCTTACTCATGAAATCGTAACCAAGTATAATTCTTCCATAGAGGATGGTGTTGAGCCAGTGTATAAATTGTGGGAATTAGACAGCATTGGAATAAATGTAAATGAAGAAAGTACAGACGATTCTTTTACTCAGGAGCAATACCTGAGAGATGTAAAATTTGAATCTGGACAATACTGGGCACGACTTCCGTGGAGACTGAACCATCCAGAATTGCCCACTAATTACAGAACGGCATATGGACAATTAAAGGCTCAGCTCCGCAAACTGAGTAAGACACCAGAATTGTTTACTGCCTATAATGATATAATTGCTGAACAGTTAATTAATAAATTTATAGAAGAGGTACCTTCTGAGCAAGCCAAAATTTATGGTCACTATTTGCCCCATCAAGGAGTGAAGAAGGATTCTAAGACCACTCCTTTGAGGATTGTGTTTAATTGTAGTGCCAGGAGTAACAAAAATGTACCTAGTTTAAATGACTGTTTGATGACAGGTCCGTCGTTGATGGAAAAATTAGGAGATATCTTATTAAATTTCAGAGTGAAGCACTATGCCTTTACGGCTGACATAAGTAAAGCTTTCTTAAGAGTGAGTTTACAAGAGGCTGATCGGGATTGTACCCGCTTCTTATGGACTGAGAATCCTAGTGACCCACTTAGCCCTCTGAAAACCTTTTGCTTTAGGAGCGTATTATTGGTGCTACATCCAGTCCGTTTCCTACTTCAAGCGACGATAAATGCACACCTTAAATGTACGGGAAGTCCATTGAGTAAAGTAATGAGCAAACAATTTTATGTGGACAATTTCCTGTGTGTGACGTCAACTGAAGAGAAACTGTTAATGACTTATGGAGAGGCTAATAAAATAATGCAAAGTGCAAATATGCCTCTGAGAGAATGGAATAGTAATTCGTCCAAATTGAAGGACAAAATAAATAAAGATTACCCTGGAGATGAAGTCCCGAAATGTAGTAATGTATTGGGTTTAACTTGGGATACTGAGAGAGATTTGTTAATGTTAAAACCTAATAATTACAGTATGCCCAATAAATTAACTAAGAGAGTTTTGCTTGCTGAAGTTTCCAAATGTTTTGATCCACTAGGTTTAGTGTCACCCCTTACTATAAGAGGGAAATTATTAATTCAGGAAGCATGGAAACTTAAATGTGCTTGGGATGAAATTCTACCTGAGGAATTCATTAACAGGTGGGATGAATTAATGGGTGATTATGAGAAAATTCCAATGTTGGAGTTCCCACGCCAGGTGGCCAATCCAAATGGGAAAAATGTACTCCACATTTTTTGTGATGCTTCAAAATTGGCATATGGAGCAGATGCTTACCTTCAATGTAATAGTGTTATTTATCTTGTTATGTCTAAGACTAAAGTGTCTCCAATTAAATCATGTACCTTACCTCAGTTGGAATTAACAGCCATTTATGTAGGTGTCAAATTAGCTAATTATATAAGAAATAAGTTGCTAGAGATAAATATTAGTGACACTGTAATTTGGTCTGATAATGAGGTATCCTTTCAATAGATTCGTAATGGAAACAGTAAAATTGTGTACATACAAAACAGAGTCGCTGAAATTAATCAGATGCAAGAGAAGTATAATAGTTTGGGTCAGCATATGTTAACATTTAATCATATACCTATTGAGGAGAATCCAGCTGATTTCTTGTCTCGAGGTTTACCTTATACTAAATTTGTAAATGCTGTATCAAGGTTTAAAGGACCAAGCTGGTTGGTAAATAATGCTAATTGGCCTGTACAAAAGGCGTATATTGCTCCTGTTGAAATTACTGTGAGCACTGCTCCAATAATTTGTCCTTCCTTAGCCATTGATATAAATAGGTATTCTTCTTTACCCAAACTAATCAATGTAACTAAATTGGTGTTTAAATTTCTAAACAAGATGAATATTTCATATAAGTTTTCACATCCTCTTGAATATTGGATAAAGAGGGTACAGGAGGAAATCTATGGAAATGAGATTAAATTGATGATGGAAAGAAAAATTGTGAAAGGTTCCATAATAGAGAAATTGGGGCTGTATTTATAGAACAATGTAATTAGGCGCATAGGTAGGTTACAAAATGCTGAATTGGGTGATTATGCTAAACACCCTGTCTTACTGCCCAAAACTCATCATCTAACAAATTTGATTGTTCTAAATGCCCATAAAAATGTAATGCATGGTGGGGTAAAAGATACCTTAAATTGTATTAGGGAAACTTTCTGGATTCCACCATAATGGCAAAGTGTAAAAAGGGTGATTAAATCTTGTGTAATATGTCGCCGTGTGGATGCCAGATCCTATTTGTACTCATGTCCTCCACCATTGCCAAAGGAGCATGTACAATTAGTGAAACCATTTGATGTAACATGTGTAGACTATAGTGGTCCAATAATTTTAACAGGTACGTCAAATGGTGTTCCACTGAAAGTGTATGTTTGTTTGTTCATCTGTACTGCTACTAGGCAGTTCATTTACAAGTAGCACAGGACTTGTCTGCAGAACAGTTTATACAGCTGTTTCGAAAATTTGTAGCTAGGAGATCCTGTCCGAGGTTGATGATTTCGGATAATGCCACAAATTTTGTAGCAGGTGCTCAACACTTGATAGAATTAAATAGTAATGATGTTCAATCTCTGTTAACCCAGCGAGGGTGTACCTGGAAATTTATTACTCCTAGAGCCTCTTGGCAGGGGGGGCTGTACAAAAGACTGATAGGCACAGTGAAGAGGTGTCTCCGCAAAGTACTACACCGGAAGAGAATTAATTTGGAAGAATTCCGTGCAGTGTTAGTGGAGGCAGAAAATCGTATAAATAATAGGCCTCTCTCGTACATGAGTGATACATCTGATGCAGATGTATTAACACCTTCTCACCTAATATGTGGAAGGAAATTGGAAGCTGCCCCTGTCTATAGAGATAATCCGGAAGAAAGTGATGAAGATTACAATGATGCGGCAGTGTTGTGTAATAAATTTAAAATGCTAAATAAAGTAATTGATCATTGGTCTAATGTGTGGCGTAAGGAATATCTTCCTACAATACGTGAACGCTTTTATGGTGCGACAGAGGCAGTAAATCGACAGACCATTCAACCAGGTGACATTGTGTTAATTGACACTGAACAACATCGAACATTGTGGCCTCTGGGCAAAGTATTGACGTTGTACCCAGATGCACAAGGTGTTGTCAGGAATGTCAAAGTGTTGTGTCGTGGCCAGGAAAGTTTACGCACAATTAATAAACTGATTCCCTTGGAATTAGGTGTTCAACCAAACGTAAATGAAAATCTGAGGGAAAGTGACACTAGTGATATGGAAGATAATGCAGACCAAGTGATGCCGGAAGATGAAATCGTAGTAAGACCTACTAGGAGAACAGCCACTCAAACCAGAACTGGCTGGAATCGTCTCCTAAAGGAAGGAGTAATTTGAATCGTTTAGCAATGAACTCCGGCCGGCTGCAGTGTGGAAAATACTGTATAAATTTTCCAGAAATTTAGTATTTATATGTAAATAGATGGCCATACTGTATTTAATAATATTTATGTCATAGAGAAAGGAAAGCCTGCGTCTGCGTAGAAGGGAACTAGCCATCTTGGTTTTGAATTGTGTACAACGTTGGTGTGATGGTAAGGAATTTTCGTGCTTTAGAGGTTGAAATTGGCTGACACCTCTCAAATAGGAAGCGAAATTGTTGGACATGCATTCCTGCATAAATTGAGATATCAGACGACTGGACAAGACAGCTCCAGGAACCTCAGATAAGCTCTCTAGATTTGTGTATAATTCTGGCCAGTGTTTTCATAAATTTAGTTAGTGAGGTTTTTCTGAGTATGATACAGCTTAATATCCAGTCAAATTGGTGAGTGATATTAAGATATATTTTCCTTCTGTTATGTAATTGTGTTTATATATAATCATTTTTTAATATACAGTCCACAAATTTATATATTTACCAGAATTCCTGATGTATAATTCATTTAACTAATAGGTCCAGAGCAACTTGTGGATATGACAGTGGTAGGTATCGAAGGGGGACATTTTTTGCGACCTAAGTGTCCCAAATTCCTACTTGTCTAACTGATAAATAATAGTTATCATTGTTTATTTACTGTTATGTAAATAATTATACATTCAGCTAAATGCAATTTTTCAAAAATCAGAACTAAGCGCTAATCACCATTAATAATAATAATAATAATAATAATAATAATAATAATATCTTTATTTACTACAAGTATATGTACATGGTATACAAGCCTAGCTGACATCAGTGACATACTACTATTTAGAAAGCCCCTTGTTATGCTCAGCATTTATGGTAAATTAGGTCCTTGTCTCAGAATGCGACCCACTCCAATCGACTAACAACCAGGTACCCATTTTACTGATGGGGAACATGGACAACAGGTGGAAAGAAACACGCCCAATATTTCTACTCTGGCTTGGAATCTAACCCAGGCCCTCGCCGTGTGAAGCGAGAGCGTTAGCCACCAGGCCACCAAAGCTTAATTCATAATCAAGAAGAACTGTGAAAGTTTTAGGCAATGTTAGTAGATAAAGATGTTTTTCATCTGACATTAAATTAAGACTTTATCGTATGAGTAAATCAGGTCAATAAGTGAGGTGCAATGTTCAGGTGATTTTTCCCTAAAGAATAAACTAACTACACATTAGCTACTTAGACTACAGCTCGATTGCTAGAGCACTCAGCTCACACACTGAAGTTCGAGGTCGATCCCTGGTACGGGTGGTGTGGAAAATTACATTTATCTGAATGTATCATTATGTACATAACCGTAAATGAAAAAAAAGATAATTATTATTTATCAGTTAGACAAGTAGGAATTTGGGACACCTAGGTCGCAAAAAATGTGCCCCTTCGATACCTACCACTGTCATATCCACAAGTTGCTCTGGACCTATTAATTATAAATGAAATATACATACACCAGGAATTCTGGTAAATATATAAATTTGTGGACTGTATGTTAAAATTAAAAACGGATTATATATACACTCATTTACATAACAGAAAGAGAATATCTTAATATCACTCACCAATTTGAGTGGAGATTAAGGTGCATCATACTCAGAAAACCTCACTGTCTATACTTGAAAATAACACTGGCCAGAGTTACAAACATAAGAGACTTATCTGAGGTTCCTGGAGTTGTCTTGTCCAGTCGCCTGATATCTCAAGTTATTCAGGAATGCACATACAACAATTTTGCTTCCTATTTGAGAGGTGTCAACCCAAATTTAACCTCTAGAGCACGAAAAATTCTTCCCATTACTAATGTCTGTTACTCAATTCAAAAAACAAAATGGTGAGTGTCCTGCGCAGGTGCAGCTTCCCGTTCTCGATAACATAAATTTTATTAAATACAGTATGGCCATCTATTTACATATAACTACTGTATTTCTGGAAAATATGGACAATACTCCACACTGCAGCCGGGCAGAGTTCATTGCTAAACAGCGCAAATTGCTCATTTGGCAATGGTGGAGGACCTGGGTACATATAGGATCTGGCATCCACACGGCGACATATTACACAAGATTTAATCACCCTTTTTACACTTTGCCGTCCTTGTGGAATCCAGAAAGTTTGTAGACAGCCTGTACTGTCAGAACACACAGCCTATCCGTCTGCTCTGACTAGTTCATATTTCATGGCATTTAGGTGCTGCCCTCTGTAGGCTCACCCAGGTCACTGGGAGGCTCAGCCCATCCGCTCTCACTCCTAGGCCGACCGACTTGACATACACAAGTGCTCCCCCTCCACGGACTGGCTTGCGGTCACTCCCTCACACTGCCCGTTGTGTACTCACTCCTACCCAATTAAAGCCAAACTAGTCCACGGCCGTATCATTGCTACCTATGTTACCTTCATCGGCACTAAACCGCTGTTCAGCAGTAAGAACAGCAAGAACAAGTTTCCCTAATACAATTTAAGGTATCTTGTACCCCACCGTGCATTACATTTTTATGGGCATTTTGAACAATTAAATTTGTTAGATGATGAGTTTTCGGCAGTAAGATAGAGTGTTTAGCATAATCACCCAATTCAGCATTTTGTAACCTACCTCTGCACCTAATTACATTGTTCTCTAAATACAGTCCCAATTTCTCTATTATGGAACCTTTCACAATTTTTCTTTCCATCATCAATTTAATCTCATTTCCATAGATTTCTTCTTGTACCCTCTTTATCCAATATTCAATAGGATGTGAAAACTTATATGAGATATTCATCTTGTTTAAAAATTTAAACACCAACTTAGTTACATTGATTAGTTTGGGTAAAGAAGAATACCTATTTATATCACTGGCTAATGAAGGACAAACTATTGGAGCAGTGCTCACAGTAATTTCAACAGGAGCAATATACGCCTTTTGTACAGGCCAATTAGCTTTATTTACCAACCAGCTCGGTCCTTTAAACCATGATACAGCATTTACAAATTTAGCATAAGGTAAACCTCGAGACAAGAAATCAGCTGGATTCTCCTCACCAGGTATATGATTAAATGTGAACATATGCTGACCCAAACTATTATACTTCTCTTGCATCTGATTAATTTCAGCGACTCTGTTTTGTACATACACAATTTTACTGTTTCCATTACGAATCCATTGTAAGGATACCTCATTATCAAACCAAATTACTGTGTCGCTAATATTTAACTAATTTGACACCTACATAAATGGCTGTTAATTCCAACTGAGGTAAGGTATGTGATTTAATTGGAAACACTTTAGCCTTAGACATAACAAGAGAAATAACACTATTACATTGAAGGTAAGCATCTGCTCCATATGCCAATTTTGAAGCATCACAAAAAATGTGGAGTACATTTTTCCCATTTGGATTGGCCACATGGCATGGGAACTCCAACATTGGAATTTTCTCATAATCACCAATTAATTCATCCCACCTGTTAATGAATTCCTCCGGTAGAATTTCATCCCAAGCACATTTAAGCTTCCATGCTTCCTGTATTAATAATTTCCCTCTTATAGTAAGGAGTAACACTAAACCTAGTGGATCAAAACATTTGGAAACTTCAGCAAGCAAAACTCTCTTAGTTAATTTATTGGGCATACTGTAATTATTAGGTTTTAACATTAACAAATCTCTCTCAGTATCCCAAGTTAATCCCAATACATTAATACATTTTAGCACTTCATCTCCAGGGTAATCTTTACTTATTTTGTCCTTTAATTTGGACGAATTACTATTCCATTCTCTCAGAGGCATATTTGCACTTTGTATTATTTTATTAGCCTCTCCATAAGTCATTAACAGTTCCTCTTCAGTTGACGTCACACCCAGGAAATTGTCCACATAAAATTGTTTGCTCATTACTTTACTCAATGGACTTTCCAAACGTTTAAGGTGTGCATTTATCGTCGCTTGAAGTAGGAACGGACTGGATGGAGCACCAAATAATACGCTCCTAAAGCGAAAGGTTTTCAGAGGGCTAAGTGGGTCACTAGGATTCTCAGTCCATAAGAAGCGGGTACAATCCCGGTCAGCCTCTTGTAAACTCACTCTTAGGAAAGCTTTACTTATGTCAGCCGTAAAGGCATAATGCTTCACTCTGAAATTTAATAAGATATCTCCTAATTTTTCCGTCAACGACGGACCAGTCATCAAACAGCCATTTAAACTAGGTACATTTTTGCTACTCCTGGCACTACAATTAAACACAATCCTCAAAGGAGTGGTCTTAGAATCCTTCTTCACTCCTTGATGGGGCAAATAGTGACCATAAATTTTGGCTTGCTCAGGAGGTACCTCTTCTATAAATTTATTAGTTAACTGTTCAGCAATTATATCATTATAGGCAGTTAACAATTCTGGTGTCTTACTCAGTTTGCGGAGCTGAGCCTTTAACTGTCCATATGCCATTCTGTAATTAGTGGGCAATTCTGGATGGTTCAGTCTCGACGGAAGTCGTGCCCAGTATTGTCCAGATTCAAATTTTACATCTCTCAGGTATTGCTGCTGAGTAAAAGAATCGTCTGGACTTTCTTCATTCACATTTATTCCAATGATGTCTAATTCCCACAATTTATGCACTGGCTCAACACCATCCTCTATGGAAGAATTATACTGGGGTACGATTTCATGAGTAAGACACACAGTTATGGTATCTGTAGTTTCCTCTAGTCATGAATTATTATTATGAGGAATCCTACCATACATTACATGGCCTCCTGCAGTTTTCAAAAGGGTGACACCACATTTCTTTACCATACCCTTTACAAAGGAGGCATAATAGTCACTACCTATCAAAATATTTATTGGGCCTACAGAATCATCACTTACACCAGAATGTGCTAAATTTACATTATGTGAAAGTCTTTCTGTAGCTTTACTAAGCGCTACTGTAGTTATTTTCTCTGGAAGTCTATCTACAATTACTGCATTAACACGTTTTTTCTCATTGCCCAACCTGACAGTTACATAAACAGTGTCATACAATTGAGACCTTTTATCCGAGAGAAAACTAGATAATTTTAAAGTTGTGGGATCTCCCATCTGTACTTTCATACCATCAAGACATTTACGTTTTATGAAAGTACGCTGGGATCCCTGGTCCAACAATGAATTTACATTTCTTGATTTATGATCTTTTATCATCAATTTATACCTGTAACACAGGTAAGGCTACTTCAGCAAAACCATCATTATTAAGATTAGCAGCAATTTTTACATTAGCCACTGTTGTGTCAGGATTGTCAACATTATTATTATTATCAACATTATCATACAGACCCTTACACATGACTATATGGTGTCTTCCTTTGTGACATTGATAACAGTTGTTTAATTTGGCATGACAATCCTTTACATTGTGATTACCTAAACACCTGATACATCTGTCAAGTTCCTCCAATCTTTCAACTTTATCATTCCATGAATTGTATGCATTGCAATTCTTAGAAAAATGAGCACCCTTGCAGAAAAGACAATCTCTCTTTTCTCTGACTTGTTTCTTATTAACTGGGCTACTCTTAGAAGGGTACTTATTCTTCTTTCCTTGTGGAGAATCATTATTTCTGATTCCTGCTACTTAATATGCACCTATGCAACTCTTTTTAGGAAATGAATTTTGATTATTACCATTGGGATAATTTTTCCCTTTGTGAAACTTGACAGATACCTCAGAGTTATTATGTGTTGCATCTTTAAAATGAGTTGGGTGGCTGGTCTGCATCTGAACAATTAATTCTTGTAGACCTAGTCTTATTTCCTCCAGACCAAAATAACAGTTGTGATATTTAATCGAGATCCATTCAAGTGTTTTACAGCTTAATTTATTCTGTACTATGGCACTCAATAACCAGTCTGATTCCTTCAGATTATATTTATTACTTAAAGTTTTGAGAGTGCTCTCCAGTTTAACTTTAAACTGCTGTGAACCTTTGTAAGTGTGATCTGGAGATTTTAAATTAACAATGATATTCACTAGATCCAACCTACTTTGTTCTGTATTACCATAAGTGACTTTCAACAAGTCAACTGCTTCCTTGTAAGAGTCATCTACATTGGGAAAGGCTTGTATGAGTATGTGAGCATCTCTTCTTACCTGTCCTTTGAGGTAAAATAATTTAGTTACACAGGCTAGGTCACTCCTGTCATGCACAGCTGCTTTAAAAATTGACCAAAATTCCTCCCAATTTTCTCCAGGATTAAACACAAGTAAACATAATTCTGGGAGTTTTGGCAAAGACATATTATTTGTTTGATCAGACTGATTAACTGCCTGGTTTACACATTTTAATTTATTCAAAGCCTGACTTTTACAAGAAAGAATCTTTTCCTCTAATTCATAATACTGATTAATCATAAGATCTATTTCAGTCTCATCTACACAGTTTACTAACAAATCTCCTTCATATTTGTTGTAATATAATTTGTATGAATCATATCTATTCCCCAAAGCATCTAAATACAATTTTAAATCATCAGTATTCACAGTTTCTTGATTCATTAATTCCAAACATTTATTGTATGCTTTTGTTACATGCCCTTTTCTAGCTTGCAGTGATGCTTTTTTGCTCTATATTCCATATGTTTGTCTACTACATTAATTTCCTCATTTTCAGCCATGAAGCAATGTATTAAATTCAACTCAATCCATAACACTGACCACAACTCACAACACTGTCACAACCTACCTTTGAATAAATCCCAGCTACTTGAGCTCAATTACATGTAAGAAAATAATATAAACTTCATATGTACATTAATACAAACTTTTAGCCAGACTCGGCTTATCAAAATTAATATTATAAAAATTAACATAAATGCTTGCCAGAATTTGGCATAGCAAAATTAATATTATACACAATATAATCTTTACCCACACTTGTCTCATCAATTACACATACACTGATATAAATCTTGGCCAGAATTGTCTTATCAAATTAATATTGTACAAATACATTAATATAAATCCTAGCCACTTTGGCTTTGCAAAATTTATATTATACACATTAATATAATCTTTAGCCACCCTTGAGCTTAGCTTATCAAAATTAATATTGTAATTATTATAATCCACTACACATAAAGTAAATTTGTGAACTTAACATCCACCTCCTTCTGTCATTTCACATATAATTATTAAGTAATTAACTAATTAATGACTTCACTAATTACATCCGGTTCGAAGGACCAATGAGCAAATTAAATGTGGAAAAATACATTTATCTGAATGTATCATTATGTACATAACAGTAAATGAACAAAGATAATTATTATTTATCAGTTAGACAAGTAGGAATTTGGGACACCTAGGTTGCAAAAAATGTCCCCCTTCGATAACTACCACTGTCATATCCACAAGATGCTCTGGGCCTATTAATTATAAATGAAATATACATACACCAGGAATTCTGGTAAATATATAAATTTGTGGACTGTATATTAAAATTAAAAAAGGATTATATATACACACATTGGCCAGAGTTACAAACATAACAGACTTATCTGAGGTTCCTGGAATTGTCTTGTCCAGTCGCCTGATATCTCAAGTTATGCAGGAATGCACATCCAACAATTTCGCCTCCTATTTGAGAGGTGTCAACCCAAATTTAACCTCTAGAGCACGAAAAATTCTTCCCATTACTAATGTCTGTTACTCAATTCAAAAAACAAAATGGCGAGTGTCCTTCTGCGCAGGCGCAGCTTCCCGTTTTCGATAACATAAATTTTATTAAATACAGTATGGCCATCTATTTACATATAATTACTGTATTTCTGGAAAATATATGCAGTATTTTCCACAGGTGGAACCATTAGGACACGTTTCCTTAAGACACCATGTTCACCTGTCGGTAAAATAGTTACCTGGGTGTTAGTCGACTGGTGCAGATCGTATCCTAGGACAAAATTGTTCTAATTTGCCTGAAATGCTCTGCATAAGGGGCTTGTAAACAGCATTATGTCAGCTAAACCTGAATACCTTGTACATGTACTTGCAGAAATGGATTATTAAATTATTATTAAATATTAAATTATTATGCATGCAACTAGCAGTCGCTGCTTCTGTGGTCCGTATTAAGGCAATAGTTTACATACTGTTGCTTTGTTTTGCCAAGTAAATTTCCTCTTTTGTTTGAATTTCATTACAATCTGAACCTATATCCTTTGTATTCTACACAATTATTAACATCTTTAACTTAACATTTTGTGGCTAGTTTGCTTACTATTCATTGCTTTTCTAACATACCAAAATTTAAACTACAGTTTTCATTACAGTTTTATTATATATTTTTTATTACTGTTTATAATACAGTTACTTTTCAAACTAAAATTATTTTACCTCTACCAGATTTGTTCAGTCAGTACCATTATTTACTATGAGTATTAACAATGTTTCCTTACACCTCCATATGTACTAAAAATCTTTAATTTTTAAATAGGTGGACCGGTAAACCAACTGAAGGGGGCTGCATGGCAATTTTCCGTGCGCTTTCAAAAAAAATAGAAAAATTATGGTGTTGCAACCCTTGAATGGGTTACATTGTATATTATGTATATATATATAATGTATGTTACCTTTTCATGTAATTTTATATTGCTTATATTTGCGATAATAGCTAAATCATGAATATATTACTTTATATTATTATTTGACTTAGTTATGTTGTTAGGTAGGATGTAACACATATTATATGCTCATAGTTCAAGTCTTGATTGTCTAACTACTGTAATTATCACTTGTGGGTAGTTACTCTGCTGGCTTCTGTTGCTGGGCAGCAACTGTCCACGGAGCTATCACGTGAGAGAGGGGGGTGGGTATTCACACCTCGCCTGAAGTATTCAGTCTGGTCTAGACTCTCTTGGTGGTTGGACGTATTCTTGACAAGACGAGCCTAAATCTCCATTATTGGCCCTTGTTGGAAGATCGCCTCTTGTCTCATTGTTGTAGGTTCTGTAGAACTGTTCACAGAACACTGTCGAGACTTAGTGATTTTCGACGTTATACTGAGGTTGTGTGTCGCTTAGACATTCTGAGCAACTCGGGTCCTGAGCTGTAGCTTCTGACCTAATTTGTACTGGTTTCTGTGTACTGTCACAGTCGGGGATTTTCTTATGCTGAACTTAGATTCAGTAGTATGGGAGTTTGGTGACTTTTGTGTAGGATCTGCTGATGGTCCCTACTTAGTGTCGTTATATTATCTCCTTGTTCCTGATTCTGTGTCGCAGTTGCTTGTTATATTGCTATTGGGCTTAGCATTCTTTTTATTGTTCAAGCAGACTGTTCTGATTGCCAGTTGGTCGAGAAGTTAGTTTATGTGAGGACTTTGTCAGTCATTTGTTTAAGTCTAGTCGAGTCGTGAGACATAGCGAACTACTTAGAGTACTTACACACATACACACACTTATTTGTATTATTACTTGTTAATGTACCAGACGGTACTTAAGACATAAATATCTGATATGTGCTTTCAGCACAATAATACTGTACACGAGAGAAGTGATTAATATTATTTTGATTACTGTGATTAATTTAATTTAATTTGATAATATACATCTAGACTTAATAAATTTATTAAATTTTAATTTCTCTAGTTAGTAGCCTACCAGTTGTAATCCTGAAGCCTGGTGGCTAAAGCTCCCACTTCACGCACAGAGGGCCCGGGTTCGATTCCCGGTGGGTGGAAACATTTCGACACGTTTCCTTACACCTGTTGTCCTGTTCACCTAGCAGCAAATAGGTACCTGGGTGTTAGTCGACTGGTGTGGGTCGCATCCTGGGGGACAAGATTAAGGACCCCAATGGAAATAAGTTAGACAGTCCTCGATGACGCACTGACTTTCTTGGGTTATCCTGGGTGGCTAACCCCCCGGGGTTAAAAATCTTATCTTATTTTAATGAATTCTAATGTATAATTGGACAAGGATACTGACTAATTGTTACGAAAACCCAGTAACAGGCTGGATGCTAGAAGGGCAGTCCTTTCTAGTATTCACTGGAGATCTCTAAGCTTTTAGAATCGCGTTTTTTTAACATACGGAAATTGAATTATTTATACCGAAAAATAGCTTAACTCTTTGGCAACACAATGGTACAAGAATCAATGTTCTACGACGTTTCTACAAGAAATTATAGTCATTTATATCAGGTATGGTGATGGCGATTTGGGTAGCGAGTCTGCTCACTGCCCATATATTTTTTGGAATTTTTTCCTTGTTTTTTATCTCTTTTTCTTGCATTATTCTTTCTAATATAATAACTGGCTATTTGGCATCATAAAACAGTAGGCGGAGCTAATCCGCAGACTTAGAGCCAACCAGGAACCATATGGGAACGCTCGGCAGTGTTCTCGCTCCAGAGAGTGCCAGGAGAAATCACTTCATTATTACGCTTATATCACCTTATATATCAAATCTACGGCTTATTTATCTATCAGAATTGATCTCATATGATATAATAAACACTATAAATAACATACAAACATGTTATATACTCTAGACTGAATAAAATAAGCCATAATATGGCGAGAGACTATCGGGAATATTTCGATATAAATGAGTTACTACTGTCATGTCGTATTCTTTGGTCTCTGAGTAAGAGAAAACGGTGTTTTGAAGAGGTTAAACGCACTAGAACATCAGTTTACTAAGAAATACACCCAAACAAACGCGATTTTCGCTATTTTTTTTTTTTTTTTTTTTTTTTTTGAGACGGTAGACCTGGTGGCTAAAGCTCCCGCTTCACACACGGAGGGCCCGGGTTCGATTCCCGGCGGGTGGAAACATTTCGACATGTTTCCTTACACCTGTTGTCCTGTTCACCTAGCAGCAAATAGGTACCTGGGTGTTAGTCGACTGGTGTGGGTCGCATCCTGGGAGACAAGATTAAGGACCCCAATGGAAATAAGTTAGACAGTCCTCGATGACGCACTGACTTTCTTGGGTTATCCTGGGTGGCTAACCCTCCGGGGTTAAAAATCCGAACGAAATCTTATCTTATCTTACCTTATCTCCAGGCCGATATCTCGGAAGTAACTTATTCACTTTACGGTACCTAGTCTGCCTTTATTACTTAATTAAATGTAATAGTATTCACAGAAATTGTAGAATAATGATTTCTCTAATTAATAGTTATTCATTTTTGGAAATATTGGGAGTTATGTGGGAGTAAAAGGCAGATTTTTTGCAACATTCCAAGAACTAACAAACTTTATTTTTTTGTGAAATAAAGATAAGTTATTTAGAGGAAAGGTAATAATTATAAATTTGTATAAGCATTGTTCTCTCGGCACCAAGTGTCCAAACAACCTTACGTCGTCCCATATAGGCCTACCACCGTGCCAAAGGGCATTTTCAGTAAATCAGTATTTTTTCAGTCTTTTCTCAGTTGTTCTTCGAGGTATATTTTTGATAAATATTTTCAAGAAAGAGTGAAAACACTTTGTCTTGTGCACCACAACTGGAGGAAATCAGACGGTAAACAAAAGTGCTACATTTGCTTGCTATGCAGCCCCCTGAAGGCCTCAGATGACCAAAAGCTCCAGTGGCGGATCCCCATATGACTAAGACCTGCGTCGGGAAACATTTGTCATGTTAATTGGATGATTCATAAGATAAGACCTAACTTTTTTTGCGCCTGCTACCCTTTTCACCTAACAGTAAGTAGGTACCCGTGTGTTATATTGGGCTTAAAACCTCTCAGATAGGAGCCAAAATTGTTGGAATTGCAGTCCTGCAGAACGTGAAAATTAGGCGACTGGACAGGACTCCGTAATTAGATGGGAACAGGATAAAATTGCCACAGCTGAGTGATGTCTATATTTATGTTGAAATTCTGGCCAGTATTTTCTTCATAATTTAGGCAGGGGGTTTTGTGTATGACACACCAAGTAATCTCCAGACTAATTGGTGAGTGGTATTAAGATAAATTCTCCTTCAATGTATATGTATTCATTTTTTAAATTTAATATACAGCCCACATATTTATATTGATGTTTTACCAGAATTCCTGGTGATGTAATTAATATAGGTTCAGAGTGACTTATGGAGATAGAGATTGTAGTAGGTATCGAAGGGGACATTTTTTGCGACCTAGGTGTCCTAAAATTCCTACTTGTCTCTGTAACTTTGACAAAGAATAATTATCTTTGTTACCATTTACTGGTATGTATCTAATGAGATTCATCCAGGTAAATGTAATTTTCCATATCATCCTTGGGGACAAGTTCCCCGAAATACTGTACATAACCAAGGGTTTTTCTTCATGGTATGCAAATAATGTCAGTTAAATATATCAATTGCATCAAGTACTTGTAAAAAATAATGATAATTATTATTTTGAATGCTAATTTAGATCCCTACCTAACTTCCTCTCAGATCTCTACATTAATCATCTTACAGGTAACCAAGACTGCAAATACTGCTCACCTAACCAAACACAATAATCTTTAGTATCAACAAGAGCATCTCAGTTTTCAGCTATAATGCCAGATCTCTATAACATACCTGATACACAACCATCCATGACTGCAGATCGGATCAAAATACATAAATGCCCCAATAGTATTAGGTGCTGTCTATAGAACTATATGTACCAACATATTAGTCACCTTTGGGAATAACTTCAAAGACCTATTTATTAATAATTAACTAAATGAGCACCATTTAATAATTGCTGGTGACTTTAATCTCATACAAGCAGATGACCATCAAATACCTTGCTTCCTTATCAACATGTATAATTGTTTTCAGCTGCCTTTGATAACCAAACACACATTTGCATCTTTCCTTGGCCATAATTAAAGAAACATAAAATCTCCTCTAAAAGTTGGCATAATCACTGTCAATAGTACTAATCATTACCCGACCTTCCCAGTAACCAACATATCTAAACTACCTACGGACACCTAAAATAATTAATTCAGGCGCCATGATGAGGTATCAGTCAATAATTTTATCATGTCAGTTGACAGAGAAAATTCAGCAATGATAATGATATTCATTTAAGTGTCCAAATGTTTTTTCAGAAAATTCTGAGCTCGGTCAAAATTACCAAAACCATATAAATTGTACCGACCAAACCAAACCTCCCATCCATACTGCGGATATTGTAATAACCTTAATGACCTTTTCTCAACTATAGGTACTAGCCTTGCCAACAACATCACAAATACCACTGCTCTGATTAGTGATTACTTTAGTGGCAGTTACCAAGTGGATAATTAAGCGAGTATTCCACCATTCATTTACAAAGAGCGCTGCCCATTTGTTAATACTTATCAATTCAACTATGTTTAATAAATTAAAATTTTCCCAAACATACTTAAGCTTGCAGGAGTTATCTCATAACATAAAGCTAGGAATCCAGCTGATATTAAACACTACAGACCAATCTTTCACTTGCCTTTATTATCAAAAATCTTTGAAATGATAATATATAAACGAATATATACATTTATCACTAAAAATGCAATGGGTCTCTTTATTGATGTAAGAAGAGTTTTTGGCATTGTACACCAGAGTATATTCTTGCTGAAACTAGAACATTATGGAATCAGACAGGAGCACATGACTGTCCTACCTTATAGACAGACGGCAGCGTGTAACTGTCCTGCCCTATAGACAGATGACAGCATGTAAATGTCCTACCTTATAGAGAGACAGCAGCATATGACTGTCCTATATTTCAAACAGACGGCAGCATATGACTATCCTACCTTACAGAGAGACATCAGCATGTGACTGTTCTACCTTATAGACAGGTGACAGCATGTGACTGTCCTACCTTTCAAACAGACGGCAGCAAGCATGTGACTGTCCTACCTTTCTAACAGACGGCAGCACATGACTGTCCTACTTTATAGACAGACGGCAGCATGTGACTGTCCTACCTTTCAAACAGACGGCAACATATGACACGGTCTCATCTACCCAAACTTTTATCACGGGTGCCACAAAGTAGCGTCCTTGAACTACTATTATTTCTCATCTATTGAAAAAAAAAAATACCAAATACCTTCCAGGAATTTAAACTAGTCCAGTTTGCTGTCATAATTAATCCTGATGCAGCTGTTCTCAATAATACCGTCAACGATGAGCTCGTAAAGATTTCTACCTGGATGGCCACCAACAAACTTACTCTCAATATTTGTTTGGGAATAAAACTAAAAATACTCAAGCGTAAAAATAAATAATTCCTACATAGTAAGACAAGACGATGGAAAATTCTTAGGTATACGGTTTGACTACAACCTGAAATTCAGCACTAAGATTTCATATATTAGAAAACTGAAAAAAATGGTCGTTCTATCAAAAATACGCTACAATTTACACAAGTAACATTACTCACTCTGTGCAACTCATTAATCTATTTCTACCAGCTTATGGTATCTTGTGCTTGAGGATCCACAACAGGAAACCACAGAAATCAGTTATTAGAATATTTACCGAGTAAGGTTACGGACAACACGCTGTACGCACCCCGCTATTCAATAGTCTTAACTTGCTCACATTATAAAGCTGTGCATTTTATATTATATAGGACACTTAGTACGAACTTCAACCCAGAGTTCCAACTTTTCCTAGAAAACTGCAACAGAACGCAGAGACACAGCAAGAACCAAGATCCTATTTGACACAGGACGTGTTCGACTCAATATATTTAAGAACTCCATGCAAATCAAGGGCCCTAAAGTTTGGAATTCCCTTCCAGAAAGTAAAAAAAAAAAAAAAGGTTTCCAATTCTTCATCTGCTTGAAAAAATAGTAAAACAGTAGCAACTTCACCTCACTTGAATTCTGCAGAGACTAATTATGTTCAAGTCCGGTTTATGAACATCATCCCTGTTTTTCTAAAAAAAAATTATTTTATTATCACACTGGCCGATTCCCACCAAGGCAGGGTGGCCCGAAAAAGAAAAACCTTCACCATCATTCACTCCATCACTGTCTTGCCAGAAGGGTGCTTTACACTACAGTTTTTAAACTGCAACATTAACACCCCTCCTTCAGAGTGCAGGCACTGTACTTCCCATCTCCAGGACTCAAGTCCGGCCTGCCGGTTTCCCTGAACCCCTTCATAAATGTTACTTTGCTCACACTCCAACAGCACGTCAAGTATTAAAAACCATTTGTCTCCATTCACTCCTATCAAATATGCTCACGCATGCCTGCTGGAAGTCCAAGCCCCTCGCTCACAAAACCTCCTTTACCACATCCCTCCAACCTTTCCTAGGCCGACCCCTACCCCGCCTTCCTTCCACTACAGACTGATACACTCTTGAAGTCATTCTGTTTCGCTCCATTCTCTCTACATGTCCGAACCACCTCAACAACCCTTCCTCAGCCCTCTGAACAACAGTTTTGGTAATCCCGTTCCTCCTCCTAACTTCCAAACTACGAATTCTCTGCATTATATTCACACCACACATTGCCCTCAGATATGACATCTCCACTGCCTCCAGCCTTCTCCTCGCTGCAACATTCATCACCCATGCTTCACACCCATATAAGAGCGTTGGTAAAACTATACTCTCATACATTCCCCTCTTTGCCTCCAAGGACAAAGTTCTTTGTCTCCACAGACTCCTAAGTGCACCACTCACACTTTTCCCCGCATCAATTATATGATTCACCTCATCTTTCATAGACCCATCCGCTGACACGTCCACTCCCAAATATCTGAATACATTCACCTCCTCCATACTCTCTCCCTCCAATCTGATATCCAGTCTTTCATCACCTAATCTTTTTGTTATCCTCATAACCTTACTCTTTCCTGTATTCACTTTTAATTTTCCTCTTTTGCATACCCTACCAAATTCATTCACCAATCTCTGCAACTTCTCTTCAGAATCTCCCAAGAGCACAGTGTCATCAGCAAAGAGCAACTGTGACAACTCCCACTTCATGTGTGATTCTTTATCTTTTAACTCCACGCCTCTTGCCAAGACCCTCGCATTTACTTCTCTTACAACCCCATCTATAAATATATTAAACAACCACGGTGACATCACACATTCTTGTCTAAGGCCTACTTTTACTGGGAAATAATTTCCCTCTTTCCTACATACTCTAACTTGAGCCTCACTATCCTCGTAGAAACTCTTCACTGCTTTCAGTAACCTACCTCCTACACCATACACCTGCAACATCTGCCACATTGCCCCCCTATCCACCCTGTCATACGCCTTTTCCAAATCCGTAAATGCCACAAAGACCACTTTAGCCTTATCTAAATACTGTTCACTTATATGTTTCACTGTAAACACCTGGTCCACACACCTCCTACCTTTCCTAAAGCCTCCTTGTTCATCTGCTATCCTATTTTCCGTCTTACTCTTAATTCTTTCAATAATAACTCTACCATACACTTTACCAGGTATACTCAACAGACTTATCCCCCTATAATTTTTGCACTCTCTTTTGTCCCCTTTGCCTTTATACAAAGGAACTATGCATGCTCTCTGCCAATCCCTAGGTACCTTACCCTCTTCCATACATTTATTAAATAATTGCACCAACCACTTCAAAACTATATCCCCACCTGCTTTTAACATTTATATCTTTATCCTATCAATCCCGGCTTCCTTACTCCCTTTCATTTTACCTACTGCCTCACGAACTTCCCCCACACTCACAACTGGCTCTTCCTCACTCCTACAAGATGTTTTTCCTCCTTGCCCTATACACGAAATCACAGCTTCCCTAACTTCATCCACATTTAACAATTCCTCAAAATATTCCCT
The DNA here is from genome assembly GCF_026875155.1 of Cherax quadricarinatus. NCBI lineage: Eukaryota > Metazoa > Arthropoda > Malacostraca > Decapoda > Parastacidae > Cherax > Cherax quadricarinatus. Next base: position 103,501,026 of record NC_069399.1, read on the forward strand.
CCATCTTCCCAATACCTCTAACTCTCCATTTATTAACTCTCGTCTCCTATTTTTAACTGACAAATCCATTTGTTCTCTAGGCTTCCTTAACTTGTTAATCTCACTCCAAAACTTTTTCTTATTTTCAACAAAATTTGTTGATAACATCTCACCCACTCTCTCATTTGCTCTCTTTTTACATTGCTTCACCACTCTCTTAACCTCTCCCCTCAAGGAAGGTTCCTTGATGTTGGTGAGGGGCTCTTGATTTAGGGAATTGGATCTGTGCTCCAGTTCCCCGAATTAAGCCTGAATGCCTTCCACATCCCCCCCCCCAGGCGCTGTATAATCCTCCGGGTTTAGCGCTTCCCCCTTGATTATAATAATAATAATCTCTTAACCTCTCTCTTTTTCTCCATATACTCTTCCCTCCTTGCATCACTTGTACTTTGTAAAAACTTCTCATATGCTAACTTTTTCTCCCGTACTACTCTACTTCTAATTTATATTAACATTTATGTTGTTGTTCACACTATCACCAATTTATGTCCACATAAGTTCATAAACCACAAGAAACATTATAATAAATTGTTTTAAAAAAAAAATAAATAAAAAAATGCCACAATCACAAACCAAATTGTTAGATTTAACCAACCCAGTGCTAGGTTTCTCGATAGTGAGTCAAATGCCTTACTACCACTTGAGCCACGAGTCCCTTTCTTTGCGTCGGTCATCGTGCCGCCACCTTCGAGCAGGTCATCTTATGGCAAATGCCCATGTCAGGTGGCTTTTTAATATACAAATAAACTAACATTAGCCACTATTAGTAGACACCAGTATCATAGTGGTTCCCAATCTCGAGTCATGACTTACATCACTGTAGTGAGATTTCGTCAGTAGGACAGTGAGTGTTCTTGAAATGATTTTGTTGATAAATTCAAAATGAACATTGGTGACCATGTTTTAATTAAGTATTATAAACACTGAATGATGGAAAAACGAGAAAACAATAGAAACGATGTATATAGGTGTATGTAGGTAATTATATCTCTTTTCTTTATCGTGCATCGTCACTATAAATAGATTTTCCCCATCCACCTCAAAAAAGTTAGAACACTGTTTCACATCAAGAACTTAAACTTCAGAAAATGTCTAGTTCTGTCAACAGATTTTCTTGTCTGGTTACAATCAAGACAAGATACATTTCGGTCGCTGCTCGATCCGAGAAATTAATGCATAATCCCACGGTCTTGTATGTCAGATTACACGAAAGAAGTAGTGTAGAGTGCGGCACAAGTTTCTAATGCAGTTAAATATTATCACTGATGATTTTAAGCTAATCGGGAAGGGTATTCACAATTTATCACATGGACACTACATACATAACCCAGTTTCATAAATGAAAATGGAAAATTATTACATATACAGTACGAAACTAATTCTAACCTTCCTCCAAGAAATATCAGCTTTCAAACCAAACTGAAGAGGTGTTCTCTTTTCTCAGAGAGACCAATATCTTAAAATACACAAACATATTAAACTTAAAGCCTTCCAGAAGTAGTATTTTCAAGCTATCCAAAATGAACGATAAAATCAATTACACGAAGCATTCAAAAACTATTGCAAGAAAAACAAAATTTAAATTTTTCGAAGCCAAAACCAATCCAAAACTTTTCTCTAAGTAAATTTTGCCTGCAATTATGGCTTAAGTTATTAAATATTTCACTCATAATTCGACAGTGCCTCAAGGGATAAGGACAAGATTCATGGAACAAGTGACAGGTTCAAGTGTTCTATGACTGAAGTTGTTAAACCCATTCCCAGCATCCTGGATTGGCTTCCTAATTCTACGACGGCGGAGAGTGAACTTCTAACGCGTGGGTGCAGATTTTTCCAATTTATGTGTAAGATATTGTGAATTTTTTGTCCCCATCAATCACGTTGAATAAATTTCAGTTTACCTCTTCTGCACAATTAACCCGCATATAGGAGAAAGGAGCTTATGACTACGTTTAGGTCAGACTTAAATCATTTACAGTGTCACACTTTTAAATGGTCCAAGTCGGACCGAAACGTCGTAGTAAGCTCTCTCCTATATGCGGGCATTTAATTGTGTATTGTTCCAGTCACGGTATTGTACCTTTTGTTCTTTACCTCCTCTGAGAGGCTTTAGTATTAAATACCGGCTAATGCATCTTAAGGCCAGGATAGTACCAATTAACTTTTGTTTGCATGCAGGTAAATTTGGTAATTTGGTAAAATAGTAAAAAAAAAAAACATAAAATTATTGGAAACCATGACGTAAGTGGAGAATGACACATCTGATCGGCTCCAATTTTTCACCAGAGAATACAAGCCTCACGCTGTTATTGGTTGGCATAAGTCCCAATCCACCAATTTTATTGAATAAATAGTGATATTCATTTTTATTCAGTAACTAAAGAATGCGTTTTCTGATAACTTTAAAATATTATTGACGATGCATTCAATAAGTTTAGTCAAGGTGGTCAAAGTAGGTTTTGAAATTTACTGAACTGTTTACTGAATTGTTGGAATTAGATCAGTTACTGGAGAAAACCATTTCTGATCGGCTTCATACTTTTACCAATGGTTGATTTTATAAAAAATACAGTTCGTCCCATGTAACAACTAGAGAATGTATCTTCTAAATGGCTTCAAATTCTAAATGCTGGTTTATATTAATTAGAAGTATTTTGTATTATATTTGGTCTGTTTTGCCATTTTTTGCAAATTTTATCATAAGATTTAAAATAATTCTTACACGATTCTACAGAATTTTAAATAGAATGTAAATAAGAACTTGTTTTTTTTAGTTTAAGAAGAGAGTTTCCTATTTTCGCAAGATTTTCAACTGAATATTTGTTTACTTTCTCACAATTTTTCGACTATTACTCAAGAACGCCTTATTTGATCTCCTTCAGATTGTCAAAACTGGGATAGTAATGCATCAAAAAAATCTAATATAATACAATTTTGAAGAAAAAAAAAACATTAAAACATGTATCTTCATACTGTTGACACTGTAATAAACTGAAATAAAACATTTTTAATCGTGTGCACTCAAGTGCAAAACTTTTCGTATGTCCATTTTTTCTGTGCACATAAGTAAGAGTTGCCATATTAAAAATATATAAGTTTTATTTATTTTAAATTGTTTTCAGGACTATCACCATGAAACTTGTGCAGAAAAAAAATCCCACACAAACTTCCTTTTAATAAAAGCAAATAAAAAAAACGGACAAAAATAACAAAATTGCCTGAACGAGCTTTCACCCACTCATGATAACCCCAGCCGCCTCAGGTAGAGCATCATTGTTGCCAGGCTATGATGTACTTGGAGCTACAAAGAAAAAAAAACCACTTAAGCCGTTATATGGAGCCTCAGCTTTGCCTCAGACTAGACAAACATGGTGCCGAGAATGCATTTACCTTGTTGACTGGTTTCCCAGAATACAAGAAACTCAAAAACTGCTTCGTGAGCACGCCGTCGCTTTCCTAACAATGTATGCAAGCTTAGCACTGACCTTTATGCTCACCTTGTGGGAGGTTCACCTTGTTCACGTGATAATAGTGTGATGTGTACTCACCTCATTGTGGTTGCAGGGGTCGAGACTCAGCTTTTGGCCCCGTCAGGGACCAGAAGCTGAGTGTGTTTGTGTGTTTGTACTCACCTAGTTGTGGTTGCATGGGTCGATTAACAGCTCCTGGCCCCCGCCTCTTCTCTAGTCGCTACTAGGCCCAAATCTTTTCTTACTCTGACTTTTATCGTACCTCTTTTTAAAGCTATGTATGGATCCTGCCTCCACTACATCACTCTCCAGATTGTTTCATTTCCTGACAACTTTAATTACTCTATTACTGAAGAGATAATTCCTAGCATCCCCGTGACTCGTCTGAATTTTCACCTTTCAAGTGTGACCCTATGTTGCTCTGTCCCATCTCTAAAACATTCTGTCAATATATATTTTGTTAATTCATCTCAGTATTTTATATGATGTTATCATGTCGTCCATATCCCTCCTATCCACCAGTGTCGTCAGGCTGATTTCCCTTAACCTCTCCTCGTGGAACATACCCCTTAGCTCTGGGACGCACAAGTCTTACTGCAAACCTTTGCACTTTCTCTAATTTCAATGTGCTCGATCAGATGTGCGTTCCATACTGGTGCTGCTTATTCCAATATGGGCATGATGTACAACGGTGAACAGAGTTTTAAATGATTCCTTACTCAAGTGTTGACACGCTATTCGTAGGTTGGCCAGGCGCCCATATGCTGCAGCAGTTATTTGGTTGATATACGCCTCAGGAGATGTGCTCGATATGATACTCACCCCAAGATCATTTTCCTTGAGTGAGGGTTGCACCCTTTTGCCTTCCCCAATCTGTATGACTTTGCACTTGGTGGGGTTAAACTCCAGGAGCCAACTGTTGGATCAAGCTTGCAGGAGATCCAGATCCCTTTGTAGTCATACTTGATCTTCATCAAATATACCAAAAAGATATAACAGAAACAGCACCGGCCCAAGAATTGACCCCGTTCGTCGAATGCGCCCTCTCTGACACCTCGTCACGTAACATAGCTCATTGTTTCCTTCCTGTCAAGTATTTCCTGATCTATTACAGTGCCTTTCCTGTTATTCCTGCCTGCTCCTCTAGCTTTCACACTAATCTCTTCTGTGGAACTATGTCGAAAGCCTTCTTACAGTCCAAGAAAATGCAGTCTACCCAACCATCTCTCTCCTGTCTTACTTCTGTCACCTTGTCTTAAAACTCCAGTAATTCCTTTCTAGGTACTCCACCACTCTTCAGATAATAAGATTCTCCATTACTTTGCATAATATACATGTCAGTGACACTGGTCTATAGTGTAATGCTGCCTGTTTGTTTTCTTTATTTAAAATTCGGTTTGCATTTGCTGTCTTCCACACTTCAGGGACTTGTCTTTTTTTCGACAGATGTGTTAAAGATTCTTGTTAGTGGCACACACAGTGTTCCACTAACATCTCTCATGGAGTGATATTGTCCAGTCCCACCGCCTTTGAAGTATCTAGCTCGCTTAACAACCTCTTCACCTCATCCTCGGTTGTGTGTAGTATGTCCAACACTTGTTGGTGTACCCTACCATCCCAATTTACTGGAGTCTTTTCTGTCTCCACCGAAAATACTTCCTTAAATCTCGAGTTGAGCTCTTCATGTCCTTGGTCATTTCTTGTGATCTTCCCTCCTTTTCTCCTCAGCCTGATTACCTGGTCCTTGATAACTGTTTTCCACTGTACAATAACTTTTGGTCAGATTTTCATTCGATTCTATGTCATTCTCGTATTGCCGCTCTGCCTCCGTCTGTATCCACGCATATTTGTTTGTGGCTGTCTGGCTAATCTACTTATTTTTCTGGGCCCATTGTCAACTATACTTTTTATGTTCTCTAGCACAATTAGTTTTCTCCTCTCTATACCTTGGGTGAACCAAGAGCTTGCTTATTCTGGTCTTCCCATTGCTCCTGTTGTCCTGGGATACAGACCTCTCCTCTGCCTCCATGCATTTTCTGGATATGTACACCAACATTTCATTTATACTTTTTCCGACCAGTTCTCTTTTCCACTGCACCTCATGAAGGAAATTCTTCATGCCTGGGTAGTCTCCTCTTTTAGTAGTTAGGCTTCTCCCATTCTACTCGTGCTGCTTCACCCTCTTCTTTTAACTCCACAATCTATTCGAAGCTCTGGACCAAATAATCACATGCTTTGAGGGGCCTTTCATACTTGATGTCCCCAATGTCTGAATTACTCAAGGTGAATAAGAGGTCAAGCCTTGCTGGTTCATCCTCTTTTCTATCTATCTCTCTCTCTTTCTTTCTCTGGTAGTGTCGCTAATATGTTAATGTATCAGATTTTCCAGTACCGCCTCCATCATCTTAGCCTTCCCTATTTCTGGTCCCCCATGTGTCTCCAGGTTTTCCCATTCAGTCTCCTTATGATTGAAAGCACCCACAACTAATAATTTGGGCCTGCCCATGTGGGCCCTACTGACCACCTCGGCTAGTGTCTCTACCATTACTCTGTTGCTCTTATCGTACTCATATCTTGGCCTCCTATCATTCTGTGGTGGTTTGTACATAACTGAAATCACCACCTAGGGATCCCCAGTCTAAAGTGTTTCAATTTTGTAGTCCCTTTCTTCCCTTCTGTCCAGTCCTTCTAAATCCTCAAACCTCCACTGGTTTTGGAAAAACAGTGTAGCTCCTTCTTCCCTTCTGCTTCCTCTACCTTTCCTCAGGATCTGATATCTGGTTGGTAAGATCCCGTCTGTTATTATTCCTGTGAGTTTGGTTTGTTTCGTGCCACTCCTCACACTTATTTGATATTCTGTCAACTTTGGAGTACCATACCTTCAGCTTTGTTTTCCCAAACTGTATTCTGGGGAGTTTGTGGGGGCTTGGGAAGTGAGAGACATGGCAGGATACTATGGGAGGCTGCTATGTAAGTGGGGTTTGTGCTGGAGGGGTGGGGGCTGTGAGAGTAGTTTATTGTTTGTTCTGCGTTAATTTGTTTGTTTGTGGTGGGGGTTAGGCACTGATGTTGTACTGTGGGTGATTCTGCTGGTGGTCTGTTTGTTGGTGCTTCCAACTCTGGGTGTCCCTTCCTGTCTCTAGCCATATCTCGCTTTCTTGCCCCTTGTGTTTTTGTATATTTTCTCTCAGTTTCTGTATGTTCACATTCTTTTGCAGTCGAGATATACCTGCTTGTATTTTGGTGTTTCCTTTAACCATAGTTTCTGATGCAGGATCTTGTTTTGCACTGTTTCTGTCTTGAAAGTCACTATGACTGGCCAATTTTTTTCCCTCGAGAAAATTTGTCAGCTCAGTCATGTCCTCCTCTCCTGTTTGATATTTTCAATCTCCATTTTTCTCTCCTTGTTGTTTTTCATCATATGTCTTCCCTTTGACCTCCTGAATCCCATGAACATTATCATATCTCTTCTATTTATGAATCCTATGGTCATTACATCACCTTCCAGACTCCAATTCCTCACGACTTTATGACGGGAAAAATACTTTTTAACATCACTGTGAGCTATCTGAGTTATCAACTTCCAGTCATGACCCCTTATTGCTGTGTCACATCTCTGAAACATTCTGTCCTTATCCACCTTGTCAATTCCTCTCAGCATTTTATATGTCATTATCAAATGTGATACCTATTTTCTAAGCAGGTGACAGGTCCTTAGCTTCGAACTATAGACCAATAAGCCTAACCTCCATAGTGGGAAAATTTATGGAATCAATAATTGCCGAGGCAGTTCGTAGCCACCTTGAAAAGCACAAATTAACCAACGAATCTCAGCATGGTTTTACAAAAGGGCGTTCCTGCCTTACGAATTTATTAACTTTTTTCACTAAGGTATTTGAGGAGGTACATCATGGTAATGAATATGATATTGTGTATATGGACTTCAGTAAGGCTTTTGACAGGGTCCCACATCAGAGACTATTGAGGAAAATTTAGGCACATGGAATAGGAGGAGAAATTTTTTCCTGGATAGAGGCATGGTTAACAAATAGGCAGCAGAGAGTTTGTATAAATGGGGAGAAATTAGAGTGGGGAAGCGTCACGAGCGGTGTTCCACAGAGGTCAGTGTTGGGCCCCCTGTTGTTCACAATCTACATAAACGACATTGATGAGGGCATAAAGAGCGACATAAGCAAGTTTGCCGATGACACCAAACTAGGCCGTCGAATTCATTCTGACGAGGACATTAGAGCACTCCAGGAATATTTGAATAGACTGATGCAGTGGTCGGAGAAGTGGCAGATGCAGTTTAATATAGACAAATGCAAAGTTCTAAATGTTGGACAGGAAAATAACCATACCACATATAAACTAAATAATGTCGATCTTAATATTACGGTTTGCGAAAAAGATTTAGGAGTCCTGGTTAGCAGTAATCTGAAACCAAGACAACAGTGCATAAGTGTTCGCAATAAAGCTAACAGAATCCTTGGCTTCATATCAAGAAGCATAAATAATATGAGTCCTCAGGTTGTTCTTTAACTCTATATATCCTTGGTTAGACCTCATTTAGATTATGCTGCACAGTTTTGGTCACCGTATTATAGAATGGATACAAATGCTCTGGAAAACATACAAAGGAGGATGACAAAGTTGATCCCATGTATCAGAAATCTTCCCTAAGAGGATAGACTGAGGTCCATGAATCTGCACTCTCTAGAAAGGCGTAGAATTAGGGGGGATATGATTGAGGTGTATAAATGGAAGACAGGAATAAATAAAGGGGATGGAAATAACGTGCTGAAAATATCTAGCCCAGACAGGACTCGTAGCAATGGTTTTAAGTTGGAAAAATTCAGATTCAGGAGGGATATAGGAAAGCACTGGTTTGGTAATAGAGTTGTGGATGAGTGGAACAAACTCCCAAGTACAGTTATTGAAGCTAAAATGTTGTGTAGTTTTAAAAATAGGTTAGATAAATACATGAGTTGGACCTGATTAGCTTGTGCTACTAGGTGAGTTGTCGTGTTCCTTCCTTAAGTGAATATGGCCTGCCCTGACTAGGTTGGGGCATTGGCTTAAGCCGGTAGGAGACTTGGACCTGCCTCGCATGGGCCAGTAGGCCTGTTGCAGTGTTCCTTGTTTTTTATGTTCTTATTTCCCCGTATCCCTTCTGTTTACCAGTGTTGTCAGGTTGAGTTCCCTTAAGTTCTCCTCCTACGACAAATCCCTCAGCTCTGGGACTAGTCTTGTTACAAACCCTTGCACTTTTTCTAATTTCTTGATGTATTTTACCAGGTGTGGGTTCCATACTGGTGCTGCACACTACAACGTAAGCCTGATGTACACTGTGCACAGTGTCGTGAATGTCTCCTCACTTAGAAGTCGAAACACTATTTTCAGGTTTGCCAGGCACCCTTATGCTGCAGCAGTTATTTAGATGATGTGCACCTCAGATGTTCTCGGTATGATACTCACCCCAAGATCCTTTTCCTTGAGAGAAAGTTTGTCTATGTGTGTATGTGTGTGTGTGTGCACTCACATATTTGTGGTTGCAGGGGTCGAGTCTTAGCTCCTGGCCCTGCCTCTACACTGGTTGCTACTGGGTCCTCTCTCTCCCTGCTCCATGAGTTTTATCAAACCTCGGCTTAAAACTATGTATGGTTCCTGTCTCCACTACATTACATTCTAGGTTATTCCACTGCCTGACAACTCTATGACTGAAGAAATACTTCCTAACATCCCTCTGACTCATCTGAGTCTTCAACTTCCAACTTCCCCTCCCTGGAACATCCTGTCTTTGTCCACCTTGTCTATTCTGCGCAGTATTTTATATGTCGTTATCATGTCTTCCCTGACCCTCCTGTCCTCCAGTGTCGTCAGGCCGATTTCCCTTAACCTTTCTTCATAGGACATTCCCCTTAGCTCTGGAACTAACCTTGTCGCAAACCTTTGCACTTTCTCTAATTTTTTGACGTGCTTGATCAAGTGCGGGTTCCAAACAGGTGCTGCATACTCCAGTATGGGCCTGACGTACACGGTGAACAGTGTCTTGAACAATTCCTTTCTAAGGTATCGGAACGCTGTTCTCAGGTTTGCCAGGCGCCCATATGCTGCAGCAGTTATCTGGTTGATGTGTGCTTCCGGAGACATGCTCGGTGTTATACTCACCCCAAGTTCTTTCTCCTTGAGCGAGGTTTGCAGTCTTTGGCCACCTAGCCTATACTCCGTCTGCGGTCTTCTGTGCCCTTCCCCGATCTTAATGACTTTGCATTTGACGGAGTTAAATTCAAGAAGCCAGTTGCTGGACCAGGTGTCCAGTCTGTCCAGGTCTCTTTGAAGTCCTGCCTGATCCTCATCTGATTTAATTCTCCTCGTTAACTTCACATCATCTGCGAACAGGGACACTTCTGAATCTAACCCTTCCATCATGTCGTTCACATATACCAAAAATAGCACTGGTCCTAGGACCGACCCCTGTGGGACCCCGCTCGGCACAGGTGTCCACTGTGATACCTCATTATGTACCATGACTCGTTGTTGCCTCCCTGTCAGGTATTCTCTGATCCATTGCAGTGCCCTTCCTGTTATATGCACCTGATCCTCTAGCTTCTGCACTAATCTCTTGTGAGGAACTGTGTCAAAGGCCTTCTTGCAGTCCAAGAAGATGCAATCAACCCACCCCTCTCTCTCGTGTCTTACTTCTGTTACTTTCATAAAACTCCAGAAGGTTTGTGACACAGGATTTGCCTTCCATGAATCCGTGCTGGTTGGCGTTTATACTCTTGTTCCATTCCAGGTGCTCCACCACTCTCTTCCTGATAATCTTCTCCATAACTTTGCATACTGTACACATTAGTGGCACAGTTCTATAGTTTAGCGCCTCTTTTCTGTCTCCTTTTTTAAAAATGGGAACTACATTTGCCGTCTTCCATACCTCAGGTAGTTGCCCAGTTTCCAGGGATGTGTTGAAGATTGTGGTAAGTGGCAGACACAGCATATCCACTCCCTCTCTAAGGACCCATGGGGAGATGTACGGTCCCATTGCCTTAGAGGTATTGATGTCCCTCAGCAGCTTCTTCACCTCCTCCTCATTTATATGTATGCCATCCAACACTTGTTGGTATATTCCTTGCTGGTGCCCCCATCTGGTCTGTCCCCCCTGGGGCCTTCCTGTCTCCACTGTAAATACTTCCTTAAATCTCATGTTGAGCTCCTCACATACCTCTTGATCGTTTCTTGCGAGTTCCCCACCTTCTTTCCTCAGCCTTATCACCTGGTCTTTGACTGTTGTCTTCCTCCTAATGTGGCTATACAGCAGTTTCGGGTCAGGCTTGACTTTCGATGCTATATCGTTTTTGTACTGTCGCTGGGCCTCCCTCCTTATCTGTGCATACTCATTTCTGGCTCTTCTAATAATCTCCTTATTTTCCTGGGCCCTTTGCCTCCTGTACCTTTTCCATTCTCTGGTGCACTTAGTTTTTGCCTCCCTACACTTTCGGGTAAACCAAGGACTCGCTTTGCTCTTCCTATTATTTCTATTTCCCTTGGGAACAAACCTTTCCTCTGCCTCCTTGCACTTTGTTGTTACATATTCCATCATCTCGTTTATTGATTTTCCTACCAGTTCTCTGTCCCGCTGAACCTCCTGCAGGAAGTTCCTCATACATGTGTAGCCTCCAATTTTACAATTTGGCTTTTCCCATTCAATTCCTCTTACCTTCTCCACTTGTAACTCTTCTATATAATCAAAACTCAGAACCAAGTGATCGCTAGCTCCAAGGGGCCTCTCGTAAGTGATGTCCTCAAAGTCTGAACTGCTCAGGGTGAACACAAGATCCAGTCTTGCTGGCTCATCCTCCTCCCTCTCTCTGGTAGTGTCCCTGACATGTTGATGCATAAGGTTTTCAAGTACCACATCCGTCATCTTGGCTCTCCATGTTTCAGGACCCCCATGTGGCTCCAGGTTTTCCCAGTCGATCTCCCTGTGGTTGAAATCGCCCATTACCAGTAACTTTGCTCTGCTCGAGTGAGCTTTTCTTGCCACCTCAGCCAGTGTGTCCACCATCACTCTGTTGTTTTCTTCATACTCCTCTCTTGGCCTCCTGCAGTTCTCTGGTGGGTTATACATCACTCCAATGACTACTTTATGTTCTCCAGACTGAACTGTACCTACTATGTAGTCCCTTTCTCCAATCAAGTCCATGCATTCCATTTCCTCAAATCCCCATCAGATTTTTATGAGCAGTGCTTCCCTTTTCCCCCTCTACTCCTTCTATCTTTCCTCAGGATCTGATATCCCGGTGGGAAGATTGCGTCTGTTATTGTCTCTGTAAGTTTCGTTTCTGTGACTGCTAGGATTTCTCGCTGATTCTTTCGTGCCACTCCTCATATTTATTCATTATTCTGTCCGTGTTTGTGTACCAAACCTTCAGCTTCTTTTCTATCACTGTGGTCCTGGGATAATATTGGGGTTGGGGGAGTGAGAGCCTTGGTGGGGGCCTATGTGGGGCTGTGGTGTGGATGGGGTTTGTGATGAGGGGGTGGGGTCAGAATGCCCATAAGGGGCAGCTGTTGGGGTGAAGCTTGTGATGTGGGGGTTGGTGGCAGAGGGAACTGTGTGTGGGTTTTGGTTTAGATTGCTCAGTTGCGTTGGGATTGTCGTGGTTGGAGTCTTTCTGTGGGAGTTTCTGCGGGGTGTGTTTGCCCTTCCTCCTGTGTCTGGGTCCTTCTCATCTTCATCATTGCCTCTCATTCCTCCTTGCATCTCTCTACCCTCTCTTTCAGTGTAGTCCTTTCTTCTTGTGTCTGTTGCGATCGAGGTATACTCTCTGGTACCCCGGTTTGTCCCTCAGTCGTGCTTTCTCTTGCAGGATCCTGGTTCAAGCTGATTCTTCCTTGAAAATTACTTTGACAGGCCGTTTCTTTCCACTTGCAACCCACCCAATTCTCCGAAAATTTGTCACCTGGGTCATATTGCCCTCAACTATTGTTTTCATGAAGCCTTCAATCATTTTTTCCTCCTCCTGTTTTATTTCTTCGAAGTTGTCCCCTTTGGCTTCTTGGAGCCCGTAGACAAAAACTGACCTTCCCCTTTCCTCCTCCCACTGAGTCTTCATTTGCATCCTCTGAGGTGTTTTAGTTCCTTCCATTGAAATGTTCTTGCCTTCAGTCCCTGTCCTTTCTGAAACTTCTATGCTCAGTGAACTGTCTTTCATGATCAGCTGTTCCTTGCTACTGCAGTTGGCTGTTAGAGTCTCTGCATATAACTTACCTTCATTGTCTTCAGACCTGTCATTTGATCTTAGTGTGCTCCTCGTCTTTTACCTGGCCCCACGTGGGTCGATAGGGCCTTCACATACAGCATATTTCCTTTGTTTCTTACCATCACCTTGTCTGTGCCTGACATAGAATTTCCTGATGTCGCATCTGAATTGTCATTTGTCTCTCTAATCTGTTTTAGGTTTTTTAGTTTCTCTTCTAAGAAATGTATCCTAGCTTCTGCTGCTAAGACTTGTAGCTCCCAATTCCTGCACTTTTCAGCTATCCTCTCCTCCATTATCTTGCCAAGCTCTTCTATCTTCCTTCCCCACTCTTCCTCCCTTTTTTGAAACTCTAACTTCCAATCTTTCCTTCCTGGTTCGTCCACCAGATCTCTGGTTTTCTGCCCACTAGGACCACCCATTTTTTTTTCTTACCACAGAAAGAAGCTTATGTATTTTACCACAGAGAGAAGTTTATGTATTTTCAGGGTGTGTGTGTGGGGGCAGGGAGAAGGCTAGAGGAGAGAGAGAGAGAATAAGAGGGGGAGGGAGAAGGCTAGAGGAGGAAGAAAGGGAGAGAGAGAGAGAGAGAGGAGGGTAAGGGAAAAGGCTATGAGAGAGAGAAATGCGAGGGAGGGGGAGAAAGATAGAAAGAGGGAGAGGGAGAGAGAAAGCCTAAAGAGAGAGAGACAGAGATGAGGGTGGGGGATAGGACTATGGAAGTGAGAGAGAGAGAGAGAGGGAATTTGAGAAAAAAAAAGGCTATGAGGAGAGAGAAATGTGAGGGAGGGGGAGAGAGAAAGCTAGAAAGAGGGAGAGGGAGAGAGAAAGCTAGAGAGAGAGATATAGAGAGAGGATGGTGGGGAAAAAGGATTGTGGGAGAGAGAGAGCAAGAGAGGAGGGTGGGGGAACGCGATCAGTTTCCACGGGTCTGCTGGCTGAGGGAGGGAGAGAGGGATAGATAAAAACTTATCTCTTAAAACTGTTGTCAGGTCTGTAGTCCTATTGGCCCCCACTTACTCCTCCTACCAAGGTCACCTATTCCTTGCTCCTACAAATTTTATCTTCCTACTACTGCTAGGTACAGTGTGTATGATAATTGCTCTGGAGGAGGGTTTGTGACAGCCAGCTACCAGTGATCTAGGGCCGGCTCTATCACTCAAACTTCCCCGTTAACCACAAACAGGTGATTTGTATGTTACTCCTCAGAGGGGACGTCCATCCAGATGCTTGCTGTAGGATGCTTGCTGTACGATGATTCTTGTGCTCCTCGCCCTTCCGCCTCTGACCTCTTCAATTATTCTATTCTCATTGCCTGTTTCAGTCCTCATTTACCACTCTCATCACTTGTATATTGCTACTTTTGTAATTTGCACTTCACTTTTGGTAAGTACACTTCTTATTTGTGATGACACCCAACCTGTTATGGCGGCGCTACTTCTTGCAGGCCTACTGCTTCTACCTTCTATGGTTATATATATATATAAATATATATATTATATATATATATATATATATATATATATATATATATACAAACCCATATCTGGGGCCTGAAGGAGACTCGAACTACGAACCTTGGAACAAGGTACGCAGTGCATTACCATTCTCACCACACTGGACCAATACCTTGGCGTCCAGCTTGCGCTAGACGTTGATCCAAGGCAGCCAGCTTTCAGGGAGAAGGCTTACAGCTTTTCATCTCATCCCCTGCATGCATCAGCCTTACTAGAGATTTTAACAACGCAAGGAATTCACAAGTCTGGTTAGCGGCTTGCTAAAAACTGAGTCATATTGGGACTTGAGTAGCTCACTCATTTCCTTGCTGTCATCTGTGTAGGACCCATCTTGTTTAAGTAGGGGCCCAATACTGGACGTTGTTCTCGACTTTGATTTGGCATAGGAGAAGAAATACTTTGGGTTTCTTTCGATTTCATTTAAGGCTTTTAGTTCTTCCCGCGATTCCTGACTCCTATAAGATTCATTTAGCTTAAGTTCGATGCTTGCTATTTCTCTGACCAGTGTCTCCCTACGCATTTCAGATATATTGACCTCTTTTAGCCGCTGTTATTCTTTTCCGTCACCTGTAAAGGGAGCGCCTGTCTCTTTCTATTTTACATCTACTCCTTTTTCTTAGAGGAATAAGCCTTGTGCATACATCGAGTGCCACCAAGTTAATCTGTTCTAGGCATAAGTTGGAGTCCGTGTTGCTTAGTATATCTTCCCAGCTTATATCGGTTAGGACTTGGTTTACTTGGTCCCGCTTTATGTTTTTGTTATTGAAGTTGAATTTGGTGAATGCTCCCTCGTGACTAATCTCATTATGTAGGTCTGGGGCTCCCCCGCATACATGTCTGAACCCCAATAAAAGTTGTGGATCTGAGTATATTGTTTTTGATATGGTGACATTTCTTATCAGATCATCATTGTTAGTGAAGATGAGATCTAGTGTATTCTCCAGTCTAGTAGGCTCTATTATTTGCTGGTTTAAATTGAATTTTGTGCAGACATTTAAAAGCTCGTGTGAGTGTGAGTTTTCATCAGAGCTGCCTCCTGGTGTTATTACTGCAACAATATTATTTGCTATATTCCTCCATTTTAGGTGCCTTAAGTTGAAATTCCCCAGGAGCAAGATGTTGGGTGTAGGAGCTGGAAGATTTTCCAGACAGTGGTCAATTTTTAACAGCTGTTCCTGGAATTGCTGGGATGTTGCATCCGGAGGCTTGTAGACTACCACAATGACTAGACTCAAGAAATCGTAATGACACGATTGCAAATAAACCATACCCCCGGCCGGGATTGAACCCGCGGTCATAGAGTCTCAAAACTAGTGGCTAACGCGACGGGCTGGAGTTTTGAGACTCTATGACCGCGGGTTCAATCCCGGCCGGGGGTATGGTTTACAATGACTAGGTTTTGGTTCTCGACCTTTACTGCTAAAACTTCCACTACATCATTTGAGGCATTAAGCAGTTCTGTGCAAACAAGTGACTCTGCAATGTACAGGCCAACTCCCCACCCCCTTTTGCCTGTTCACTCTGTCACATCTGCATAGGTTGTAACCTGGGATCCATATTTCGTTGTCCAAGTGATCCTTTATGTGGGTCTCAGTGAAAGCCGCGAACATTGCCTTTGCCTCTGCAAGCAGTCCACGGATGAAACGTATTTTGTTGCTTGTTGCTGGCTTTAGATCCTGTATTTCCAAAGAAAAATGTCATCGGACTGGTGGTTTTGTTGGTATGGGGGGGGGATTTTTTTTCCGGCTTTTAGTTTTCTTTTATTTTGTTGGTTTGGAGTGGAGGCCATCGACTGTGGTTCCACTCCAGGAATGACTGGATTTGGTGTACGATTTCTGCCATTTCCTGCCAGTTTTTTTTCCTTCCTGACACTAAAAAAACCCCCTCCTTTTGAGTGGCTGTGGTACCCAGGTTTTCCCATGGTCTGGATGTTTTGTTCTTTTTGTCCCCTTTAGATGGTTGCCTGGCAATTTAAGTTATAGCACAGTCTTTCCTGTACTGAAGAGGTACACATTTCAGGGTGAAAAAGCTTACAGGAAGGGAGTTTGCATTTTCCTGTTGTCATATGGGCACGGCATTTTCTAGGTGGTCATAGTTGCACGTCCGTCTGTTTTTTCCAGATTTCCCATGTCGCAGATACCAAGTGCATTTGTATGTGCACAGGCTTGGTTTCCGTTTGCCTTGGGTTTATGTGAACTGTATTCCCTGTTGGTGCATGTTTACCTATCTTATTCCTATCCTCCCTAGCACCAACAATGGAGCTCCCCCCAGTTGTTTTTGGGAATATATCCTCACTAGTGCTAGTGGAGTCCTCTTGTTTGCTTTTTTCTGTGGTATTTCTAGTTGCAATTGTTGGTTTTATTATCTTTGACTACACTGTTTCCCCACTACGGCTCCTGTCCCTATGAGGTCATTTTAGGGTTTTCCCTTTCCCCTGCGTATAGTTCCCGACACCTGGACAAAATTTTCCAGCTTCAACATTAGTCTCCCAGGACAGCACCTTCAGCTTCACCTTTTACTGTCTCCCGGACAGCACCTCCAGCTTCCCCATTACTGCCCTCCTATGACAGCACCTCCAGCTTCACCATTACTGTCTCCCAGGACAGCACCTCCAGCTTCACCATTACTGTCTCCATGACAGCACCTCCAGCTTCACCATTACTGTCTCCCAGGACAGCACCTCCAGCTTTACCATTACTGTCTCCCAGAACGCACCTCCAGCTTCACCATTACTGTCTCCCAGGACAGCACTATCAGCCCCACATTTACTGACTACCAGGACATCACCTCCAGCCTTACAGTTTCTGACTACATGGCCAGTTATCAAGGGCAGTTTCCATTCAGCCCAGACTTTTTATGTTCCCATCTGTTTGTAGAAAGCTTCCAGGTTTTCTATAAAGCAGCTTTGATGTTATCCTCTTTTAATACCCCTTTTGATTTTTTGTCCCCAGATTTATCTCATTTGGGCTACCCAAAAACACTCCTGTTTAAATACTCCATGTGGAAGCCCCGTTTGTTTGATTGACTGCAGACTACACAGAGCTTCATAATGATTTGAATGGTTGATTTACTGTTAATTCTACTAGCAACCTCTTGAATACTCTATTAAAACCCTTTAAAAGAAGTCTAGCTATTTGATTTCTGTTTCTAACTGTACTTGTATATTGACAGCTTAAACCCTGTATTTGCTATATATATAATATCATTCTATTTTATTATTATATATATATATATATATATATATATATAATATTATATATATTATATATATATATTATATATATATATATATATATATATTATTTATATATATATATATCTATATATTTATATAAATTTTATATATATATATATATATATATATAATATATATTTTATATTATATATATATTTTGTGTGTGTGTGGTGTGTGTGTTGTGTGTGTGTGTGTGTGTGTTGTGTGTGTGTGTGTGTGTTGTGTGTGTTGTGTGTGGTGTGTGTGGTGTTGTGTGTGTGTGTGTGTGTATGTGTGTATGTTTTGATTGTGTGTTTTGTGTGTGTGTGTTTGGTGTGTGTGTTGTGGTGTGTTGTGTGTGTACTCACCTAGTTGTACTCACCTAGTTGAGGTTGCGGGGGTCGAGTCCCAGCCCCCTGGCCCCGCCTCTTCACTGATCGCTACTAGGTCACTCTACCTGAGCCGTGAGCTTTATCATACCTCTGCTTAAAGCTATGTATGGATCCTGCCTCCACTACATCACTTCCCAAACTATTCCACTTACTGACTACTCTGTGGCTGAAGAAATACTTCCTAACATCCCTGTGATTCATCTGTGTCTTCAGCTTCCAAACTGTGTCCCCTTGTTACTGTGTCCAATCTCTGGAACATTCCTGTCTTTGTCCACCTTGTCAATTCCTCTCAGTATTTTGTATGTCGTTATCATGTCCCCCCTATCTCTCCTGTCCTCCAGTGTCGTCAGGTTGATTTCCCTTAACCTCTCCTCGTAGGACATACCTCTTAGCTCTGGGACTAGTCTTGTTGCAAACCTTTGCACTTTCTCTAGTTTCTTTACGTGCTTGGCTAGGTGTGGGTTCCAAAACTGGTGCCGCATACTCCAATATGGGCCTAACGTACACGGTGTACAGCGTCCTGAATGATTCCTTATTAAGATGTCGGAATGCTGTTCTGAGGTTTGCTAGGCGCCCATATGGTGCAGCAGTTATTTGGTTGATGTGCGCTTCAGGAGATGTGCCTGGTGTTATACTCACCCCAAGATCTTTTTCCTTGAGTGAGGTTTGTAGTCTCTGGCCCCCTAGACTGTACTCCGTCTGCGGTCTTCTTTGCCCTTCCCCAATCTCATGACTTTGCACCTTGGGTGGATTGAACTCCAGGAGCCAATTGCTGGACCAGGTCTGCAGCCTGTCCAGATCCCTTTGTATTTCTGCCTGGTCTTCGATCGAGTGAATTCTTCTCATCAACTTCACGTCATCTGCAAACAGGGACCTCAGAGTCTATTTCTTCCGTCATGTCGTTCACAAATACCAGAAACAGCACTTGTCCTGGACTGACCCCTGTGGGACCCGCTGGTCACAGGTGCCCACTCTGACACCTCGCCACGTACCATGACTCGCTGCTGTCTTCCTGTCAAGTATTCCCTGATCCATTGTAGTGCTTCCCTGTTATCCTGCTTGGTCCTCCAGTTTTTGCACCATCTCTTGTGTGGAACTGTGTCAAACGCCTTCTTGCAGTTTAAGAAAATGCAATCCACCCACCCCTCTCTCTTTGTCTTAACTGCTGTCACCTGTCATAGAACTCCAGTAGGTTTGTGACACAGGATTTCCCGTCCTGAAACCATGTTGGCTGCTGTTGATGAGATCGTTCCTTTCTAGGTGTTCCACCACTCTTCTCCTGATAATCTTCTCCATGATTTTGGCATACTATACATGTCAGTGACACTGGTCTTTTAGTTTAATGCTTCATGTCTGTCTCCTTTTTTAAAGATTGGGATACATGTGCTGTCTTCCATCCCTCAGGCACTCTCCCTGTTTCGATAGATGTATTGATATTGTTGTTAGGGGTACACAATAGTGCCTCTGCTCCCCCTCTCAAAACCCATGGGGAGATGTTATCTGGCCCCATTTTCCTTTGAGGTATCTAGCTCACTCAGAAGCCTCTTCACTTCTTCCTCGGTTGTGTGCACTGTGTCCAGCACATGGTGGTGTGCCCCACCTCTCCGTCTTTCTGGAGCCCCTTCTGTCTCCTCTGTGAACACTTCTTTGAATCTCTTGTTGAGTTCCTCACAATACTTCACGGTCATTTCTTGTTGTCTCTCCTCCTTCCTTCCTTAGCCTGATTACCTGGTCCTTGACTGTTGTTTTCCTCCTGATGTGGCTGTACAACAGTTTCGGGTCAGATTTGGCTTTCGCTGCTATGTCATTTTTCATATTGTCTTTGGGCCTCCCTTCTTATCTGTGCATATTTGTTTCTGGCTCTACGACTGGTCTCCTTATTCTCCTGAGTCCTTTGCCTTCTATATTTCTTCTATATTTCTGTGTGTGGTGTGTGTGTGTGTGTGTGGTGTGTGTGTGTGTGTGTGTGTGTGTGTGGTGTGTGTGTGTGTGTGTGTGTGTGTGTGTGTGTGTGTGTGTGTTTGTGTGTAAAACAACCACTGTGAAAGAACAGTGAAATTTCAAGCGCTTACGTGACTTCTCCATTATCAAGGATAATGTGAGAAGTCACGAAAGCGCTTAGAAATTTCACTATTCTTTCACAGTGGTTGTTTTGCATATTCTGATATCACCTATTTACTTTGACCTTATTGGGTGGTAAGGGGAAGTGGAATATTCAAATGGCTTCAGGAAGAAATCCAAATATTCTTCCTTGAAGCCTTTTTTTTCCACTCTCTGAGGCTATGGGTCCCACAATTTACACCAGAGGTGGACCCAGTCCTATATAATATATATATTATATATATATATATATATATATATATATATATATATATAATATATATATATATATATATATAAAATATTTATTATATATATATAATATAATATATATAATATATATATATATATATTATGACAAGCACCTAAAGTCGGTACCTGCCCAGCCGGGCTGTGGCTCGTACGTTGGTTTGCGTGCAGCCAGCAGTAACAGCCTGGTTGATCAGGCTCTGATCCACCAGGAGGCCTGGTCACAGACCGGGCCGCGGGGGCGTTGACCCCCGGAACTCTCTCCAGGTAAACTCCAGGTTAATATATATATTTATATATATATATATATATATTATATATATATATATATATATATATATATATATATATAATATATATATATATATATATATATATATTATATATATTAATATATATATATATATATATATATGTTTGTGCCGAATAGACAGAACTTGCGATCTTGGCTTAAATAGCAACGCTCATCTTGCCATATAGGACAAGTGAAAATTAGTGTATGCAATAATTTCGCCAAAATCATTCTGAACCTAAAGAAAAAAATATATTTCACTGTGTTTGTTTAGTATTAAATTACTGTGAACAAATCTAAAATATATTTAGTTGGGTTAGGCTAAAATAAATTGTTCTTGTTATAATAAGGTTAGGTAAGTTTTCTAAGATTCTTTTGGTGCAAAATTAAAAATTTTATACATTTATGTTAATGAAAAAAATATATCTTTAAACGTATAAGAGAAAATTTCAGAAAGGACTTAATTTTAAATGAGTTCTTACTAATTGACCAGTTTTACATATTCGGCACGACATATATATATATTATATATATATATATATATATATATTATATATATATATATAATATATATATATATATATATATTATATATATATATATGTAATATATATATATATATATATATATATATATATATATATATATAATATATATATATATATATATATATATATATATATATATATATATATATATATATATATATATATATATATATATATACATATATTCACAATAAACATTGTAACTACAATATTTATCTCTCTTATCAATAATTATAGAGAGGGAGAGCCTAGGTAGTACACACCTTGCACTGATGTCTCCCTCCCTGTCTTCCTTCATGTCTTCATCCATGCCTATGTCACGTGATAATTGTCCTTGACCTACATGCACCACCAACTTACTAGCTGCTGGAGCTTCCATTATTCGTGGCAGTAATGGCAGCTTCTTGGACAAGGAAGGTGGTTGGACAGTGCCAGTGATAAAGACAGCTACGTATTCCTCAGATGCTGGTTAGTTTGCATAAACGTTATGGGTATCTAGCATGGCGCCTCCCTCCTGGTGCTGCCTGGTAACTCTCTTCACTCATCAGTCTTTTAATTCCCTTTAATGCGTTACAGTGGTAAATTTTTAGCGTCTCTTTTACGGCAAATTATTAGGCTGGTACTAATAGTTATGAGCTTTGGAATATGGAGCATCCATTCTCTAATTTATAGAGGAAAAAACACAGGGCGACGCAAGCACGGAATATTGTTTATCCCGGCGAGATGTACGTGCTTAGAAACAGGTAATGCAGCGCAGGTGAGTGTGAATTGAGCCTGGTGGTAGGGGATGCATTGTAGAATAGAAGAGGGGTGGAGGGAGTATCCCAGGGAAGGAACCAACAAGGTGGGGAGACCATCGATGAGGGAGAAGTAGTGGATTAGAGGACGTGGGGGAGTTGGGGAGCTGAACCTGGGTCTCGTGAGGGTATAGCAGCCACCACCCTCTCCATTGGACCACCGATAGCGACAGTGAACACCCGGCTTCCAAGTCTGTGCACACCAGCAAGTTTGGTTTATGTTTGTCGTGGTGGGTCCTTGCGCCCAGCACTGTGGCCTGCCTGCAGCTTACCACTTACACCCTAGCCTGACAACTTTTTCTCATTATATCCTCAGCTGCGCTTATTGCCACGGTAAGAGTTATTATCTATTTCTCTAATACAATACCCGTCCATTATTCCATATCAACATAGGGTTATTTTACCTTAACTTCTCAAGGAAGATCATGCCACCAGAACTTACAAGAAAAGGATTTTGCGGAAGTAAAGTAAGAGTTGATGTGTGTACCATTGTCAAGAACATGGGAACATTGTGCTATATCTACTGACATGTTTCGTAACTCGTTGTCTCTGTTTCCCTAGCAGTGAGTAAGCCCTTAGGTGTTTGTGGAAAAAAACATTCACGTACAGTTCACGGCATAAATGTCCTTATTAATAGTTTGTTGGTATCACCATACCATTTACAACATGGGTGTTAGTTGACCGCCGTGGGTTACGTTGCAGTGAAAAATTCATTATACAGTGAATTAATTTTGCCATCCTTTATGGTCTCGTGACTTGACATGAGATGTGTCTCATTGTCTTTTTACCTCTTCACCTTTCCTCTAGTTTCTTTTGCACTTCCCTTCCTGTCTGCCTAAGTGGGTTCTGTCCTTGAGGGATTTTGTCCTACCCCCGTGAACCAGTAGCTCTCTCTTGTTTTTATGGACTACCACCTTTATTACGACTACTACATTCTCTGTTATTGTTATTGTTTTACTAGTACTAGTACTATTTTCTTATTTGTATTTCTACCACTGATGCATTACTATTACTATTACATCAACAATTATAATTCACTCCTCCCATTCTACCGCTCCCTTTCCCCACCCTCTTTCGTACATATTTTCTGATTCCCTTACCTTCTTGCCTCTTTGTGTGGCTTGTTAATGGTCCAAGTCGGACCGAAACGTCGTCATAAGTTTCGGTCTCCTAAGTGTGGGTTGTTTTCGTATTTAATTCTCTTATGTACAAAGGGAACCAGAACTGCGTCGCATAACCTATGTGAGACCAAACAAATGATGCAGAGCTGTAGAATAATATGAACTTCCGTTACTTAACATGATATAAATCAATGCAACCTGTGTGCCTTATTAATGATGCTTGGGAAATGTTGTCTTGCTTTAATTCTGTATGATTCTGCATGATCAGATTTGGTGATACCGAAGGAATGGGCCTAATGACAGTCACGCACTGTTCAGTACATTTATTGTCTTGAATCTGAGACCATATTTCTACAAATTTTCTGACATCATTTAGAAGAAATATCTAAAATAATATATCTTTGATAGCTTGTTTGCGATGCGTTGCTCTTGATGGCTTGTTCCATGATCTTCGTTGATTTAACTTTGTCATTATCTGTATTTTCTCTGCATGATTGCTCATCTTCTGAAGTTTGTTACCGGTGGAAGGATGCATGGACCTGGAATTTTACGGTGCATAATTGTTCTTAGAGTTATAAAGCCTCTGAGGCGTGTAGGTTAATAATTCAGCGGGTGCCACAACCATGTCACCCTTGAGGAATTCGAGAAATCCGATATGGTTACCAATGGACTCGCTGATCAACCATGAATACTAAAACTAATGCAGATCAACTTGGACACTGAGCATTTTAATCAAATTTATTACCAACATGTTTTTTTTTGTTTAGATAAAGGATGCCACCTTTTGTATTTTCCCATTGAAACAGTTTCTGTTAGGATGATTTCATATAACTCGAATATCTAAGACAGATGTCGTATTTACTCTGAA
This sequence comes from Cherax quadricarinatus, assembly GCF_026875155.1. Classification (NCBI taxonomy): domain Eukaryota; kingdom Metazoa; phylum Arthropoda; class Malacostraca; order Decapoda; family Parastacidae; genus Cherax; species Cherax quadricarinatus. The sequence continues at coordinate 103,524,896 of NC_069399.1, forward strand.
GTAGTCGTTACAGCAATGAGATCCTCGCCTACCCAGCGTCATTTGCATTATGAAGGTCAAGACAAAGAACGTGATCTAGGAAGCATTTTCAGTTTCACAGCACATGCATTTAAATTTCGCCATATTCAGCGAACGTTAACAAAACATTTTACCATGTCTCTATGGATGTCACTCAATTGGATATAGCAATATGATCAACAGTAATTGTTATTTATTTGTAAAAAAAAGGCAGTAAATGCTACACACTCATTTGATTTTTATCATTACACTATTGATCAGTTTTGGTCAGTAACTTCTGCCTATAATAGTTTTGATAATATCTCCACTCACAGCTAAGACTACCCCTTCTAATGAGACAGTAACGTTATGAGAACAAAACAATGGTCAAGCTACAACCTACAGGTTGTCTCCTGGCGCCCTATCATTAATTCTATTCCCTAACGCTAAACTAATGATTAAATTGTCAATGATCTAATTTCTCTATAATGCCATCATCTTCATCGTTTTCATTATCATTATCGCGAGCTTCCTCCTACATCAGCTTCCAGATTGTCCTTTGTCATATGGTTTAAATAGCTATCAGTTCCTCCACATTTTCAAAACACTGAGCACGAAAGCTGAGCAGCTGCGTATCCACATCTGAGAAATAAGCTGAGCTGATCACTGATGCAGCTGCAGTGAATCAATTTCAGTGCATCTGATTGTGCAACCCGATTATCTTGAGGTAGAGGGATACTGCCGAGAGACTTGGCAGGCTCGTACTTCTCAAACCCAAACCTTACTGCAGCCTTTTAATTGGTTTGTCTAAAAATGAGCCCTCTTTGTATTTTCATTGAATAGCTCGGTAATCAGAGGTAAAGCTCTAAATCCTGGCAAAAATATGCTCTTTTTGTTCCTGTTCCCGAGAGCCAAACTTAGAAGCCTTTCATTTACAAAGACATAAGTATCATAACTGATTGTTTTGAAGCTCTTCCATCCGAGAGTGCACATATGGAAATTATTTTCAAATTCCCGGTAAAAGTATCAGTTTATTTTAAGATGCACTACTGTATAGTGTTTCTATGTTTTTAAATGAGGTGTAAAATGTAGTTGTGGTAGGCCACTGAGTGCGTAACAGTGAACGGGTCATCATCTGATTATGATCGTGTCAGGAAACACTTGTGTTGTCTCCCAACTATTGAACCACCGCCATCATCCGAAATTTGCCAACACCACAACTTGGTCAGGAATGAGTTTATAAGATTCCTCTTGTATGGTGCTCGGGATAATTAACCCATAAATTCAATCACGATCTACCAGTGTATCACAGAGGAATTTTAGCACATCGCCGGATGACAAATTAATGATACACATTAAAAGGATTGGAAAGACGAAATGTAGTTGTTGGATAGCCTTATATCAAGGCTGAAGGACTGAAAGCTTTAAAATTACCTTTCCGCGTCTTACAGTGTCTCCAGCATAAAATTCACCTCTGTATCCCATTGAAAAAGCCTGTTGGCAAGCGAAACATCTCGTCAATGTAGATATTCGATATAATAGATCTTCGATATGTTGAAACAGTTACAGAATATTATTTAAGACTTCAACAGACGGATCCAAGATTTAGCAACACTTGAAGAAATACCCTAAGTCACCATCGACATCTTTCTAAACAAATAATAATCATCAATATAAAATACAAAACTTGAAGCACATTATCTTCTGCTTTATTTATTAAAAGATAGAAAATATAAGCAATTACTTTTAACCACAAATTTCCAGATTAAAATCAAAGCACATTGTCCTGCTGCAGTGATAAGTAGCGAATTTAAATCGGTAACCATCTTGCATTTTCACACATGGACTTACCTATTCAAGATCTAAGCATAAAAAATGGTCACTTTGACTTGCAAAACTTGTAATGTGAAACATAGTTAAAACCCTCAACGTTTATACTGATATACGTGTCAGTGAACTTGTAGGTGATCACTGAATGCTTTGGCAGCCATCTTGGATTTTAACCATTTCTCCAGAGTAACAGAGTGGTATCCACTGAATTATCAATCTAGACAACCAAAATTTTCAAATTCTGTAAGGTTAAAGGACACAAGTGCAACTAATGCGACACTTTTATTGTGGCAAACGTTTCGCTCTCCAGGAGCTTTGTGTAGAATTATGTACGGTATATTAAGTAAAAGGACACAAGTGCAACTAATGCGACAAAGCTCCTGGAGAGTGAAACGTTGCCACAATAAAATGTCGCATTAGTTGCACTTGTGTCCTTTTACCTAACATACCGCACATAATTCTACCAACATTATTACGATTCAAATTCTGATGAGGATAATTATGCACCACATAATTCCAGGGTCAGACAAAAATTTTGTTTGAAAAAGAGTCTATAATCAGGTTATCTAAGTCAACATCAGCTGGTTCATGAGTCTACAGACCGAAAAATCTGTAACCTTAACTGCATTACCAGTTAACGTATAAATCTGACAGATGAGCAACGATTGGAAGCTTTTAATGGGCACATTTCGCTCACCAGGAGCTTTCACAATCCAATATTTGGGCTGAAAAGCTTCTAGAGAGCAGAATGTATCTTAATAAAAGTTTTCGAAGGCTACACATGTTTCATTCATTTGTCGGTAATTTTTTTTTTTTTACCTCGAGTGATACATTTCAAGGTATTGTTAAAACGTAAATTATTTATGATTGCTTCTTCCACGCTTTTCTGTGATTTCAATATTATTTATCAGTTTCCTCGTTAGATCAGTTACTAACCCTTAAAAAGCAGTCCTGGGCTACCTTTTAAAAACTCGTTGGAGTCTAGATTATGAGTTTCGGCATTTCGGTAAATTTTGCCTTAATTAAAATCCCCAGTTTTATTTTGTTTTATAATTTTTTTTGAAAGTAATTTGCCGTGGGTTTTTTCTAAGTTTAAGGGCCGGTACATCAGCCCAGTTCAGTTTTCCACTTCCTTCAAGAAAGTGGTTACAAATAAATTTTGCCTTTATGGTTAGGGCTGTCATCTACATATTCCAAGGCTGTCTCTCTCTCTCTCTCTCTCTCTCTCTCTCTCTCTCTCTCTCTCTCTCTCTCTCTCTCTCTCTCCTCTCTCTCTCTCTCTCTCTCTCTCTCTCTCCCACTCTCTCTCCCTTTCCTTTTGGCTTACATCATTTAGTTTTGTTGTTCTTCCTGTATGACTTCTACTGTTCCTTGCGTATAACTTTGATTGTTATTCGTTATATGTAACTTTGACTTTTGTTTTTAGTCTTATATAACTATAAGCTGAGTTGTTCCCAGTGTGTATCTTCAAGCTTTGTTGTTCCTTATGCAAGTCTGAGGTTTGTAGGGCTGAGTTTTATTGTTTGTTCTTTGTGTAAGACTGTTTGTGTTATCTGTGTATGACTGAGTTTTGTTTTTCCTTGTGTTTAAATCTGATTTTTTTTCCCTTGTGCAATACTGAATTTTGTTGTTCCAAGCGTGTAATTTTGAGCTTTGTTGTTCCTTGTGTAAGACCGAGTTTTGTCCTTCATTGTGTAAGTCTTTATTTCCTTCTATATAACCTTAAAGTCAGTTATGACAACTACAACAGAAACAGCATAGTTTAAAGCACGTTCCAGTTTTACATTTTGTATATGTTTAAGAGGGTTCCAGTTGGGGGTCGAAATATACAGACCAAATTTATCTCCTGTGTTTCTGTCTCCATGTGAGTTATTAGCATCGTCAAGTATTTATTACAGTTTCAATTGAAGTACAACAACATAGTAATGATAATAATCATATTGCTAAAAGTAGTAAGATTCATCACGAAGGATGGCAAAAACTACAAACATAGACGGCAAAAGATAAGTTTTATGGAGACATGTTTTTATTACAACCAAAAAAAAAAAACGCTTCCTTTAGTAGAGTTATTCTCTAATCAGAGGTACTATAAACCCCGTGACGTAACTTCCCGTCTATTTGTCTGTTCGGGTTTGTCTGCCTGTCTGTTTCTGTCTATTTCTCTAATAGACTTACTGGCTATCTGTCTGTCTGTCCTTCTCATCTGTTATCTGTCTGTCTGTTTGTTCTCCTCACTGGTTGTTTGTCTGTCTGTCCTCACCGGTTATCTGTCTGTATGTTTGTCCTCCTCACCGGTAATCTGTCAGTCTGTCCTCACTCTCTTTCCTCCGAACGTAACCTGCATCAGCCTGACCTGGGGCTCACTGATGAAAACATTCGATCCATTACCTCAAGATCCTAGGTGTGACTCCCAAGTATGGATAATTTTCCTTACACACATGTTGCCTGAACCTACCAAGCAGTTACCATACATCTTGGTGTCAGCAGACTGTTACGACTCATATCTAAATGAAAAAAATAATATTGCTGTGTAAATGTGTACGAAAGTCCAGTCCTGCCGGTAGTCATTAGACAAAATGCGAATATGTAAGAAAAATCCAGTCCAGATGAAAGTGTTCAAGTGTTGGTATTACTAATGAATAAAATATCTTGTAATAGATGGCACGACTACACATAGGGGTGAGTTTAATTACATTCCTGCAGCTCTGCACTTCGAGCAGCGACAAGATACTTGGGTGTTAGCATCCTTGAGGAATGTGTGAGAAATTCCAGCCCAGCTGGAAGTCATATTCTTTGTAAATAAAATCCAAAACCTGTTGGAAGTATTCAAATGTGGCGCAGAAGATTTATGCACATTGCGATGCGCTTAATAACGATAATTTTAAAGAAAAAGTGAAACTCGACTGTTCTCTCATTTCATTCACTTCGGTTAAGCATTCCTCATTCTATCATCGTTCTACCTGCCTTCTTCCATTCCTTCCTCCATGCCTCCTTCCTTATTTTCCTCCATGCCTCCTTCCTTATTTTCCTCCGTGCCCCCTTCCTTATTTTCCTCCATGCCTCCTTCCTTATTTTCCTCCATGCTTCCTTCCTTATTTTCCTCCATGCTTCCTTCCTTATTTTCCTCCATGCCCCTTCCTTATTTTCCTCCATGCCTCCTTTCTTACTCCCTCCAAGTTTCCTTCTTTGCATTTCCCCATGTCTACTTCATTACCTTCTTTATCCTTCCATTACATCCTTTACCTCTCTCCCTTTTCTTATCTCCCTCTTATTTGCTTACATCTACAGGAAAAACCATAAACCTATATTATTACGTAACTCTTACACCACCTCTCCCCCCACACTCATATTTCTCCATCTCCCCCTCCCCTTCTGCAATGCGCAGTTTTACCTACAGTTCATTCAGACTCACTGCCCCCTCCTCCCTCTCAACTCTCACCTCCAACTCCACCTCCCTCGTCGTATCTGTTCCCTCCATCACACCTCCCCCACCTCTTTTCATCTCACACACCTCACACAATCCCAGCCATAATTGTTTAATTTAAGGCGTGTACACAAGTTTCGCAGCAGACATAAGCAAAATTTCAGTGATACTTTTAAAGAAGCAATATTACTCATGGTCTCTAAAGCATTATGAGAGGTGAGAAAAGGCTGATTTCTTCCTTTTCTCAACGTTTATGATGAAAAGTACGTAATTCAACAAGTGTTTTAAGAACTAATTAATCAAGGTGATAATAGATATATAAATGTGACGTCTATTGATAATCAACCTTTGATCTAACTGCAGTTCTTCTCACAGCTGCATGTCTCTTCCTTCCACACAGCTGAGTGTTTTGAGCAACAGAGGAAGTGTCTCTTCACAGCCTGCAGCGGCATGGCGTCTGTGCCGCAGACGCTACACATAACCAAAACGCAGAGACAACAGCAGCGGCGGGGAGCCGGCCTCAACACAGCTCACGAGTGCTACTTTGATAACGCAGGTGAGGCGATGTGCAGGGATACATAATGGAAGAGTGAGGCTTCGGCAAAAAGTTAGGTGAGGACGTGAAAAGTATCATTATAGAAACAGGAGAGAGAATGTTAAATATATTAGAGATGGAATAGATGAGGTTGCCAGATGTATTAAAGATAGAATAGGTAAGGATGAGTATTGGTAATCAAATGGATTAAGATGTGAGAAAAGCTGAAGGAATATGTGATGATAAATGGAATTATAGGAGCGTACAGATGAAGATTAGTGAAAGAAAGAACAAGTTAGCTACACGCACTTGACGACTTTTGTTCTTATGAAATGTAAGAGATAGGTCAGGATAGATACTGGTGAGGTGGGTGGCTGTGTGAACACTGATAGTGTTTGAGTGAAGAAAGGAAGGATTATCCAATGGTTTCTGTCTCCCTAAATGCCTTCCTAACTCTCCCTTCCTTCCTCCCCAAATCTCTCTCTACCTCTCTAACCATCCCTCCATGTCTTCGTAATTCTCCCTCTCTGCCTTCCTAACTCTCCTTCCTGGTTTCATTAACTCTTCCTACTTACCTCCATAACTTTCCTGCCTCCTTACCTATGTCTCTCTCTGCCACCACAATTCTTCATTGTGTTCCTCAGAATTGGAACAACCAATGCGGTACAGCAGTAAGCTGATGAACAGCATCTGGGGTCAGTACAACAAGAACTCCGTCCACAACTTCAAGTCTCTTCAGTGCGGAGGTGTAGCGGCCCCCGACACCCAGGAGGTCCAGCTGCAGCAGGCGCCTCCCACCACCAGGTGAGTGCTCAATCAACCTTTCCAGATATCTGTAAGTCATGCTTAATTTCCTCTTTTGTAGTCTCATTCATCATTTATCCCTTTCTCTTCTGTTTATTACAACTTCTACTACGTATTCTAAACTTATAACTGTAGTGATTGGCTAATACTCTATTTTTCTTATGAACTGCTTTAGACAAGCACAAGATCGCGACCCCTGCTCGGGTTTATGTGCTTTCCTCAGTATGATAGGTCTAGAAATTTACTATTTCGTCTCCGTTTAATTATGTATATTTCTACTGGTATGTGAGATTGTATGTATAAAGGTTTGCCTGAAAGACAACCTCGGTTACCGTTACATTCATGGGGAAAGCTAAACCGTAAGGGGTCATACAGCGCGCCCTGGAGAATGGGAGGCAGCCTGATCCAATCTAAGGAAAGGGAGAATAGGTCAATTTCCTTGGATCAAGAGCCCATTACCAACATCGAAGTACCTCCCCAGATGGGGAAAGACATTTCGAGTTGATACCAATTTTAAGCCTGCTGAGAAGAGTCTTGAGATTATCGCCAATCAACGTTTAATGTTTTTCTCCTATTTTTTTTTTCCTTGGTCAGGGAGGTGTTACAGCAGCGACTGGAAGAACTGGGTAAAGCGGTGGCCACCAATTATATGGACAACCTGCATCAGTACTAGCAGTGCCAAGCCGCCATTCTGCCACCACAACCAACACCACTACTAGTGCTATTACCACCAATATGATAACACCACAGGCCTGTCCCATCCCTTCACCTCCCCACTCGCTTTGTTGCTCCCTGCAACTTTAATAGATTAATTACTGACTAGCCATCTACATCAACCTATTAGTTTAACGTCATTTGCTGCAACTGGATATTTTATCCAATGTGCGTGCCAACTCTAGCATCCCAGAACTACATCATCATATACTGAAGTACGAAAAAGCACAAAAAATTCAATTCCTCGCTAAGATGCGGCTCACTGGTATGCGCACCGTTACCTTAATGATAAAATAATTCATGTAATTACAGCACCAGAACTAAAGTTGTAGGGAACCAACAAAGGCAGGTCATGTACATACGAGCAGCTAACTTATATTGGTTCAGACCTCACACTCTGTACTATGATGCCCAGCTTTCAAAAAAGGAAGACCACATACAACAAATACTATTACACAGGCGACCAGTACTGTCAATTAGTAACTCTTTTGTAGCAAAAAAAAAAAAAATCTCTGCACAAAAATGCACCCATCACATTACTTCTTAATTCTGTTAGTTTCAAGAGTAATGGAATTTGTTGATGATAATGAGAGATTTGGAATGGGCGGAGGCGAACTGTTACAGAGTTGTCGTTCATATTATGGGTATTCTGCTCGAGGTGGTCAAACTGCCTGCAGTGTGGCCACAACTAGGGATGTACAGGAGGAACCTAGGACCAAAACTTATCGTGACACTCATATTACACTAAGAGTCAACCTAACATCAGTGTAATCAAACCAAACCAGTGCTTGTCTAGGGTAGAAGCAGTAGGATCTTCAAGGGAATTTTAGTGTTGCATTCTACAGGAGGTAGTAGGTAAACATTGTTTGCTGAGACTCTCGTACAGTGGTGTCCTGATAATGTCTTGTTCCCAGCGCTCTCCTCGCGGCAACGGCTCAGCTAACCAGCTGATGTAGAGATCATAAAAATAAAAATGTAAACATTAAGAATAGGAAATAATATAGAAACAAAAAGTTGGATATCATATGGTTTGCCGAAAATTCACCTTTGTTAGCCAAACAATAATTATATATATATATATATATATATATATATATATATATATATATATTAATATATTATATATATATATATATGAAAATTTGAAAAAAAATTAATGTGTGAAATATAACACAACTGCAATACTTTTGAATTTTCATGTGCTTTCGCACACATTGTCAAGCCCGTCAATATATAACAAGTGAGCCTTTGTTATTGAGTTCTGAGTGCACATTGTGAGTGTAGTTCAATTATGCTATAAGTGCATTTTGCCTTCATAATAAACCTTGTTTAATCCACTCTTATTTTTATTTTCATTAATGTATATAAACCCAAAACGTTGCATTATATAAACCGCAGCATTAATCTACCCATGAAAAGTTTTGGTTAAATTAAGGCTGAATTAATATACTTCAGAGGAGGTCGGGAAGGGGAAAACAGGTAAGTTAGGTTTCTACGACTCCACACACCTGCCTGACGGACTGGAGTCATTGTGTGCTTGGAGTCAGAGTATAGATAAATGACACAGGTGTGCAACATTTGGGTATCTTTCCTCTGGAAACTTTTCGCTAGCCAGTAGCTTCTTCAGTCCAGTGCAGAGAAACGTGGAATAAAAGGAGGAGTTTGAGGTAACCTTTCAGCCTGAAGTCGATATGTTCAGTCCATCAGTCTTGATAAAAATGCAGCATATTCGTGGAGATAAAGCTTATATACTGATGACATGACGTGGAGCAGTGGTAGGCGGTGTCACCAGTGGACTACCTCAAACTCCTCTATTCTTCCATCTTTCTCTGCACTGGAATGAAGAATCCACCGCCTGGCGAAACGTTTCCAGAAAAAGATAACCAAATATTGCACAAGTGTCTTATTTATCAACTTGTCGGTTTTAGAAAAAGATTATTCACACACAGTAAGTACTTAGAGCCACTGAAGTCTCTACCTCCACAGTGAACGACATTTTTCAATTATATCAGAACATCTTATGAGGATTTCTCTATTTTATACCAGCAAGTTTAATTATTAATGCTTTTAATACTTTAGTTTATCATTTAGAATTACTTACACACACACACAGACACAGACACACAGACAGACAGACAACAGACACACACACACACACACACACACACACACACACACACACACACACAACACACACACACACACACACACACACACACAAACACACAGTCCTAGGACCTGTGCTGTTTTTGGTATATGTGAGAGACATAACGAAAGGGATAGACTCAGAAATGTCATTGTTCGCAGATGATGTGAAGTTAATGAGGAGAATCAAATCGATCGAGGATCAGGCAGGACTACAAAGAGACCTGGACAGGCTACAAGCCTGGTCCAGCAACTGGCTCCTTGAATTTAACCCTGCCAAATGCAAAGTCATGAAGATCGGGGAAGGGCAAAGAAGATCGCAGACACAGTACAGTCTAAGTGGCGAAAGACTGCAAACCTCACTCAAGGAAAAAGATCTTGGGGTGAGTATAACACCGAGCACATCTCCTGAGGCGCACAACAAACAGATAACTGCTGCAGCGTACGGGCGTCTGGCAAACCTCAGGATAGCGTTTCGATACCTCAGGAAGGAATCGTTCAAGACTCTGTACACCATTGACGTCAGGCCCATACTGGAGTATGCAGCACCAGTTTGGAATCCACACCTGGTCAAGCACGTCAAGAAATTAGAGAAAGTGCAAAGGTTTGCAACAAGACTAGACCCAGAGCTAAGGGGATTGTCCTACGAAGAAAGGTTAAGGGAAATCGGCTTGACGACGCTGAGGGACAGGAGGGTCAGAGGAGACATGGTAACGACATACAAAATACTGCGCGGAATAGACAAGGTGGACAAAGACAGGACGTTCCAGAGATGGGACACAGAAACAAGGGGTCACAATTGGAAGTTGAAAACTCAGATGAGTCAAAGGGATGCTAGGAAGTATTTTTTCAGTCATAGAGTTGTCAGGCCGTGGAATAGCCTAGAAAGTGAGGTGGTGGAGGCGGGAACCATACATAGTTTTAGACAGAGGTTTGATAAAGCTCATGGAGCAGGGAGAGAAAGGACCCAGCAGCAACCAGTGAAGAGGCGGGGCAAGGAGCTATGAATCGACCCATGCAACCACAAATAGGTGAGTACAAATAGATGAGTACACACACACAGGGATCTGTAAAGAGGCAGAAGCAGGAGCTAAGACTCGACCCCTGTAACCACAAATAATTGAATCAAACATTACCTCTCAGTCTACAGTAGGATTCGAACCTGCACACTCTGTATCAAAGTACATAGTACTTTTCCTGAGTGGCGATACACCCTCACACACACACACACACACACACAACACACACACACACACACACACACAGGAGACAGAAGGGACTCCAGAAAGACGGAGAGGTGGGGCACACCACCAGTGCTGGACACAGTGCACACAACCGAGGAAGAAGTGAAGAAGCTTCTGAGTGAGCTAGGTACCTCAAAGGCAATGGGGCCAGATAACATCTCCCCATGGGTATTCAGAGAGGGAGCAGAGGCGCTATGTGTACCCCTAACAACAATATTCAATACATCTATCGAAACAGGGAGATTGCCTGAGGCATGGAAGACAGCAAATGTAGTCGCAATCTTTAAAAAAGGAGACAGACATGAAGCATTAAACTACAGACCAGTGTCACTGACATGTATAGTATGCAATATCATGGAGAAGATTATCAGGAGAGAGTGGTGGAGCACCTAGAAAGGAACGATCTCATCAACAGCAGCCAACATGGTTTCAGGGACGGGAAATCCTGTGTCACAAACCTACTGGAGTTCTATGACATGGTGACAGCAGTAAGACAAGAGAGAGAGGGGTGGGTGGATTGCATTTTCTTGGACTGCAAGAAGGC